>JAJAGP010001472.1:0-189698 GCA_025084515.1 Ancistrus triradiatus
TGTTTTGCCCTTTTTTGCTCTCATTCTACGTGTTGCAAATATTGGCTGTTTTGAAAAATGAAGCAGCAAAAACCGTTCTGAAGATCTAAATACGCTCGAACTCCCACTAGCATTCCCTAACCTTGTATAACTAATGCAATAAGAAAAATGGCAAGGTAGGTGACTTTATTCAGTGGTTAAATAGGAGGTGATGTTTGTTTGTTTTCGACTTTAGCATTTAGCTATAGAAGAAAAAGGTGTAAGGAGGTAGAGAATTCGGCATTCCATTGCAAATAATGGAAATGACTCCCCCCCCATCTGAATATTCACCATTCAAACCTCTTCTTGCAGTCACTCATGTTCGAATGACAGAGTAACACTGCAACAACAACAGTCCTCTCCAAAGTTCTGTAATTTACTACGCAGTTATATTTCCAGCTTTATGGAAACAGTGCAGGCCAAAAAAATGTGGGTGCCCCTTTAACAGCCACTGGTAAAAATAAACAAGCTCATGGCGTGTACATGCCATGGCTCCTGAAGCTGTTGTTCCAATTGTCAGTTATTTAATATTCCCAAACAGAGCCCAGATGTCTTGTGGTCGGATTATGAAAGGTTATGATTACAGGCAGATGCGTGGCTGTATTTAGAGTAGCAATAACAAAAACATGCCCTGTGATGTAAACCAGTGGTGTTCTATGATGTTTAATGAGATCCTGGATCCTCTTTTTTCCTCTTTAGCTCAGTCCGTAGGTTTCAAGGCCAGAGGATGACAGACCAAAAGCTCAAATAATGTTGGATCTACAGCAAAGCGGATGATTATACTTTTGGTTTTATTTTTTTGAATTTTATTTTTTTGATTGTTTATGATAAGAATGAAACTAATTTACCTAAACTAATAAGTCATGGAGTCATAGTTCAAATAAAATGTAAAATATACACATCAGCATTAAGTAGTCCGATACACAGTCACTCCAGGATCCTGAGTCTAAGCAGGAAAGCCCTTTTTCAGCACTTCGTCCACAGCCACTTGGTGGAGGGAGAGAGTTACTGCCCTCAGGTGTGGCCTGGGTATGATGGGGCTGGAGCTGATGATGGAAACAACTTGAGTGAAGCTAAAGCGGATGAACATCATGTGTGGGGCAGGAACTGGTACCGGAACAAAGCTTGGAGAGAAAACAGGAAATGTAGTTAGTTATTGATTAAGAGCACAGTGTCTATTAACAATCACTGATGCCAAGTGTAGCATGAGACCCCGGCAGCGTTAGCTATAGCAGCATAGCTAGAAAGAGGAGAACTGGTAGGTAACACAGCCAAGAGGGATCACACGAGACATCAGCAACCCCACGAGCGGCAGAAGACAGCAACCCAACGTCTCTGATCACCATAAGACTCTTTGACTATGAACCCCCAGCTCTGCCCTTAGTCTAAGGCAAGGATGCACGAGTCAAGATCACGAGGACCGAAGCCCAGTTCAGCCAGACCGCCCACCAGACACTCCCGGAACTTCCCCCAGCCGAGTCTCACTTTGCCCCGGTTCAGTTGAACTCCAGGTGGTTCCACTTGGGGCTAGATGAAAGATTTTATTCCAGCTTGTAAATGGCATTGATGTGGGGTCTAATTAAAGATTTAGAGATTTGGCATCTGTCAGACAGGTTGATTAAAGCTCTGGTTGGTTTAAACTTCTGTTTCATGTCATGTAATAATAATAATAATAATAATCAGAATAATAAGACCTTTGATTTAAAGAGAGCTTTTCAGCAACCCAAAGACTCAAACAGTTTTGTTTCTACGTAAACGAGACAGAAAACAAATGCACACAAAGAAAAAAGAGTGGGCAAAGCATAGACGGAATGGAAATACTGTATGTGATTAAGTGAGAGGTGGGCTATAAATGTGGGAGGTTAATTATGTTAATTATACCCCCCCCCCCCCCACACTCACACACACACACACACACTCTGAGGAGCACTGAGATTCAAAACCTTGCCCCTGAAAATGATTTAACTGAAACAACTCTGTAACTAACACATCTTTTCACCAGAAGTGGGGCTCAAACATCTGGTGAATGAGGAGATTGTTCCCAATTAAAAGCTTCTGTGTTGGATCTATACCTCTTGCAAAGTGAGGTCTGTTGGTCACTAAGCATTTTTGTGGCTGCTGGGTGAGGTCACAAGTCATGAAATTTTAAGCCATAAAAATTTAGGCACCACTAGTCAGAAGAAATGACAAAAACAGTTAGCACACACCCTGCTGGAGAAAAGCTTATCCGATTTCTGTGCGTTTTTACTGAACCATAAACAGACTGTTAAGTTCTGGAGCATATTTTTAACAAGGTTTTAAAAAACTTTGGTTTAAATATAACACTCTAACTATACGGAGAATTGAACCAAAAGCAGGGTGGCACATTGGCACAGCGCCCACAGCTTCAGAGACTGGAGTTCGTTCCAAAGGCATGCATTTGGGATCTTTAAAGTGTCCCGTTGTGAGTGTGTGTTTCCATGCGATGGTTTGACACCATGTCGAGGTTTGGTTCCCACCTTGCACCTTGTGTTGCCAGTTAGGCCCCGGCTCTAACCAAAATCCTGAACTGGATTAAGCAAGTACAAAAATGAGTAAAAAACTAGATGGGAAAGTTCGTGGACGAACTTTGAGGTTGGCTTGAAAAAGTGACTTTACCCGTGGGCCCAAAGGGCATCGCATGTCACCTCAGGTTCAACTGGCTGTAGGTCGAAAATTGACTGAGTTACGATCATTGACCCACCAGGGTCCAGTGCCCTGGTGGGGTCCAAAGGGGTCATCACATGTCACCTCAGATTGCACCCGGGACCAAGCCTGCCGAATTTCGTGGCCATAGGTCAAAAATGGACAGAATTACAGTCATTGACCCGTCGTGGAACACCTGCCAGACTGAAACCCCATTATTTCCTATGGGTAAAAGTCCCATCGGCACCACAAGCACAAGCACAAGCACACCATTCCCGTATGGGCTCTACGTCCATGCCAAATTTCGTGACTGTAGCTCAAAAATTGTGACCCATGAAGACGGTACAAAATTCGGACAAGAATAATTAATTAATTAATTAATTAATTAAAGATAATAATAAGATCTAGGAAAACAATATGTTGGCTTTTTCAAGCTAACCTAATGACTGATGATAGGATAGGACAGACTATAGCATGCTTACATTAAGTTATATTTTCAATTTTCAATTGTAGAGGGCGCATACTGCATTCCGTATGACCTCATAAATTTTGCAATGTGATGATATATCAATGCAACTACAGAAATATGACACGAGCTAGAAGAAGACAGTCCTTGTTCATGATAATAGGCAAACAAGGACAGGCTATATTTGCATTCTTAGAAAATAGACAAAAATGTTGTTGCTTCTCAGAGAGAAGGCTTCATCTGCACTTTGGCTGTTACATTCCAGCGTGGTATGAAGGTATGAATTTCAGTGCAGAATTTCAGGCAGAAGTTTGTGGACAACCACGAAATGGCATCCCCAAACTTCAGTATTAGCATTGAGTTTGTTCTTCCAAGAAGATTTCACTTTTGCCATTCCAGTGCCTTTTCATATATCTCATGGAAACAAGGTCAAGATTCTGTGCAAGTTCCCAATCAAAGTTGGCAAACCAATTCTCTGTGGACTTCTATGTACAGACAGCAGGACAGAAAGTTGACCAACTGACTTGTTAGAACTTATAAATGTGTCACTTGAGTTACTGGGGTATCAGTACAACCCATTCAGCTGCCACTGTTTGTCTGGGGTGTCCACAAACTTTTGTCTATATAATGTATAATGGAGATTGCCAGCACAGACCACAATCTCGAGTCACTGATCCTTGGGTGTATCCAGTTTACAGGAAACACAGTTCCAAACGAATGACTGTAATTGAGTCTGTTTGATCAGACTTGGCGATTTGATATGAGGGCAAGATGAGGAAATAAAGATTTGCTTTAAGAAAATAAGATGGCTAAACATTTGGAGACCTCCAGGATCAAGCACACATTTTAACTCTGGTTAAACATGTCGCAGTTTTTACTCTATTACTTACTTATACAGAAGTAAAAGCGTTGTTCAAATTATAATGACAAGACATTTTATTGTCGCTTTCGTATTGTTTATGATGCGTGTCAGGAAAGACATCAGAGGTCAAGGCTTGGTAGATCGTTACTGGAACTATCGATTGCAAGATGTCGCTAAAGGCAATGTGATAGGAATAATATAGAGAATAATATAAAATGCAGTAAAGAAGATACTAAAAGCATTATTAAAGCTAAACTGAAGATATATGGCAAAATCTATGGGCACAGAACAGACTGGAAGACAGTTTTATAATATTAAAAGTAAAGTTGGAAAGGGCAGGAATACAAACTGAAGTAAGCAAGAAGAGAGCATATTATCAAGAATGCAATCTGGACATACAGGGTTAAACAGCAGCTTGTTTTAATGTAGAAACATATTGAGGGCAACTGTGAATACTGTAATAATCAAGAAACTGTAGAACACGTAATTCTTCATTGTCCTAAATATTATCAAGCCAGACAATGATTCATTTCACATCTTGTGGGAAATCAAATTAGACTTAAATTACATGGCATGTATCAAAAGTTTGGGCACTACTTATGAAACGTTTGCTGATTTTCTAAGAGAAAATAAGCTAACCTAACCTCTACATGAAACAATAGTATGGCATATTTCTACAAATGTTTAATGCACAGTATTTATTTGCTGAATTTAACATGTTGGAAGAACATAATATAAACATCTGCAGATTTGGACACCCTGTCAGTCAGTACTTGGCAACTCCTTGACACAAACTAAAGGGAATCAATAGGTGCCCAAATCTTTGCACTTGTAGCATTTTATGTTATTTTCTCCCCAGTTTGTTAAATGCAGCAAATCAGTGATGGTATTACATTAAAATTTAGACCTGTTTTCATTTAGAACGATCTTCCCAATTGTCAGGCCTTAGTGTGTGAACATGTGATTTGATGTAAAGATGTCTGAAATAACTCTGCATTCTCAGTAGATATAATGTATTTGAGGTAATGTATAGCTCTGTCGATTTCTGCAAGCTGTGCAGAGAACTGGCTGGCCATCATGGTATGGTCCTTCTTTTGAAATAATTTCCCAGATTACTTTTAATATTATAAAACTGTCTTTCAGTCTCTTCTGTGCCCATAGATTTTGCCATTTATCCTCATTGTAGCTTTAATAATGCTTG
The DNA here is from genome assembly GCA_025084515.1 of Ancistrus triradiatus. Classification (NCBI taxonomy): domain Eukaryota; kingdom Metazoa; phylum Chordata; class Actinopteri; order Siluriformes; family Loricariidae; genus Ancistrus; species Ancistrus triradiatus. Next base: position 5,212 of record JAJAGP010001472.1, read on the forward strand.
TAGATCTTCTTTACTGCATTTTATATTATTCTCTATATTATTCCTTCCTGCCGATTTCCTTTAGCGACATCTTGCAATCGATAGTTCCAGTAACGATCTACCAAGCCTTGACCTCTGATGTATTTCCTGTTTTTATCTACGAAACGAGCACAGAACTGCAATGCGCACAGAACTTGAGACGCGCACAGAACCGCAACGCGCAGGGGTTAGACAATGAAACTGCAACACCTGTCATTTTAGTGTGGGAGGTTTCAGGCCCAAATTGGACCAGTCTGGTGGCCAATCTTCATTAATTGCACATTGCACCAGTAAGAGCAGAGTGTGAAGGTTCAGCAGGGTAAGAGCACAGTTTTGCTCAAAGTATTGCAATGCACACAACATTATGGGTGACATACCAGAGTTCAGATGGTTTGATGAACATGAAAGTGAAGTTGAACATCTCCCATGGCCTGCACAGTCACCAGTTTATTAGTAAATAGTAAATATTATTGAGCTTTGGAGAAGCGAGTCAGGAAACGTTTTCCTTCACCAGCATCACGTAGTGACCTGGCCACTATCCTGCAAGAAGAATGGCTTAAAATCCCTCTGACCACTGTGCAGGACTTGTATATGTCATTTCCAGGCGAATTGACGCTGTATTGGCCGCAAAATGAGACCCTACACCATACTAATAAATTATTGTGGTCTAAAATGACAGGTGTTTCAGTTTCATTGTCTAACCCCTGTAACTGCAATGCGCTGCCACGTTGGAAGCCTACAGTTGTTGTTTTTGCTCGATTTAAAGTGATTTTGCGCTCTCGTTTTTTGATTTTGCGCTCTCGTATTAAAGATAGTGATCTCACTCCATATTTTTGACCGCCGGAGGGCGGCGCGCTCCCAAATGCATAAATTGTTCTCAGTGAGCTCGTTTCATGACTTTGAGTTTCAATTTACGATAGCACTTAGGTGATTAAAATCGGTGAGCAACTTTTGAATTGCTTTTCTTCAGAAGTGAAAGGAATGAGGAATGTTTTCGTTTGATTACTGAAGATATTTTGAAGCTACAATAGCATTTTGCTTACAATTTGAACCTCCTCTTCTAGTCTTTTTTTAAATCACAGGAGGCTGACGTTTTTTGATAAACCTATAGCCTACAAGGAAAAGTTGCTTTTTGCATTGTTTACCCGTCAGAAATAAGACGATAATCGTGCGAAACTCGAATCCTTAATGCCAGTAGCCTGTGCATAGTAACCTTCCATAACAACAAACATGGAGAGTGAGATCCTGTCGAGGTAAAGCCTAAATGGATCTACATAGAGAGAAGCAAATCACTAATTACTACTGATCCTATTATAGGATCCTCTAAATGACGCACCTATTATTAAAATTAGTCATCTGTTTCATGTAAATAAGAAAATGTATCCGACTCTTTTGGCTCGGCTCACTGAAAAGAGCCGGCTCTTTCGGCTCCCTAGTGGCTCTTTAGATTGTTTGCAGCTTAATGTATTATTCTCTCTCTCTCTCTCTCTCTCGCTCTCTCTCTCTCTCTCTCTCACTGAACCGGCTCCCAAACGGCTCCCAATCAGGAACCGGCTCCCGTCGTTTATTTCAAAGACCCGGCTCTTAGAGCCGGATCGGTCGCGTCCGACACACCACTACTACACAGACAGACACGCACCAGCACTGTCTGCCTGGGACAGCTGTTATGGACTGGAGTTTGAACCTTTGACGCTTTAAAGGAAGAGACCGGTTAAAAACCTATTATTAATCGATTTTATCATTTGTGTTCGTTATGAGAGCTGAACGGCTAATGCTTTTTTCCATGATGACGTGAACAGCGGTGCACACAGGTGTGTGTAATAGTTGGTTGGTTCTTAAAAAGCTCACAGGTAGCAGAAAATGTTTTGTTTCTCAACAGGATGGCTCAACTCGTGCGGATTTGGCGAACTCTGTGTTTGATTGCGCTTAACGGTGAGTTTTGTTGTTGCTTGTTCGTGAATATTCAGGACTTGTTTCTGTTCATTCTCATGGGGAAAATCGTGCCACTTTAAATGAGGGTGTCTGGTTATCAGCTGGCTAAGCTTGTTTACCCTCATGTATTCGCTCTCTAGGTCTATTTTTAAACCTCTTTCCATTACAGCAGGAGCTTTGAGCTGAGGTAGTAGGGATAGATAGGGGATTTGATGCGTGCTGGAAGTAAGTAGAGAATTTCCTTTTACTAGTTATTGAGTACTTAATTTCTTAACCTGCTATGTGAACCATTAACTCGTGCCGGTTTGCTGAGACATTCCAAAAACTTGCATTGAGTTCACTGGCTGCTCTGTGAATGTGCCTGGTTAGTACATTTGTAACTTTGCTCCTGCCCTGAAATCATTGAAATCATTGATGCTGATACGATGTTAAGTAAATAAATAATCAGAAAGCCTCGTTATATTCGGTGGTTAACTAAGAAGTATTTTTATCCTGTCGCATTTATTGCTTTGTGAGAACTTGGAACACTGAAACATGGTGGGGTTTTAAACATGCAGGAACTAGGTACTGATTTCCCCCTATAACAACTAACCTGAATATTTGCTACACAAAATGAGGTGCATGGGGTAATCCGGAAACTCACCACCCACCCACTCACTCTTCCCCAGGGCTTTTGTTATCGGCAGGCCTAACGGTAAACTTTGTACATCAAGGCCCGCTGTACGTGCTGCCAGGAAAGACGCTGGTTCTGGAGGCACAGTTTCAGCTACAGCAAGGAGAAACCATTAAGTTATTTGCATGGGATCGTAGGAACGGTGCCGAGGAAATCAGGCTGGTCACACAAGATCAAGTCCATGTGGGCAGAACGTCCGTGTGGAACAACGGACAGCTGCTGAAGGTCGAAGGCCTAACCGTGAGCGATTATGGAAAATATACAGTCACCGTGACAAATAACAATGGAGACCAAGTGCCTAAATCGATAGACGTCCTAGAAGCTAGTAAGTGACTTGTTCTTTGTCTCGCTCTTCAACCTAGAGTTTGCTTTATCAAATATTTATTTAATGCCAAAGCTGGTCGTCAAATATTAACATGTCAACATGGTGAAGTTTCACCAGGTAAGAACACACACATCAGGAAAACAGATCTAAAGCATCTGTACTTCTAAGTCTACTTCCCCAAGCACAAGCCAATCGTACCGGTCGTTCCATCTACACAATCTATATGTTCAAAAAATGCAAGTGGAAAATGTTTTATTGGGTGCTGGTCCATCACCAAACCTTTATGTTGCAAGCCCAGCTCGGGGTTCAAACCCAGGTCCTCAGGAACTGCTGTTTCCAGAAGCTGTTAGGTTCAAGTCACAGGAGCTACTGAAGTTAAAGTGATAAAGAATACATGTATCAGAAGAGAGACCATAGTTCCTTTAAAAGTACTGGACTGTGGACCAGAAGGTCCAGGGTTCAGATCCCACCTCTGTCAAGCTGTCACTCTTGGGTTCTTCAGCAAGGCCCTTTACCCAGAAAGGCTTGATACAAGGCATAAAACAACTACAATTAATTATTAATAGTAACTCTTCAAAAAACAAGTTTGCTATACACGAAACCATAGGGGCTTGGGTTCAAGTCCCAGCAGTGCCATCCATAGCTGTGTCTGAGGATCATCCCCCATTGCTACAACAGTGACCCCTGCTGGCCCAGTGTTTCCTGGTGATAGGTGCTGGAGCCGCACAAAAACCGGACTAAAACATTTCAAATATGAGCTCCATACCAGCTTCATCTTTGTTTATTGAGCATCTTCTCTGGTTTTAGATTCCACGAAACTGGAGTCAGGTTGCTTTATTTACAGTTCAGACACACAATCCATTGTGACTCAGTGGCCTCGTTGTTCGAGATTCCTTTGAGTTGTTTCCACAGACACAGGAGGTGTTGTACCCTACTGTCAGTGGCAACACAGACTCCTGGTGGTGGCTGAGGCGGATGGGGGTGAAAGAGCCAAACACCTGTTTCTATTTCCTTCAGCTTAATAATAATAATAATAATAATAATAATAATAATAATAATAATAAAAACAGGACTGGCCAATGATATGTCCTTAACCCTTACCTGCATGGACTGAATGACGCCAGTTATAATGCTGCAGGTGTAACCCTCTCTAGCCTTAAGAAAAGAAACTGTTTTTCTATTGTTGCCTCTCCTTTATGATGACATTTGCTGTTTTTACCCACATCAGCTCCTAACATGTATTTAGTTGGAGGGTGTTATTTTTGTGCTAAGGTGAGCAGGCATTTACTCAATGTTGTAATTGTACATTTAAGACACGTTTCTCTAAAGTCTCGTGTTATGTTGCTAACTTGTCATTTAGAAAACCAGTCGTCAGGGCTGCCCCAAACTGTACGTGTCATTTAGGCTCTAGTCAAAATCGAATTATTTCATAGTCAAATCACTTCATTCAGGATAGGTAAATCCATACAAACAACGATTTCTGCTAAAAAAAAGTGTCAAAATGAAAAAGAACTTAATTTGCTATTGATTAGCTGAACAAGCACTTGAGTTTTATGGTCTTTGTTGATTCACCAGAGAGTGAATATTAGTTGTTAGGTTCAAGGAGGGGTTGTTTCACTTTTCATGACTGAAGGCAAATGGCTTTTAAATGGAAAGGCTTGGTTTCGTCTCATGTGACTGTTTGACTTTGATCAAGACGCAGTCTGTGGAATCTTGATTGTCTGGTTTAATAGGAAGTGACTCGTAACTGAGATATTTTTATTTATTTCTTAATATAGATTATTATTAGTATTATTATATATTTTTTATTTAATTAACTTATTTTTCTGGTTTTAATTAACTGGTTTCTGGTTTTCTTGTTTTTTCTTTACAATTTATATTTTTTAGTTTTTACACAATATGCCTTTCATTTCATTGCAAACCTAAACTAATATTATTGTATTTTTTTAAATCTCTGATAATATTTAAAATGTTTATTGTTACAAGTGCCATTTTAACAATATATTTACAATTATTTATTCATTTTTTTTTTTAATTTAGTGTTATTCCTGTGTTTTATAGTCAGGATTACATGGCCAAGAGGGGTCACTGTTGCAGTGCTGGGTGATCCCAGACTGCCACCTCTTCCCTCAGATACAGCCAATCATCTCTGTCTGTGACGCCAGACTTGATTGGAAGGCACCGCTGGGAATCAACCTAAGAAAAATAAGATTAATAATAAATAGTCCTTGTGAATCTGCAATGCAGCCGTAGTATGTCTGGAAGAAAATGTGGCCTTGTTTGCTGTTTGGCAAACAAAAACGTATTGCAGAACATATCTGAAATTTGGTTGTGTTAGGGATAAATCACCGTATTTGTGTTGTGTGTGAACAAACAAAAACAAGATCACAACACATTTTGAAACAAGAAGACTGCCAAAAAAATGTGGGGGTTGAATGTTCTGGACCAGGGACCGTGGTAGCCTAGTGGGTAAGGTCTCTGGGACTCTGGATCAGAAGGTTCAGGGTTCAAATCCCACTTCTGTCAAAGCTGCCACTGTTGGGTCCTTGAGCAAGACCCTTAACCACAATTGCTTGGATTGTACCAATTGTAAGTTGCTCTGGGTAAGGGCATCTGCTAAATGCTGTACTGTAACTGTTTGGCTGGGGTGCCTAGCGGGTAAGGTACTGGACTCTGGACCAGAAGGTCCAGGGTTCAAATCCCACCTCTGCCAAGCTAAGCAAGACCTTGAGCAAGGCCCTTAACCCACAATTGCTTGGATTGTAAGGCTGTACCAATTGTAAGTCGCTCTGGATAAGGGCATCTGCTAAATGCTGTAACTGTAAATGTAAAGCCAGTCTGATCCCAGGGATTCACTGATGATGAAACTGTATTGCCTAAACGATAATGACATTCCCAACACCTTATTGTTTAGTGTCATCCGGTTTCACAGCTGAACAAATAACGCACAGAAGCTGCTGCTGAATGATGTGATCAGAAACTGCTCTAGGATTTGACTATGGAAGGCGGCCTCATAGTTTCGAAGCGGTGGCATTGCATTTGGGAGAGAGGCCGTACCCTTTGGTAGGAGTTTTGGAGGACGATGGTGTACTTAATCTTTTATAGTCCAGCGTAGGTTTTCATAATAAGGTGTTAAATATATAACATAAGATTGAACCAGACAAACAGAGGAGCTTTAGATTGAGCAAAGCTGAAGTTAGTTCATAGTGTGGTTAAAACCTCAGACTGAGCAAAGTCTGTTACGAATAAAGCTGTAAGGGTGTTGGTTGTAATCCAGACACTTGAAAGCATGACTCCCTGTGCTGATTGTGTTTCTCATTTCTTCAGATCGGCCCCCTAACGTCTCTCTGGCGTTAAAGTGTACTGTAACACCACAGGGAGCTCTGGTGGAAGCTACTGTGTTTTCATGGTTGGTAGATGGACAAAAGGTGAAAAACGAAAGTGGCAAATTATCTCGGGACGGATCAGTGCTCTACCTCTCAAATAATCTGGATCGCAACTACACGTGCATCATCGACAGCAGCCAGGGAACAAACAACAAAGAGGTTAAAAGTAAGTTTGTTCCCAGGATCAATTCGAAGATTCATTATCAAACGGCACATTTTATATCACAATATGAAATAAAGGGAACAAAATGTTTTCGGTACCCTTGTTGGGGCGGTATGACTTATTATGCGGATATTTCCTGAGAACTTTTTTTTATTTTTTTATTTTTTTATTTTAACATAATGGCAGAACAGTAGAGCTCAATATCCATTTATGTACTTGCTTTGTGCTTCAAAAGGTGTAGTATAGTGGGAAAAGTTTGTGGACACACCTGGGGTTTAGCTGTGTTTCTCGTCAAAAACCGTTGTTTACTTCCCCTTGCTATTTCCTTTTGCTTAATTACGTTGTCTCTGCATTATCGGCTCGGTGGAAGTCTAACCCCAGGGAGCAAGCCAGCGTAACCGGTTCAACTTCCGTTCCTGTTTCAAATACAGGAAACAAAAGGGGTGGGGTCTGTGGAGGGCCTCACACAATGGGCCAACTATTCAATCGTGGATGCTGTTTCTGTTTAAGGTGTTCGATCTGGTCATGTGTTCCAAACTTTGACATGCCAGGCTTATTTTGTCTATTGTTCCCCTTCCTGTTTATCAGTTTTGGAGCCATTCAGTTAGAATTCCACCTATTCAAACTTTAATGAGTGTTAATGGAGCCACATATCCAGGGGGAAAAAAAAAAATCCCAAGGAATGTGCGAATGACTGACATGCTGCTAAACTCTGCCCCATGATCTTTAAAAAGAGCACAAAGACAGCCACCAGGTCTTTCCAAATAATGTAATCGTACCAAGCAGATCTTTTGAAATAACCACCAGATCTGTTCCTATTCTCACTCTGAGATATTTGAATGTACCAGGTGCAAAACCTATGCAAACTGCACTGAAACTGCCCGAAGGGAAAATTCAGAGCATGTAACCATGAGAATGTCGGTTGCAGTAGTGTAGACTCTCTCGGCACACTGTACAGAGCAGCATAAGCTTTGTGTAAAAAAAAAAAAAAAAAAAAAATATTCACATCACGGTTAAAGAAGTAGATTCAGCTTTTTGGTTGATATAAAAGCTACGTTTTGATCTTACAGTTCCAGAGCCTGAACCAGAACCAGAACCAAAACCAGAGAGCAGGCACAGTAACACTGGATTCATTGCAGCAATTGTGGTCCTGGTGGTTGTGATCCTGGGCCTCGTTGCTGCTGTGATTAAGTAAGAGCACAGAAACACTTCATTCATTTATTTCTCATTTCCGTATTATTACTTATTACCGATGAATTTTTTTTCCACAGGTTAAAATTGGAAGTAAAACATAGCCAGGGACATAACCCAAGCTACTGAAGAAACTACTGAAGATTAATTAGTTATTTATCTATTTATATTTTTCCCTACTGCTTAGATGATGAATAATGTTTATTTTATCAATGCATTTCCACATACTTATACGCCACTACAAATGTAAAATGCAAGTAACTTCCACATAAACTAAACAATAAACATACAGTGGAACCCAAAGTCTGAGGGTGGCAATTCAAATGCTTGTTTGGATCTGTATGATGAGGGATTCATACTGCAGCGGGATAACGACCCCAAACACACTGCCTGTCATGGAAAGTACTCTTTTGTTTAAATTATTTGTCCTGCCCTGAAGCATGGCTTCTCTTATCATGATTGGTCAATCTCAAGAACTTCTCAAACTTTAATAGCTCGGCATCAGTAAGTCTTTCAGTTTAAGAAGATGCAATAAAAAGATGTCATTACATGAAACGGATTTGTATGTGGCAACACAACGACCTGCAGCTCTGCTGGAGGGATGTAAGAGATTTGGCTGCAGTATCCTGACGAAACCTGCCTTGTTCTTTCCAAACATTGCGCTTTCAGTCTGACTAAGGGGGATTGTGTAAAATGTGTCGACTACAGCATGAACTTTAGCCTGAGCTCTAGTGCAGGAAGGGACAGTCACCAAACAGGAAACCATGCTTCAGATAGCAGCACAAAGGACATTTTTTGTAAATGGAGGGTGTGCTTGGCTGGACGGACAATGATGGGAATAAAACACGATGATTTGATATTTAAGAGCATTTGCCTGGTTCAAGAGGAAAAGCTCTTTTTAACAATGTTTTTAGGATTGATTAGGATTAGTGTAATATACCTACAGAAATATACAGTATATGAAACGTGTGTGTGTGTGTGTGTGTGTGTGTGTGCGTACGTACATGAATGTAATAGAAAACAGGAAATGGGCTCTGCCCAGTAATAAGTTCAACAATTCCCAAAGCCAGTGCCAACACCGGATTTGCAAAAGCTCAACCCATAAGAATCTAGCTATTTTATTTATTTATTTATTTATTTTGTTTATTCACCTTTTATCCAAACTTGTCTGGGTCACAGGGGGTCCAAGGTCTACCCAGGAGAACTTGGGATGCAGGTGCACGCATATGTGATGCCAAACCAGGCTTCAAGGTTTCAAGGTAACTGTGCCAACCAGGCACCTGCAGCCCAGATGCACCATATGTGGTCTACCATATGTAGTATATGATCTTTTCATAATATGCGCCCAAAATCTCTGGCAGTGCCCCTGCTGCAGCCCGTCAAGGTATCAAAGTCTGAAACAAAAACAGTGTTCATACATATCTGTATACTCAGAACTGCGGCTCTGAAAAAAGGTACGCTTTAAAGGTAAATAGAAGTCATTATTACTAATCATACTGTTATTAAAAAGACGTAATGTAAGGGTAAAAACGTGTGCCCTGTTTAAATCGATTCATATTGTGCGCTAGCATTTACGCCTTGGGATAATTAGGGATAAAGTTCAAACTGGCAACCGATGGATATGGGCAGCCCTTCGGTACAAGTCCTCTCAGGTTTCACTGCACCCCCCATGATCGGGCTCACCCTAATCAGCCATGAGTGCAGAAAAACAAACGACATGAACCTCCCACAATAAGCGAGCTTTGTTTCTGGATAACACATGCTGTGTTTTGGAGAGGACCTTTCGTACCGCTTTGGACCTCATTGGCCCTCCAACAGGTAAAGAATGCGGATCTGTCTGTGGTCTCGTTGCTGTATTTGTTTCTTTAAGGGGTGATTGTTTTCATGCAGAATATGAAAGCGTAACCCGAACAGCAGTTTCCACCAGGTGACAGCTGGGCGTCGAAACACTGCAGAATCACAATGGACGCGAACACAAAGGTGTAATATAAACACCACATGCTTGATTCCACCTGGACTTCGAAGAGGTGCTGATTAATTTTTCCCTTCTGCGCATAGCTCATCAGGATGGACCTCGCATCTCAGTGCTTATGGATTGCCCTCATTTTGCAGGCAGCAGGTGAGATCGTCCTTCTCTACCTCTGAATCCTTAAATCCACAATCCAGTCCATGTTCTCTGTCCAAAACTTGATCCAGGTTCTCTCAGACTTAAACATGAGCTAAACTAGACGTTTAAAAACAAGGGTCTGCGCCAATGGCTCCAGCTCAGGTTTGGTCAGGTAAAATCAAATGAGAAACCACAATTCAAAAAGGAACGAAAGTTGAGGAGTCTTTGTTTGAGAGCAACACGCCTATTCGATATGAGTCCTGGAATTGGTTGGTATCATGCACCTAAAGAAACATACAGATTTGTAAACGCTTAAAGAGCCACCTAAATAAATCTGGAACTGAGCCTGTTCTGATCTGTACCGATATATTCAGAAACGAACTTTTTCTTTTAGGAAAAATGGGAAATGGATTAAATAGTTTTCATTAAGGGTGGTCAGGACCAGCCCACACACCGTCCCGGCTTCCGGTATACCTGGATTGTGCTGTGCTTTGACCTAGAACAGGACACAGGTGTGGCCTTTATAAAGACCTTATGACGTTTGCACTGACAAGGTGTGTTTTAGGGACATGTGGCGACGCGGGTTGCCAGATTCATGTCCACTGAAACGGAACGAACGTTTTGTTCGTTAATAATTGGACAACTATAGATGAATTTCCACTTTCTAAATGGCCTGCTTAAATATTTTCTGTTTACTTTTTCATATTTATCCAGGTAAAATCATTTGTTGATGTACTGACCAAGGATCATTAGGTTTTAATCCTTGCTGTACAATGTTCGGTGTGCGTTGTCCTGTAATGCTTAGACACCCAAATTACCTGGAGCAGAATTAAATTTAAATCCAACCAAGGAAGAAGAATAACTTAATGATGTAAAAAACTACAAAGGGAGCAAGAGGCACTGAAATTACTCTCTATATAGAAAAAACTAGTATGAAGTGTAAAGGTGTGTGGACTGTGGTAGCCTAGCGGGTAAGGTACTGGACTCTGGACCAGAAGGTCCAGGGTTCAAATCCCACCTCTGCCAAGCTGCCACTGTTGGGTCCTTGAGCAAGACCCTTAATCCCCAATTGCTTGGATTGTAAGACTGTATCAATTGTAAGTCGCTCTGGATAAGGGTGTCTGCTAAATGCTGTAAATGTAAATGTAAAAGTAATTAAAAAGTGAATAAGAAATAAAGTGAGTGTAAATGTGATAAAGCAAAGAGAAACCTATTCTTAAGTTATTCTTAATGTAGCACTGACTTACGGAGAGCTTATTCCTTTTTAAATGCATGATTGATTTAGGATATTTAACAGTTATCCGCAGTTCCATTTCTGTCCAAATAATATGTTTCTTCTGTAACCGTTCCGTGTAGTTCTGCCAAGCTGCAGCTGTGTTTCGGTGCGGTTCCAGACCCAGCAGCCCGTCTACGTGGTGAGCGGCCAGGAATTGGTCCTGAGGGCCGAGATCGAGATTCCGCAGGGAGATCTAGTCACCAAGGTGACGTGGGAGCTCGAACCAGAGGGCAAAACGAATTCTGGGAGAGTAACCAAAGTGGCAGAGTATCCTGGTGAAAGCTCGGGAGGACGGGCGACAGTGGAGCAGAAGGGAGCCGTGATGAAGCTGTGGAAGTACCAACGAGCGGACAGCGGGGTGTACACGGTCACGGTCCGGGACCAGAGAGGAGAGCAAGGGTCCGCGCAATGCACAGTTCAGGAGTATGGTAGGGGAAAGATATGAATTCAAATTCTGTATTGTTCATGCGTTAATTCTTTCGTGGGAGCTGCAGGAGAACACTGGATGGGTCTGTCTCTGGGGTTTCTCTTGAACCTCCAAGCCGTCCCTCACTGTGGCACTGGCAATCCTGTCTGCATGTGGTGCCCGGCCCAGCAGGATGGCATTATCAGGACTCGATCCCAGGTCCCTGCAGTGGTGGGCTGCAAAAACATTTCTGTATTATTTGGTGACCTTCTCCTCCCATCCTGTCCTTCAGATATTTGCATGTTGCTGTTGCCCATCAGTCATATTGCCAGTCAATCCCAAAAGCTTCTTCTCTTGTGTTCGGGACCTTCTGAGACATGAAGTTTTCTTTGGGGAAATGCCACCCAGTATCTATTTAATCTGAGAAGCCACAATATGCAGCTCCTTCCTGCCTTGTAGGCGTTTCTCACAGCGATTCATTGCTCATTGGTGTGGTTTTTTTTTTTTTTTTAAATTAAATCAGAGCCAGTGCAACATGTCTCCGTGATGGTGAACGTCTCGCACACCAGCCTGCACTGTGCCGAGGCCTGGGGCACCGAACCCATCTACAACTGGCTGCACGAGAAAGCTGCCATGACCGAGGACGTGGGCCGTGTCTCAGGCGATGGGACCTGGCTGTATCTGAACAACAACCTGTGTGGGCACTTCACCTGCGTGGTGAGCAACAAGCTGGGTCACAGTTCAGCCACCTACACCGCAGGTACGCCACCTAGCGTACGCGTTTGTATTGCTATCGCCCTGACGATAAAGGTAAGGGTTCGGCCCGTTTAATGTCCGTCCGATCAACGTCTGCTAAAAATCTGTCTCGAGCTGTAGTACAGACCTGCTGGCAGAAAAGAGAACTGCAGTCTCGAAGGCACAAAGCATGGTACCGTTCCATACGTTTTCGGCGTTGTGTTTAATTTATATTGTTGTTTAAAATAAATACTATGGTAATGTCCGTTCTACATCCATTTCTGTCTGCATCCTGTTCCTCAGAACGTAATACGGACGATAAACAGCGTGTACCTGCATCCTCATGCATCGTGTATCTGTCAATATGGGCCAACTTTAATGCCAGGCCATTGGGTGGTTGGTAAAAGTGGGTATGTGATGCTGTAGCTGTGGAAAGATTTGGGCACCCGTGGTTGTGTTATATGATTTGATTATTTCTCTAAATGAAAATTCAGCATGGATTTTGGTTCAGTATGACATTTGTAAACAATTCAATGCATAAATAATGGAGCGGAAAACAAAGTCTGGCACGTGCAACAGTTTGGGCACCTTGTCAAATTTCTGCTTTACCTGTGTGTCTGTTACAGAGCCCTGTGAGAGAGATGGCAATAGTACAGCTGTAGCGGTCGTATGTCTGATGGTTCTGCTGCTGTTGGCCGGAGGATTGGCCTTCCTGCTTTGGAGGTTTGTGTCACAATACTTTTGGCCTTGTGTGGTTTTTTTTTTTTTTTAATGATTACATTTAAGTCTATTAAAGACAATAAATCGGCTCAACTCCCTGGAGGCAGTGTTGGTGCCAGCACAGCTCTAGTGTCTGGGTTTTGAGCTGTGCTGAGTTTGGCATGTTCTCCACATGGATAGGATCACATAGACACCGATCAGAATGAAGTCCTTACTAAATAGAATGAATAAACGAATGGATATCAAACTGAGAAAAGGAACCGGGTTGCTTTTTTGTGCTTTTCAGAAGACACCACTGCAGGAACAGAAGAGAGAGACTGCATGACTCACACGAGGACATGATTTAAACCTCGGCTTGTTTGATGATCCTCAGAACTGTGAGCGTCAGCTGGACCAAACGAACAGCACAAGAGAAGAAGGAGCCGTCTCTACACTCAGAACTCCGGCCAGGTGGGGAAACTTCATAGGGAACAAAAGCCAGCAGGAGCCACTTAGTCTGGCCATGCTGTTGGTGTTAGACACTGGAGCTATGAGCTTGAAAGAGAAAGGAAGCTGATGGTTTTGTAACCGTTTGAAGCTTTCTTGGATGACATTTGCCTCTCAGGTTGCGCACTTTAAAAGTATAACGTTCACATATTCTATTACAGGTATGCACCATTTAACATCACAGTACTGCACTGTATTATTCATTTTTGTCAAATATTTGTATTTTTGTATCTTTTATAAAACTTGAAACACTGGAAAATAACGAGAGTGGAACGCTACCAGTCTTGGAGACTGCAATTCTTGTTTCTGCCAACAGGTTGGCTCATACTAGCTTTCTGTCATTCAGACATGAATTAGATTTATATATAAGACCAATTTTTATTTTTTATCTAATCCTTAAAGCCTTGGACATTAGAGGGGGTTTTACCTGTAAAAAAAAAAACATTAATACAACAAGAAAGCAGCATTTTTTAAGAACCAAACACCTCGATTCATTCCAAAGGGAGTTCTTCCGATCTTTTAAAGATTTATCCCTTTAGAAGGTGCCAGGTTCCACTCAGCCAGGGTCTAGCAGTGGTGTTCTTTACATTTCTCAAGCCTACAATTGTTTGCATCTGAACCAACGACCTGAGATCAGCCGAAGCCAGATCTTGTACGCAGATCATTTTGGCACACGCTGATATTTCTATCGCTTCTGCTCACGTCCAAAATGAGATCTGAAAATATACGTTTTGCGCAGAAGATATCAGAAGAACGAGCTGGGTAGTGAAAGGGAAGCGTAGTGAAGAAGGAAGGTGGTTTAGGAGATAAGAGCTGGTCGTTGGAAGCATGCTGTAGCAAGATTGTGGTTGGTTGAATGACGAGAAAAACATTTTCGTAAGACAGAGCAGGTCTGGAACGTTTAGAAGCAACTCCTTTCAATCAGTGAAAACCCACAAGCCATAAAATACTAACAAGCCACTGATAACCACGCTTTGTTTTATTACATATCACAAATCATTGCGACAAGAAGGCATTAGAGCAAACCTTTGTAACTGCCCGTGTGTGCATATATCAACGTATTCTCCGCTGCTCCTGAGGTCTTGCTTCCAGACACCACTGGCTCCAACCTGGAATCGCTCCAGACATGAATGGAGGTCAGGGTTCAGAACAGATCCAGTAACAATCAGCTTTACATTTATGCACCAATTCAAAGAGAAGAGCACGCACACTTTCACAACGGCTCACCTTCCACCCACATGATTGTGACAGACTATGAGAAATCTGTGGACTTTATACACTGCGTTCGTTGCTCTCGTTGCTTCACAGAACGAGCTTACAGGAAAAAAGGGTCACAAACTTTCTCCCAGCTGTGCATTGTCTGAACTCATCTGAATGACGGTTTAGTTTTTGTTCTACAACACTAATTTTGTATTATTGTACTTGAATTGTGTGCTCAAAAAGCCCCTAATACACTTAAAATAGATTCGTGTCTGCATGTGAAGTCTGTCACATCCAGAACGGATCACCAGCGTTTGAACCCAGGACCCGGCGCTGGTGGGATATCATCACAGGGGATGCACAAGGCTTTGTCTTTTCTGAGGTGCTCCGAGTTTGTTAAAATACTGTATAATCTGTACGTTAAATAGAACTGAAGTAACACACTGACTGGAAGAAAAAATGTGTATGTAATTATTTTAGAATGTATTTTTCACTCTGAAGGAGAAAAGAAATGAAAAGAGAAAAGGAAAAAAATATAAATGGAACCCAAGAGAAAAGGGGGGAAAAAAGCAACACTTGTACTAATCATTTTTGCCAATAAAGATTTGCAATGAATGAGGTAGTGTTATTTCTTTGGGTGCGCTAGGGGGCGGCTTTTAAAATTTTGGGGAAGTTTAAAAAATGTTTGGGAACCACTGCCTGAAGGGACGTTAAGAGTAACACCTAGGGCATGTTTTTTCCACAACACACTAAGGGAAATCTTGAGGTCAGTTTTCACTTGTGTTTTATGGAGCCAACACCGAGCCTGTCCTGGAATTAACTGGAACACAGGAAGAACATGAAAATCCACACAGGCACTGGGACTCGAATCCAGGTCTTTGGAGCTGTTATATCATTACGTTTACGTTTATTCATTTTATTTAATGTCGCTATCGGCATCACTGGCCATGTTCAGTGACACACACAAGGTTACATCCATACACAAGGTTATCTCAAGACAAGTCACTCATACCCTCAAGTCAATGCCAATTTAGTGTAGTCAACTAAGCTAACATGCATGTCTTTGGACTGTGGGAGGAAACCGGAGTACCTGGAGTAAACCCACGCGGACACGGGGAGTACATGCAAACTCCACACAGAAAGAACCCAGGCCGCTCCACCCTGGGATTGAACCCAGGACCTTCTTGCTGAGAGGCGGCGATACTACCCACCGAGCCACCGTGCCGCCCGTTACATCATTCCAACAGTTGAACAAACGTTAAGCTCTGGGACACAAACAATAAGCATAGACTCTGTTCCAGTAGTTGGGGTGCTAAACGTGGGAGAAATGTGAAGAGGAAAGACCTGAGCCACTTTAACAAGTGATCCAAGGAGGGACAAACCACCAACCGAGGCTGGTACAAATCTGGTTAGAGGAGGAATGTTGAGAGTGTTCACCGTGCTGACCCGTGTCTGGCGTCTACAATTGGGTGGGTACGTGGGCACTATTTACCTGGGGAAGTGTCGGGCTCAGGATTCATGGTGGAAGAAGACGAGCCGGTGGAGAGAGTGCGATTCTGTGGGTCTGGGCATTCATGTGGACGTCCATTTGACACACCACCTGTTTAAACATGGTTACGGACTGAATAGTCATAACATTTCGGTTCGGTGGTGTTTGTGTAGCCACAGAATTGAATAAATAAACAAGTAAAAGCTGCAGTAGGACATTCTTTGGAAGGTGTGAGCTTTGGGTTTGGGAGGTGAACTCCCACGGCTTCCATCAGCACCAAAAAATGCTTACTGTTGCGAAAACAGGGAGGAGGAATTTGGGAGTGTACTGGACTGTTGTGCTTGAACAGCCCTTTCAGTCTATGCTGGAATTAAATGTAGAAGAAAGTGCTTTCCCGAATGGGACGCCAGTCCATGGCGTGTGATGTGATGCAGCAAGGAGGTAAACGGGTCATATTAACTGTGACTCAAGACCGTCCATGTTTACGCATCGGAAATCAAGTTAAGCTGCTTAATTGGAATAAAATAATTAATCGGGAGCCCACAGACCGGTTTACTTACTCTGGGTCATTGAGGAGTTCAGCGCTGATGAAATAATTAGATAGCTGATTTGCATAATGAGTCTGAAGAGGCGCTTATTCCCCACCGAAAGCGCTTCATCAAGGGAAAGAGAGTCATCCGAAGTGTTTACCAATCAGACTTTGAATACGACAAACTTAACACAAGGGCTTCGAGGAGCATTATGGGAGCGTTTATTCTCTAATAATATCAAACGTCAACTCAAGGTTAGATTCCTCTCACAAAAAACACCATAACTCCAGAGCTGATCTCAACAAACCGAGTTCAAGATGGAATGCCCCGCTGATGCTGGATTACAGAACCTGGCAGACCAGCGAACACGACGCAGGCCTGCTGGAACCCCGATAAGACCGGAGAACAGCAAAGCGTTCATCATGAGGAACAGAACGGCGAGGATAAAGACCGGCATACATAACACCGCAAGGTGTAAACAAGAACCTGCTGGTAAAATAGCCGCCTCCATCCATTATTTGGTGTCTTTGGGTTTGCGGAGAACAAGAGAGGACAAAGCAAGAACCTCTGGTGGAACCTCTCGGAAAAATTCAACCAAAACATCTTTTTCACATACAATAGACATTTGAACGCAATAGAGTGCTTTAACTCTTCGTCGGAGTCAAATAAGAGCTTGAATTAGTAACACTACCAAAGCCAGGAAAAGTATCTCCAAAGTCAGACGTTCCAAAGAGTTTCAAGTTCAAAACAACAACAGTGTGAACCACAAGAGTGCGATTTCATCAAGAACGATAATTAGATGATACTTTGCGGGTTTATATCTTGGGTCTAAATTATTCAAAAGTTGTTCAAACCCATTTCTCACCAAAAAACAAAAAAAAGGCTTTTTTTGACAAATGATTCCTCCAAGATTGGCCGAGTGTGTTTTTGTGCTGCTCCCTTAGCTGCTTTAAGCCCGTCATGGACAGCTGAATCTCAAGTTTGTCTAATCAAGCCTTCAACGGCAGCCCATTTCCTCCAGTTTGCAGATCGACATCTTTTGAGCAACCTCCACCTTTTCAAAACCAAACCACCTCATGACAGTCCGGATGATCCAATTAAATCCAGCAATGCAGACTGCGAGGCTAGTGGTGTCTGTGTTTCGTCTCCTGGCATGGTTTGTTCAATCATTTTCAACTTTAGTCACGTGCCTTTAGGTAGAGTGCTGGTTGTTATTAGTGGCGCTACCTGCCCACATGACACAGTGAATACCTGAACTCGAGATGAGTGACGCACTCAGTGTTAGTTCACAACAAATAAGATCTTCTCACAGACAATGCACATTTTCACCTCTAGTCTGAGGTTCTCAAGAAAGGCTTATTCTTGCTCAAACCACATTTTAGAGGAGAAACCTGTTTGAAAAGTAAACACTAAGCAGTTTGGTAGATGCTTCTTGAACTGGGTTGTCCATTTGGCTGAGAACAAGTCTCTAGTAATTAAAAACAGCAGCATGAACTCAAGGTTTTATCCAGGGCTTTTCTAAAGAGAAACTTTCTCAGTTCAATCTTCATAAAACCAAACAAATAACTCACAAAAAAAGACGTCTTGAAAGCAAAGCTTTTTATTGCAATTAGTAGTGAAAGATACACTTCAAACTAAGGCAAAGCAACACTAAAGGCCATTAGAGAGACAGAGAGAGAGAGAGAAAGAAAGATACAAAACGTACATAAGAAATACTTTTAAAATCAAAAACAAAAGACTCCTCGGTACAGCGATGGACATTTGCAACACACAAAGAGAAAGACGGAGAGGGACAGAGTCATGGAGCTCCTGTATTTGAAACATTCGTGAGGAACGTCCTGGAGACACCAGACCAGAGCTGAGGAACAGTCCTGAAGGACACTTCGCTTAAGGAGAGCGGACTTTGGTTCATTCTGGGAGAAACGTCTTTTTGATTTTATTCGGATGACAACACCGGAGAGAAGGTTCCGGAGACTGAACCGGACGTGCGTGGAATGCTGGAGCTGGACGTTTTCAGTAAACAAATCACTTGTAAACAAATTCAGAATCTGCTGTGCATGTGCGTCAAGTCTGAACGACCGGCGGAGCTGCACGCCTCTGTCCCTCTGAGAAAAAAAACAAAAACGCTGAAACGTAGCTCAGACTGGAGGACGCGGCGTATGCCGGACTCACACAGTTAGTGGTTTATAAAACGTGATGCGACCGGGCGTTCGTCTGTACAATCGAGGCATTGAATGGACAGACAAATCAAAATCCAACAACAGTTAAGGCTGAGGCTCATGTCATCATCCGAGTGGAATGGGGCTCTGTTTGCTGTTTTTTTTTTTTACTCTCTTTAAACTCGCTCCTCTATGGCTCTGGCACGAAGACGACTCGGGTCAACCACGCCAACGCAAAACTTCCCGCCCAACGCCCGGAGAACGTCTATGGCTGAGAGTCTAGCAGCTCTGGATTTCGAAACACATCAGCTTGGTTTAATTGTAAATACAAAGTCAGTGTGGTTCTCCGCCCCCGAAATAGAAGCTAAGCAGCATTATGGATGGAGCGCCAGGTCAGGTTCTTAGACTGAAGATCAGTTATACAATCTGAAACATCTCCACAACTCCCGAGATCAAGTAGTGTTGGGAATCGAAACCCAGTTCTGGTTCGGGACCAGAAAATTGATTCACTTCCTACAAATGCGTCCTCGTTCATGGAAGCTTCAAAAATAAGTAAGGAGACAAAGTAAGCTTTATTTCTACAGCGCTCTTTACAGCGCCGCATCGTCTCAAAGCGGCTTCGCAAACTGAACAAGCCCAGGGCGACAGCGGCAAGGAAAAACTCCCTAAACATTATAAGGCAGAAACCAAGACTCAAAATGGAAGAAACATATTACCTAGTTAAGTTTGTAGTAACAGTTTAAATTAAAGTAGAAAATAGGGGAAATAATATTTGAAGTCCACAAAGTATTGTGTCTCGCTCGGTCCTCCCAAGTTGTTTTAGGGAGTTTCTTAGCCACTGTCGCCACAGGGCGGTGGAGCTAGGTGTTCGTAAAGCTACTTTGAGACGATGCTCCGTTGTGTAAAGCTCTGCAGAAACATTCTTATTTAGTCTCCGACTACAAACAGCCAAGTTTAAGTGTTGAGTCTACAGATTTATGGGATTGCTGGCATGAAAAGGCATAAAAATGCCCCGTTTAGGACACATTGCCTTAAGAACTTTCCATAGGATACTTTTGAGACACCAATTGATCAAATGCACGTCTTTGGAACGTTTGAGTACTTGGATAAAACCCCACACAGACATGCAAAGAACATGAAAGCATACACAGCGGCCAAGACCGAGATTCAAAACGATGTCTGGAGCTGTGAGGCGATGGCGCTGGCCATCGTAGCAGGGTGCAATTTTGGACAAATTGCAGAATAAAAGACATCTGAATGGGATCTGGGTTGGAACAGAACATCAATACGGTAGAACTGATCCTAAGAACCCGAGTCGCTCTAATCCCAACACTTTGAAAGCGCAGGCTTTGACTTTAACTCGAGAAAATAATCGACTCTTCAGGACCGGACCTGGAGAGGTCTCGTCCAAGCGCCAGAGAGGTTCGTTTTGCTCTCTCCATAATGCTGCTCCGGCGTCCGGACCCCTCCGTCCGCCTGTTTAGCACGCTCTAAATAAATACACCATAAAATATATCGCATATATAATTCCAATATATTAAAAGAAAACAATTAAATAAGACAATAAAAGGTTGGCTCAATAAACATAGGTGTTAAGACGCTCTCGAAAAACATCGACGACATTCTCACGACGACTAAAATAGTTGAGGATAACATGGCGATAAAATCTAGCACTGATATTCTAAGCAGTATTGAACTCGTTTGCAGCATTCCAAGGTGAGGTGCAGTGTTTGGAGATCTCCGAGAGACGTCTCCTCCTGTCTCTTCGCTCGGGAAGAATTGGCGACTACGGACGTCTTCTCGTATTGAAAGGTCGGAGGACGTTGATCGGTTCTGCCTTAAAAACTCAAAATCAGGCCGCAACGCATCGAGTCTAAAGGGCTTAAACCGACGACGCAAACCAACAAACTGGGGCTGTCTGTCTGTCTGGGTGGCTTTAGAGTGCTGCGATAAGCGTTCCTCTACCGGGTCAAACAACAACCCCAATTCCAAACAGTCCTCGTTTCCCGCCGAAACCAGATAAGCGTACGAACTTGGCATAATCGTGACCGCGGCCGAATTCGCAGACATCGCCCAGACCCATTGCTCAATCTTCAGCACCGTCGTGAGGAAAGGCACTTTCAAAAGACCCCATATGACGCTTACAGTCCTAAAACAGTATGGTTCTGGAGGACAAAACAGGCGAGACCAAAGCTGCTACACAGTAAGCACGTTCCCGTCCGACAACCCGAACCGCTGCGGTGAGTGCAGGTAAATACAGAGGGGTGTGACGATGCACTTTTCGTCCAAGGACTCGGGTCATACGCAGGGTGTATTGGCGGTTCCAGGTCGTACCACCTTAATATCTCCTTATCAGAGTGAGGAAAACCACGACTGGGACGTTCAGAGAGTTTTCGATTCTGAACTTCGCACAAGATCTCAGACCAGATCAGGCCTCGATGAACGAGGTCCGGGATCATCCCTCAGCACTGTGGGTGGTGCTGGAAGAAACCTGCGTCTCTTTTAGGACTGTTATATTCGGACGAATTCTGAAATTCGCTTCTGAATCAAAGGTTGTATCAAAGAATTAGGGTCCTTTTATCCACCAGATGATCCTTTTTGCTGGTCACTGTCAGTCTTGAGCATTTTATTGATCGCAATTGATAAAACGGTTTTAATCAAGAAAACTCTGCACTTCGACTTACATGATTGAGTGCAACGCCAGTGCACCCAAACGTGTTCAGACAGTGCCCCCTTGAGGCGAGGGATGTACAGTACAGAAATAGTGTGTGCACAGAAGTCGGGTTCACAGTGATTACTGCCTGTGATTACGACAAAATATAATTGAATGTATCGAAATGTTCATTATAATGTTGACAAGAGTTTAGCAATAAAACAAGAGAGAAAAAGCAACTCAGCACAACAAGACCTAGTTTGCGTTTACGATTTACATACTACTTTGCAAACTGCCACCAACAGCCATTTTTTCCTGCTCAGGATTTGTGGGGGCACAGCCGGAGCCTATCCCGGTTGGACTCAGGCTAATGCGAGGCACCTGTCTGAAAGGCACAGCCGGGACTCGAACCGTACAGCTTGAAGTTTGTTTTGCTGGCCATTTATTTCGCATGCATTACTTTACAAAGAAAAACATCCAGCTCTGTAGAGTTTTAAATGGGGAACCGGAGTATAAAGGAGTTTATCATCCCTGTGCCCGTCTTTATAAGCACTGATGTGTGCGCACGTTAAGCACCAGGCTTCTCTACGTCATACTGCACCCAGTAACCAATCAGACAACGTTAATACATCATTCTACTCGGATATCATTTGCAAAATAAAAACCGGATTGCAAACCGTGAAGCTGTAAATGCTGTACGCGGGCCGCCACACGATTCATAAAACGATCCCGAGATATGAGGCAGCACCGTTTCGCGTGCTCTGTGTTCCCGCCCTCCTCAAGTCAAAATGCCGGTATCTCCGTAAGGCTGCGCCATAACCGGCGCACCTCATATATAGCACCAAGCTTATTTTAGCTTCGATTAGTGCAGGTTACCGTCCCGTCCTTCACAAAAAAACGGGATGTGCTTCTGAAAAGACACAGTCTGCAAATCCGCACCGCGCTCTACTGGCCGACCTGGCAACCCTCTCACGAACTGAAGCACACCCGATCCCAAACAAGGAACCTGTACAATAGCAGCTAGATCCTTGATAAGTAGCAGGCGGTGGGTTTGCGAGGTTTTAGAAAAGCCGTGGCTACGCGGCTAGAAAAGGACTCTGAAATCAACGTTCCTCTCCCTGAAAGGACTTTTTTTAATTAAAAAAAAAATCCAAGGCCACACAATACTGATTAGTGAAATTCTTCCATGGCTTCCTCGACACTGTCGAACAGTTTCCTCTAAATCCTCCGTTACAAAAACGCTCTACGAAACCCCCCCATCACGCCAGGCACTTGATTTTGAACCCTTAAAATCCTCAAAACGGTCACTATAAACCCATATGAGGAGGAGAAAAGAAATACACATTAAATACGAGCATGCAGCTATAAAAGTGCCAACGCTTTGCCTTCTTCCGCGTTCCCCTCTCCCGCTAAAACAGCCCTCTGTCTCTTTGTACAGGAGAGCTGGGTTGCCATCACTTTCCAAATTCCCATTCCATGTCACATTCGGCTTACCAATGGATTATTGCACTAAAAGTCTAATAGCACATGGCCTCTACGTGCTGAACAGGAGGGGGTAGGTACGCAAATAAATACTGGGAGCGATAAAAAGGTGTACACCCACACACACACACACACAAACGAGTACATTTTAAAACACTTTGCATTGTCGTACATGCTCAGACAGTGATCGGCACCACCCTGGGAGAACTCGGCACGAAGCTACGGAGGAAACGAAGAAACCAAACGAAAACGAAAAGGAGTTAAAAAAAAAAACAAAAAAGAAAAGCACCCCCCAAACCCCCTCCCGATGGCCCTAACGGGTGGCACTCGATTAGCTTCTTTAGTTTGTCTACGTGAATTTTGTTTCGTTGACACTCGATTTTTAAGTCACCATTGGCTACAAAAAAAAACAAAAACAGGAGAAAAACAAAACCGTTCGAACCTAGCACAGGACACGCCGTCACCTTTTCCCTTTTCTCTGCCGTCGCAAACTTGAGGTAAACTAATCACGTGGAGGGGGAAGAGCTCCCTTTAGTTGGTAGGGAGGGGAGGGTGCGCATCGGCCCCGTCCCGAACGCGGTTGGCTGGTTTCATATTGCATAACAGTGCTGAGTTTCAGTGTGGGTTAAAGCAGGTGTGCGCTTTCAGGCCCGGGTTTGGGATGGCCACCCCGTACACCCCCAGCGAATCGTCTCCACCCTCACCCCCACCGACCACCACCCCTCCCCCAATCCCGACGTCCACAGTGTCCGGTCCGCATTCAGAAGGTGTGGGCAGGTTCGTGAGATCCTCTCAGGCGAAGTACATGGTCCTCAGGGTGTCGTGGTGAATCTGCACGGCTTTGGCCAGAGCCTGCGGGTCCCGTCCGTTACTCTGCCCCGACACGTGGCTGCCCTCCGCACTGGGGACGGAGACCGAGAGACAGACAGAGATGATTCATTATGGATTCTGACCATTTCATCTCATTCAGCTGGGTAATCCCAGTCAAATCCGATTTCAGGCAGCAGGAGTCTCACCTGTCGTGCTCCTTGTCCACCAGGTGGTAGCGGGCGCGGAAGGCCACCAAGTGGGCGTAGTAGGCGGGCGCGGGGATGGAGACGGAGCGGGTGCAGCGCACGTACGTGTGGCACAGCTGGTAGGTGAGCAGCTGGAACTCGTCGGCCGTGAAGCAGTTGTCGTCCCACAGCACGTGGTAATGGGAGGGCCGACTCGTGCCCTGCAGAGGGAAAACGAGATTTAAACATCTTATTTAGTGACCAAAGGGGGCGCTCTGGGGGTCCAGGAAAAAGGCTCAGCTCTGGTGTTAAGGTACTGAGAATCTGTCATTAGTGCGCCAGTAAAGTTTCACATTTCAGCTTCCACAGAACAGAAAAAGCAACTGCTGGGCTGTTCCTCTAACGACCGAAACTCTCTGACAGCTTAATTAGTCTCAGCGAGCCTCATGTACACCGATCTAGCAGGTGTGTGTGTGTGTGTGTGTTTGTGTACCTGGATTCCAGCGTGGCTGCAGAGGTAAAAGTCAAACTCGTAGGGGTGGGTGATGTCCGTGTCCACAGTCGTACCAGCAGGAATGTTTCCGCTGCGCCCAACCTGCAGAACAGGGCAGGATTTCATTTGCTTTGGATGCAAGAATCGTATCGGGAACAGGGTCATGCCCGTATCGATAAAATGGACCCTGACAGGGAACTTGTTAGTACATGCATTTACACAGCAGGTAGAGGAGAGAAAAAAATAAAATAAAATAAAACTGTTCACTTAAGCCGCCTCAATCATGAGAGACGGGGATTTCCTTCTGCAGACTTTTTAAAATGTCACTTCCAAAGAAAACTAACACTCTCCTACAAGGCAGCGTTAGTGCAGAGAGACAGGGATGGACGAAGAAAGAAAAACAGAAAGAAAGAAAGAAAGAAAAAAAGAAAGAGAAAAAAGACAATAAGAAAGAAAGATGGATGGAAGAGCGCAGAAGAGCCAGACAGAGAGAGAGAGAGAGAGAGAGAGAGAGAGAGAAAAAGAGACAGAGAGAAAAAGGAAGAGGAAGACTGAATGAAAAAGAGATAGAAAGATGGAAAAAAACAGAGAAAAAAAACCTCAAAGAAAAATAAATAGAGAGAAAAAAAAAGAAAAAGAAAGAAAATGAAAGAGATAGAAGAGAGAATGACAGAAGAGACAGAGAAAGGGAGAAAGAAAGAAGAGGACAAGAGGAAGGAAGGAAAGAATGATGGAAAAACAAAAAGAGAAAAAAATAAATAGCAAAATAAAGAAAAATAAATACAGAGAGAAAGAGAGCGATGGACAAAGAGAGAGAGAGAGAGAGAGAGAGAGAGAACAAAACAGAAAGAGACAGAATGAGGAGAAAAAAAGACAAGAAAGAAAGAAAAAAGAGAAAGAACAAAAAGAAAAGAGGATGAGAGGAAAGAAAAAGAAAAAGCGAAAGATGGAAAAAAAGAAAAATAAAGAAAAATAAAGAGAGAGAAAGAGAGCGATGGACAAAGAGAGAGAGAGAGAGAGAGAGAGAGAGAGAGAGAGAGAGAAAAAGGAAGAGGAAGACTGAATGAAAAAGAGATAGAAAGATGGAAAAAAAACAAAGAGAAAAAAAAAACCTCAAAGAAAAATAAATACAGAGAGAAAAAAGAGACAAAGAAAGAGAATGAGGGGAAAAAGACAAAAAGAAAAAGAAAGAAAATGAAAGAGATAGAAGAGAGAGAAAGACAGAAGAGACAGAGAAAGGAAGAAAGAAAGAAGAGGACAAGAGGAAGGAAGGAAAGAATGATGGAAAAACAAAATGAGAAAAAAAATAAATAGCAAAATAAACAAAAATAAATACAGAGAGAAAGAGAGCGATGGACAGAGAGAGAGAGAGAGAGAGAGAGAGGAGATAGAACAAAAACAGAAAGAGACAGAATGAGGAGAAAAAAGACAAAGAACAAAAAGAAAAGAGGATGAGAGGAAGGAAAGAAAAAGAGAGATGGAAAAAACACAGAGAAAAAGACAGAAAAATGAAAATGAGAAAAATACAGAAAAAAAGAGAGAAAAAAAGAAAAACAAGGAAAGAAAAAGAAAAAGAGAGAAAAAAGAAGAAAGAGAGAAAGGAAGAAAAAAGAGAAAAAACAAAACAAAAAAAGAAGATGAGAGGAAAGAAAAAGAAAAAGCGAAAGATGGAAAAAAATTAAAATAAAGAAAAATAAATAGAGAGAGAAAATAAATACAGAGAGAAAGAAAGGGAGAATGAGGGAAAAAGAAAAAGAAAGAAAGAAAAAGAAACGGAGAGAGAAAAAAAAGAGGAAGAAAAAAGAGAAGAGAGAAGAGGGAACAGAGAGAAAAGAGGACGAGAGGAGAGAGGGAGGGGGACAGTTTGGTCCCACTGATTTTTAAGGAGTAACTTTTTTTTTTTACAGGATTTGCTTCATGCGGTCTCTGATCTGTTGCTGTTCCCTGATTCTGTCAGGCTCCTCAGGACAGCGGCAGCTCCTAATGGTTACTTATGGGCTCACCCTCTCGTTGCGGTCGGCGCAGAACAGGCGGGTGTGGTGTCGTTTCTGCACCACGATGTAGGTGATGCCGGGCTGGTACTCCTTCTCCAGGCTGATGCAGGCCTCCCGGATGGCCAGCAGCTCGTAATAAAGCACCTGCGGGAGCAGCAACAGGTCAGGCTTTCCCCTCCACACTCTGCCCTCTTAACTACGAGCTCCGAGTGCCCTGCGCTGACCTGTCTGAACTGGCCCTCGGACACGCCGTCCCTGTAGAAGATGATGCGGGTGGGCTTGTAGCGGGTCGACTTGTAGAACTGGATGAGCAGCTCGCGCACCATGGACGCCAAGTCCTGGATCACCTCCTGCCGGGGCCTCTGCACCCGCACTGTGGCACAGTACCGGCTAGGGTGAGCGTCCATACTGCCCACCACCTACGGGCAGAGAAAGACAGAGTAAGGAGGAGAGGGGGTTAGAGGGTAGGAGGGGTAGTTTATTACCCTTCTGGAATATTTTTCAATGATTTATTCAAACAAAAACTGCAACTTTCTTTGGAAAGGTTGAAACAGCCAAAATAGTTGCTTCATGTTACTGAGGGTAACGTTACGGGTAGGGCTATGTGTGGCATTAGTGCGCTACCGAGACTCACGGCAGCAATGGAGGGCTTCTTCCCGTCTCCGGCAGGCGGGTGAGTGACATCGGCGCCCAGGAAGATCACTGGCTGCTGGAACACCGACGGCCTGGAGAAGCACAAACACCTCAGGTAAGGAACGTCCACGACTCCATAGTGCTTCAGTCTGACTCCATTTAACCTTTAATTCTTCAAATGTAGCGCACACACACACACACACACACACACACACACACACACACACACACACACACACACACACACACACACACACACACACACACACGGGCAGGACTGACCGTTGGTGCGGTACCAGGATGTTGTTGATGCCTCCGAGCTTGACGTTGATCTTGAGGCAGAGGTTGGAGAGAGTCTGGGGCGATGTCTTCACCACGTTCTTCACCTGCACGCACTGAGTGGCCATTCCTAACAGAGTGTCTCCCACACGCTTCACCTCGGCTACACACACACACACACACACAGACACAGACAGTATTACAATGCCTGGTTTTTATTTCCCAATGGAACCCTTTCGGTGGGTACGTACCATACACGGGTGTTTTGCCGGGCAGGATGACGATGATGAGCTGCAGACCGGAGTAGGTGTTCTTCAGGTGTCTGAACATGGGCTCCACGCTGTCGGCTCCCTGCGCATACTTACAGAAGCACGGCTGGCCCTGGATGGGCATCCCGGCGTCCTTCGAGATCTTGCGCAGCTGATCCGTGAAGCCCCTGATAGAGGAAAAAGGCTCAGACCCCTCCCAAAACTACAGACAGTGCTTTTTATTGTTATGCTTTTGCATCTGTTGCATTAGCTATTATATCTACAACACACACACAGTCCTGGCTTACTTGAGGATCTCCTCGCGGCACTGCCTCTGTGTGGCGAAGCAGGCGATGGCCCACATCTTGATCTCCACGCCGGTGTGAAACTGCTTCCCCCGCATGTCCCACACGCCGTGACTGGGCGTGGCCACGGTACGGTTCTGCAATGACAGCGCAGGGTTGATCTGCTGCACGCGGAAACGACCGTGCACACACACGCACGCGCGCACACACACACACACACACACACACACACACACACACACACACACACACACACACACACACACACACACACACACACACACACTCATTCAGCACTCATCCTTGTCCACGCACAACAAAGCACAGGGCAACCAAAGCTCAAAGTCAGATCCAGGTCACACTTACAAGACATTCTGAGATAAGTACTAGCACTAACACTACAGCAGGTGTTATTATTTCATTTAGAAAAAAATGCTGCACATTAATTCACTTCAAATGGTTTTAACAGTGACGGCAGAACAAAACTCTCGACAGATATTTTAGATTACTTACAATAGAGCTGGACACAGAAGAAGTTAGATTTGTTTTTAAATAGAACAGACCTAAATCAGCTACACACCATCATTATTTAGCTACACTAGCTATGTGCTGTTGTTACAGAGCTACACCTTATAAATACCGAGCTACACTTTATCCTTACAGAGCTACACACTACAAATACAGAGCTACATTTTATCCTTATAGAGCTACATGTTATAAGACAGAGCTACACTTTATCCTTATAGAGCTACACGTTATATAGACAGAGCTACACTTTATCCTCACAGAGCTACACGTTATAAGGACCGAGCTACACTTATCCTCACAGAGCACACGTTATATAGACCGAGCTACACTTTAATCCCAGAGCTCACGTTATAAGGACAGATCTACACTTTATCCTCATAAAGCTACACGTTATAAGGACAGAGCTACAATTTTATCCTTAATAGAGCTACTGTTATAAGACAGAGCTCACTTATCCTTATAGAGCTACACGTTATATACGACGAGAGCTACACTTATCCTCACAGCGCTACACGTTATAAGGACAGAGCTACACTTTATCCTCACAGAGCCTACACGTTATATAGACAGAGCTACACTTTAGCCTCAGAGCTACCCGTTATAAGGACGAGCTACACTTTATCCTCATAAAGCTACACTGTATAAGGACAGAGCTAATATTTTATCCTTATGAGCTACACGTTTATATAGACAAGCTACACTTTATCCTCCTAGAGCTACACGTTTATAAGACAGAGCTACACTTTTATCCTCAAAAAAATAAAGAGCTACATGTTATAAGGACAGAGCGATCTTTTTCCTCATAGAGCTACATGTTATAAGTACAATCTAATATTTATCCTCATAAAGCTACACGTTATAAGGACAGAGCTATATTTATCCTTATAGAGCTACACTTTATATAGACAGAGCGACACTTTTATCCTCATACAGCTACACGTTAATAATACAGATCTACACTTCTCCTCATAGTGCTACACGTATAGAACAGAGCTACACTTTTATCCTTAAGAGCTCCACGTTATCCTAATAGAGCGACACGTTATAAGACATAGCACTTTATCCTTATAGAGCTACACTGTATAACGACAGCTACACTTTATCCTCATAGATCTACACGTTATAAGACAAGCTACAATTTTTTCTCCTTATAGAGCTACACGTTTAAAAGACCGGATACACTTTATCCTCATAGAGCTACACGTTATAAAGACAGAGCTACACTTTCTCCTCATAGAGCTACACGTTATAAAGACAGAGCTACACTTTATCCTAATAGAGCTACACGTTATAAAGACATAGCTACACTTTATCCTTATAGAGCTACACGTTATAAAGACAGAGCTACACTTTATCCTCATAGAGCTACACGTTATAAAGACAGAGCTACATTTTATCCTTATAGAGCTACACGTTATAAAGACAGAGCTACACTTTATCCTCATAGAGCTACACGTTATAAAGACAGAGCTACACTTTCTCCTCATAAAGCTACACGTTATAAAGACAGAGCTACACGTTGTCCATAGAGCTACACGTTATAAAGACAGAGCTACACGTTACTGTTATAAAGTTACATGCTATTGTTATAAAGATACATGAGCTACACAGTGTTATTCTAAAGCTACACACTGTCGTTACAGAGACCAACACCAGAGCAGGTTAGAGAAGGGGGTTAGTTCCTCCAGGGGAGGGGCCAGGCTGACGAGCAGGCGAACAGACGGACGGAGAGAGAGGAGCGTGATTTAAAGGAAGGGTACCAGAAAGTTCTCTGAGCTCACCCTGCCCCCGTACTGCAGCATGGGCGCAGGCAACACGCGACCCGTCACATGGGCCATCTCGTCCCGCACCCTGAACTGGAACTCCTGCACGAAGGGATCAGCCTCGTAGTTGGCGCTGCGCACCTGAAAGATCAGAAAAGTGACAAATGAAGAACAGAAGAAAAGATGCACAAAGTGGAGAGGGGCGTGACGGAGAATCGGGGCGCTAAACGGAGAGTCCAGAAAAAAAAAAAAAAGCCAACAGAGGAGGAGTTTGTCTGAATGGGAGTCCTGTGCTGTGATATCGCGACACACAGAGCTTCTCCTCCAAATCATTCCAGTGCACCTTACCTTAACTATAAATACGAACCACACTCAAAAATACAAACGCAGCTTATTTTTAGAGTCCCGATGCAAACTAGGGACAGTTTGTACATCGGCTTTGTCAGAGTCGTTCCACCCACGGCCAATTGAGCCACTGTTAGGAGGATTCTCAAAGTACGCAGCAGGTAGTGAATGAACTAACAACGCTGCTTTAAAGAAAAACACAAACCACAAAGCATGCCTCAAAAAAATGAATACTGCTCCTAAAAGTCTCATACAACTGAAACATTTAACTCGGGGTGTCACAAATCCTCATTGCATCTTATTTTCAAATTTAAGCAGGCTGTAAAGCAGTTGCTTGAGAGCAGGGGTCGCTCACCAGCCTGCTGATCTCCTCCTGCCTGTCCGGGGCTGACCGCGCCGTGGCTTTGATCATGGTGGACGTCTGATTATCCGTCAGTTTCTTGATGCACCGCTGCCCAGCTACGATGTTGCACACCTGGAACGAAACCGATCACATGACTCGGGAGGTTCGTTATCGCGAGGCGTTCCTTGACTGAGGGCGTCGTCTCACCTCCAGGGGCAGGTAGGTGTGCTTCTGCTCCTGGCCCACCTGCAGGCAGGGTAGATGGGGGTATTTGAGCTGCAGGCTGTACTTCTCTCTGAAATACTGCGCTACAGTTCGCTCCACCGTCTGTCCGTTCTCCAGCTGCAGAGGGAACCTGGAGAGGAACACAGATGGGTTTCTGAATCGGAATCGACCTCTGTTTTGGATAGCAGGAGCATAATTGCATGACTTCCTCCAGGATACACCCCTACTCGCTTCCATATAGTCAAACCTCCCGTACTTTTAAAGATATCAGCATGATATAATGGCTGGATCTCCCGGGTTTGTTACGTGCCGAAAATGCAACAGTTCATTCGCTCTCAGTTTGTATAAAGTTAAATAGTATTAAGTATATTAAATATTAATATTGAGAGAGAGAGAGAGAGAGACATGAGAGAATGAAAGAGGACAAAAAAGAGACTTAACTACGTTAGATATCCATAATGTCCAGAGTCTACCTGTGCCGAGTAAATTCCTTGTAGAACCACCTATACAAAGCTAAGCTCAAGAACTTTATCGTTTGGTAAATGTATAAATATACAGCCACACTTTATCAATACACAGCAACACTTTATAAATACAGAGCTACAGTGGGGCAAAAAAGTATTTAGTCAGTCACTGACAGCAAGTTCTCCTACTTAGAAAGATGAGAGAGGTCTGTAATTTTCATCATAGGTACACTTCAACTATGAGAGACAAAATGAGAAAAAAAATTCCAGGAAATCACATTGTAGGATTAAAAAAAAAAAGTTTGAATCTGCAGTAGGCAAGCAGGTTGGTGTGAATAAATCAACTGTGGGAGCAATTGTAAAAAAATGGAAGACATACAAGGCCATTGATAATCTCCCCCGATCTGTGACTCCACGCAAGATCTCATCCTGTGGGGTCAAAAAGATCATGAGAACGGTGAGCAAAAATCCCAGAACTACACGGAGGGACCTGATGAATGACCTGCAGAGAGCTGGGACCAAAGTAACAAAGGTTACCATCAGTAACGCACTACGCCGAGAGAGACTCAGATCCTGCAGTGTCAGGCGTGTCCCTCTGCTTAAGCCAGTACATGTCCAGGCCCGTCTGAAGTTTGCCAGAGAGCATATGGATGATCCAGAAGAGGATTGGGAGAATATCATGTGGTCGATGAAACCAAAATAGAACTTTTTGATAAAAACTCAACTCGTCATGTTTGAATGCTGAGTTGCATCCCAAGAACACCATAACTACTGTGAAGCATGGGGGTGGAAACATCATGCTTTGTGGCTGTTTTTCTGCATAGGGGACAGGACGACTGATCCGTGTTAAGGGAAAAGATGAACGGGGCCATGTATCTGAGATTTAAGCCAAAAACCTCCTCCATCAGTGAGAGCATTGAAGATGGAACGTGCTGGGTCTTCCCAGCATGACAATGATCCCAACACACCGCTCAGCAACGAAGGAGTGGCTCCGAAAAAGCATTTCAAGGTCTGGAGTGCCTAGCAGTCTCCTGACCTCCGCATTACAGAAATGTGTGGGGGAGATAAGACCGTGCTGCCCCAAAACATCACTGCTCCTAGAGGGATCTGCATGGAGGAATGGGCCAAAAATACCAGCTACAGTGTGTGCCAACTGCTGAAGACTTACAGAATGTTGTGACCTCTGTCAATGCAACAAAGGGTATGTTTACAAATTATTGAGTTGAACTTTGGTTATTGAACCAAATACTTATTTTCCACATAATTTACAATTAAATTCCTACAATGTGATTTCCTGGATGTTTTTTTCTCATTTTGTCTCTCATAGCTGATGTGTACCTATGATAAAAATTACAGACCTCTCTCATCTTTGTAAGTAGGAGAACTTGCACAATCAGTGGCTGACTAAATACTTTTTTTGCCCCTCTGTACATAAACATACCACCCAGGATTCTAAGCCAGGCCTTCAAGAAACACCTTTTCCAGCAGCTGGCCTTAACCTCCAACCCACTGGAGCATCTAGAATCTTCACGTATTGTGAATCATCTGCCACACTGCCCACAGCTTAGGGGTGAAAGATGCCACCTCTTGGTCCTCGTACAAGACTCTTGTGCTCAACTGCTCAGGATTGTATTAAAAAGATCTTACTGCTTAGTCCACAAGAGGGCATCGGTGAGCAGAGAATGAGGTCTCAAGTGCTCTACTGTTTAACTGGCTGCACTCGGGTTGCCCAGAATTGGGGTTAGACCTGGCAACCGGGCAGCACAGCGTAGGCCTTGTATCAGTGCTCTATCCGTCACTGGTTCAGCGAGCCCTGGTGCTCTGTGGATGTTATCCAGGAAGAACCAGACGCATTATCCAAACAGAGGCCCGCATAAGCGCCTAGTTTCCCCCCTTTATTTAAGGCCCATCTCCGTGGCTGTCAGGGAGTAAAAGCAAGGCCAAGTCCAAACAAGCATCCCCATGTGTTAGATCCCACCCCGACCCATCCCGGGCCTCCCAGTCCAAACCGCAGAGCGTGACTCACGTTTGATGGCTGGCAGGCCGTCGGGTCACGTTACACACTCGGTACTTCCTGCGCATGGTTCCACAGTGCGTCACCTCCACCTTAAGACCTAAACACACACCGGCACATTACACACACACGAAATTAAAAAAACTCTGCAAATCAGTACAAGCACCACAAAGATGAAAATCACAGAGCAAACCATGAGTCATCAGACCGAATCGTTTCTCGTGTTTGGTTCGAATCAGAGCTTCGAGCTTACTGTACCGGATCCCAAGTATGCACAGGAGGAATTCGGTTATGAGTCACCGCCGGAAGGCTGAAAGTTCAGCTTTGAGCAGACGCCGACGCAGGACTCGAGGCGTGGTTGGTCCCTGTTTTGTACCGACGTGCTCACCTTTGATTTCTTTGGTGAACTTGACTCGGTGAGAATCGGTGAGAGGGCGTGGCTGCTCGTCGATTGTTTGTGAATGTCCAGAACCTCGCACATGAACTGGATGACCGGCTGTGCTTTGTAGAAGGCCGTGGCCGACACTGCAGGAGGAAAGCAAACGGATCAGTTTGTCTCCTAACCTTTGGTCATGAGAAGCGTTTCGAACACGGGGCAGCTGTCGAGCCACAGAGCAATCCGATTGGCCGTCGATTCCTCATGTCACGCCGCAAAAATGCTAGAACGCTATAAGCTGCGGCTCTCGAGCTCACGGTTAAAATCGGCGACTCACGCCGGTCGATCGGTATCAGCATAAACCTTGATGCATCATGACTAAAATTGGAGAGGCACCCAGTGCTACATCACTCTTGAAATCCTGTTGTAGTTCTGGGGAAAATGAGTCACTGGGCTTTCTTTTAAGCGAGCGGTCAACACACATGAGCAGTGATGCTTTGGTGAAACGGAGGCTCTGAAGCAGCTAACTCTGACTCAAATAGAGCTGAATGCGCTTAAACGACGGAACGCACTTCCAGTGTTACAAATAACAGTTGCTAAACACACCATGAACGTCAGCCGGGAGGAAGCAAACACACAGATTAAATTATTTCCAATACTAAACCTTACTAAAGGATTTTACTCGCCCTCATCGGGAAGGGCTCAACCGTGCAGCCACAGATCCCAATCCTACTCCTGACTTTTAAAGTACTTTCTTTACCCAGCACAGAGCCGACATCCGACAGATGCTTCCAACAGCGTTCTAGTTTGGACCAATCAAAGTGAAAACAACACAAGGACTCGTTATGTTGTTCTAACATCTAAGCAGCCCTATGGTTACACGAAACAGCTTCAGTATCACATGACTGCACGTTTTACCTCGATTATGATGAATACATGTTTTTTGGTTGTTGTTCAGCCCTCATGCAGCGTCACTTTATTTTTTTGGGTACGCAGGAGCTCAGGTTTGGATGCGAGAGGCCTGTTTAAAGGTCTCGGAGCTCAGGTCTGGCACAAATGAAGCCTTTCATGAAGATACACACTTAGCCAAAAATGTTTGTGTTTTTTAATCACATGATTTTCCAAACTGCATGACATGAGCAGAGATTGGGAGACCCTTTCCGGTCTTCGCCGGGGAACGCGGGCGCACGTCTGCGTACGTGTTGAAGGAGCAGGGAGCTCACGAGCTTTTCTTTCCTCCGAAACAGGGGCCGCTCTGTGCGCTCAAGCGTCCCGAAGCCGCTTTAAGTAACGAGGCAGAAAAAGGGGACAATGCGGTGGCGCGAACTCGAACGCGAGCCGGCTTTCGCGCCCTTTCTGAGACTCTTTTGTCAGGGACACAATGAGGATGAAAAGGGAGCTGCTCTGAGACGGCTGGTCTTTCCCACGGGGGGCGTGCCGGGCGAGGAAGAGCAGCTCGCAGAACTTCGGAAAGAAGACAGGGGGAGGAGGGGGTTGAACAAAAATGCCTAACTCAAACAAGGTTCCACCCTTTTTTTCCCCCCCCATCTCCATGGTAACACCGCCGCGCCCTCACGCGGTCCCTCGGTCACGTACACGCAGAGAAAGCCCTTACCGTCGATGTTGAGCATCATCTTCCACATGGCGGGCCGGACGGACTGGTGGAAGCCGAACCAGACCTCCCTGCCTCCTCCAAGCGGGTGGTCGTAGTCCTCTGGGGCGGAAAAGAAGGAGCGGCCCACTGGAGTGTACCTGAAAGAGGGACAGGACGGTGAGACACCCCGCAGGAGGACTCCCAGCAGTTTTTCGACCATTCAAATAAGAGCGCCAGGCAGACGGATTCATTCCTCTCACCGATTCACGTAACAGCGACTAATTAAACACGCTAAACATCTGCGAAACGACTTTCTCCTTCGTTCCAGCGAAAGGAATCCAAAGAGGACGGGTGTGGGCGGTAATGCGGGCGGGGACTGCGTATGGAAAAGGCTTGGAGTAATTAGCGATCGCCTCCTGTTGGGAATTTAATTTCCGTCCTAAGCCTCGGCTCATTGTTTTCTCTCGCCGCCTCATTTCTCGGAGCAAAACGGCACCGAAAGTTCTCATATCGGGGAAGGTCCGGCTGCTGTTTGGGTCTCTAAAACTCTTAGCGTTTGGTACAACTACTGAAATCGTGACCTGAAGGTTTAGTTACAGAAAAAGCACATTCAGATTAAGCGCTTCACATTTCAAAATACTTCAGGAAGCACAATTGTTTGCGGTGTTTCTCCACCGTCTTCGTCTTTCTAGAAGTCTTAGAATCCGTCTTGGTCCTAGTGGGGCCTTCATAAAAGTGAGACTAAATAATAAAGTCTACATTCCGCTCATCACTGCGCCGTTTGAGGGCGTGCCTGGCACATGGGAGCGCTTATTAAATGAAACGCACACCTTGGATTGAATCATTCTGGTCATTTATATTATCCACGTCGATAGCTGTGGAGCTTTTTAAAGGAAAGCAGCATTCCTCAGGAGCTCGAGACGGACCTCCGACCATCTGACGCAGGATAACGCGAGGTGTGAAGCGAAAGGTGCGTACGAAGTGAACGCCGGGAGATTTGGGTTAGGGTTGTGCCCTGTTAAGAGCTTATATAAAATACGTGGCGTTTCCCCTGTCAGGCTTCCTAGCTGCTCCAATTAGCTCAGCCTCTCTTGCTTTGAAGCGAGGTCACACAGAGGGCCGAGCATTCCCCCAGATACGGGGGCGCAGACAGCTCGTTCCGCTTAAAAAACACCCACACACTCTGCAGCGAAGGCTGGGACAAAATGTCTGGCATTTTCGCATTGACCTGCGGCTGAGACTCAGAGAACCCAGGTAGCGCAAACATACTGCAGCGACCCAGAACACTGCCACAATAACTTCCATGATATCTAACAGCGCCTCGTGAGAGCCGGGGCAGTTCTAACTGAAACGTACACGACCCCATCGGCCGGATAGATATCGCCGCGGTGATCCTCGGCCGGTTTTGCGATCCGTCACTTTGTTTACGCGCGAAAGAAAGACTGATCTCAGAGCTCTGAAACATTCGTTCAGGATTAGCCACGTCACGGCTGGGATATCGGACCGCTCAGCTCCTGCGCCGGCGCTGATAAGGGTAGCCTTGAAGGCCTGAACACAGTAGCAGCATTATCGCGAGGGAACGTCGCAGGTGTTCAAACACTCGCAAACAGCAACCGGAGCTCACGGGATTAAAAAATATCCAGACCAGCCCAGACGAGGCTGTTTTCATAGTCGCAGAATCCCCGCTCGAGTCTCCGAAGCCTAAATTAGTCCGACTCATTTGGGTTTCCCAAACTGTAGCCAGCGCTGATTCGCGTCCCGATTCGCCTCTCTTGTTACTGTTTTAGACCCGAGAGAGCGGCAAAGAGGCGGCAGCGCTCTCGCACCAAAGCTACCGGACTGACTTTCCGTTAATGGTGTGCGATATTTTGACGAGAACGATAACTGGGCGATACTTTCCGGTGTACATCTCACGCCCAAAGCATTTAAAAGCTGTTTGAATGCCTTAATCGGCGCCCTATGTTGAAATCTCTTGAAATCTGTCACGTCAAGTGTCCCCCGAGGTTTGCCGAGTGGGTTTTTGTTTCAATACCTTCCGTGGTTTAAGCCAGTCATAGACCCAACTCCCAAAATTCGTCCTAATCTTCAGATTCTGCTCGGTGGCTAGTTCGTAAAGTTAATCGTCTAGCTGTCTTTAATGGCAACAGATTTGTGTCTTTCCAAAGCCATTTAATCCAACGACGCAGACGGTGAGGCCGGGGGCGTCTGCATTTTGGTTTTAGGTAGAACTCCAGCTTGATTTGCACAGAATTCATGACTTTTAAGGCCTGATTCGGGCTGTTCTTTGCATAGCGAGTGACATGTGAGGTCACACAGTGTTAAAACAACAATGAAGATATTATCAAACATGGCACATTTCTGGTGATAACCTTTTCCGGAGGCCTGGATTCTAAAGACTCAGCAAAATGTACATTCCTGATCATCTTTTAAATCCTTAAGCAGCCAAGTCCTTTCTTTCAAACGTGAACCGGTTTAAATCATTTCCTTTCCCAAATCACAAAACCAGAGAGGTGACGGGACGAGATCAAACAGGCTCTGCTAAATTCCGGCGGCGGCGGCGCAGGCATGCAAAACATTCAAATGAGCGGCAGCGGACGAAACAGGTCGGGCCTGTTCAGAGATCAGGGGCCGCCGACGTACTTCATGGAAGGCAGGTGTCGGAGCACCACGTCCACGGCGTGCACCGGGTTGGTGCTGATGGGCTTGTCCAGCTCCAGCGGCTCGGGCATGCTGCGGCCGGTCAGCACCTCGTGCAGCAGGTGCCAGCTGACCAGGGACACGAACTTGATGGTGACTTTAAAAGGTCTGTCTTTGCCTCCTTCCCCTGGCAGCGTGACGTCCAGGTCCACCTGCGGGAGCACAGCGAACGATCAAATAATAATTTTTTTTAAAAAGCACCCTTTCAGGGGGCAGGAATTCCAAACATAAGCATCTTACCCCCGCGGGTGCCACGGGCAGAGGGTTTGCCGTATAGAGGCTCCTCTTGCCGTCGTAGACCGGCCGACGATCCCCGAAGATGGTCACCTTAAAGTGCTGCACCATGGAGTCCACCACCTCCCTAAAATCACCAGTACAGCACCCACATGAACTCAGACGCACCATGGATTAACCCGGCCGCCACAGACAGGAGCATGACGGCAGATACGGACCTGTTGACTCTGCGCGGGCACTTCTCGGGTTTAATGTCCACCTCGTAGAGGTAGACGTCCATCTTGGGGATCTCCACCTGGAAGCAGTTGGCCAGCAGCTTGATGGGCTTCCCCATGGTGCCATAGCCGGGCCTCCGGGGCATGGAGAACAGGGACTGGGCCCCAACGACTCCTGCAGAGACATGGGAAAGAAAGGAGAGAGGGAAGAGAGAGGGAAGAAAAACAACAGAGAGAAAGAAAATTAAAAAAAAGAAAGGAAGGAGTGAAAGGGGGAGGGAAGAAAAAACAGACAAAAAAATAGAAAAAAAGAGAGGCAGACAGAAGGAAAGAAACGAGAAAGAAAGACCAGAAAGAAAGATGCAAAGAAAGAAGAGAATGAGAAAAAAGACAAAGAAGAAAATTAAGAAGAGAGAGCATCAGAAACGAGAGAAAGAGGAGGAAAAAAAGAAGAGCAAAATATAGATGAGAGAAACAAAGAAAGAAAAAAAAAGGAAAAAGAAAAAAGAAAGCAACATGCAAAGAAAGAAGAGAGAAAAAAAGGGAGAGAGAAAAACAGAAACAAGAGAGAGAAACAAAGACAAATACAGATATAGAAACAGAAAGAAAGATGCAAAGAAAGAAGACAATGAGAAAAAAAGACAAAAAAATAAAGAAAAGAATCAGAGAAACGAGAGAGAGAAAGAGGAGGAAAA
Organism: Ancistrus triradiatus; assembly: GCA_025084515.1. Lineage (NCBI taxonomy): Eukaryota > Metazoa > Chordata > Actinopteri > Siluriformes > Loricariidae > Ancistrus > Ancistrus triradiatus. Next base: position 44,583 of record JAJAGP010001472.1, read on the forward strand.
AAGCAGCAAAATAAAGATAAAGAGAAACAGAAAGAAAGAAAGAAAGAAAGAAAGGAGAGAAAAAGACAGAAAGATAGAGAAACAAAGACAGAACAGATAGAACAGAAAGAAAAAAAGAAAGAAAAACAGAGAGAAAAAAGAGAAAAGCAGAGAAAGAGAAAGAAAGAGAGAAAGACAAACAGAAAGAGAAACAGAAAGTAAAAAAAAGAGAAAGAACAGAAAAAGAAAAAGGACAAAGAAAAAAAAGAGAAACAGAAACAAGAAAGAAAAAGACGACAAACAGAGAAACAAAGAAAGAACAGAAAGAAGAGAAACAGAAAACAAGAAACAAATGAGAGAGAAAGAAAGAGGACAAAAAAGACAGAAATAAACGGTAGAGAGAAACAGAAAGAAAGAAGACAGAAAAAAAGAAAAGAAAGAGAGAGAGAGTAGAAAAGGAGAAAAAAAACAGAAAGAAAGAAAAAGAAAGAAACGGAAAAAAGACAAAGAAAGAATGGAGAGACAAAAAGAAGAAAGAGAGAAAGAAAAGATACAGACAGAAAGAGAAAGAACATTTTATGAAAAGGAGGGAGAAAAAGAGAAAGAAAGAAAAAGATTTAACGTCTGGTTAAATTCACTGTCAGCAGAGGTTGTGTTCAGCTGAGAGATAATCATGAATAACCGTGCTTCCATGACACCTGACCCGGCCAGAAGGCACTGCCAGGCTTGTGCCCGGGTCACCACTATGAAGGGTTAGCAAACTGCTGATGTGGCATCCCAGCCTACAAACTGGTGATATGATATTTTTGCCAGATTGCTCACCCCTGTACCATAAACAAAGCCGGGCAGAAGCGCCAGCGGATGGCTTCTGGACTGAGTCGGGTCTCCTTTCTGCAAACACTCTGCTGCCCAACACAGAACACTCAGTACTGAGCACCAGGCCTGAGGAACACAAGCTGTTACGCAAGCACCAGCACTTGGTGTGACGCTCTAACGGAACGCGCCGCTCTAGCGGGCAGCTGCTCGTGGTTTCCTGAACCCGAACCACCCGCGGCACAACGGCATCCTTTTCACGCCATCCAAAGCGTTTGGGCGGGTGGAAAAAGACGTGCCGCTCGCTGCGAGGGCAGAAGGAAACGCGCAGGAAGAAGACACCAAAGGTTTACAGCGCCAGCCACGTGCACAGCCGAGCGAGCGGTTCGTCACACTGATCGCCCCGCAGGCGAATGGCCTCATTGGGTGGCTCACTCGAATCGCCCTTCAGAGGACGTTTTACGAACAAACACAACAACTTCCGTGTCCAAACCCGCAGACCGTCCCACGGCTTTCCTGCACTCAGCCGGAGACACTCGCGCCAACATCGGCAGGATGAGCGCGAGCACGATGACACGCCCCCGAGAACGACTTTCTCGTAATCACAAAACATCCCCCGAAGCGTTCTTGTAAAAGCTGGAGAGAGTTTCAAAAAAGCTCTGACACGTCAAGCGACCCCGGCAACGAGACGGGGCAAAATGAAAGCCAGGCTGCGCGTGTGATTCATCCTGATTGACTCATAAGCGCTCGAACAGAGGCCCGATTTCGGGTCTGCACTCACATCCAGAACAACAGACTGACTCAACGCTGCTGGAGCGAGTGATCAGGAGAGCAGGAGAGCACATCGGTCCTAAAACACAACGCAGCGTAACCCTGTGCCATATCATTACCACAAGTATTCAGCCCAGTGCCGATTGCTCTTCAATACTTAGTAAAACCTGTGCACGTCGTGTACTGCGTTAGATACTAAGGGCTTCAAAAGCTCATAACTTTAAGAATGTTCTTACATACAGAGGAATTGGTGTCACAGACATTTTGGGAAACCCAGCCTGTGCCAATTAGTCACTCCGGTTATGTTCGTCTTCCAAAAGTCTGAAATGTAAATGTCTACATCTTAAAGATTTATTTCAAAATAGATCCAGTTCATCGTCGAAAAACAGATGACAGAAAAAGAAAGAGAAAAAAGACGACAGAAATAAAGATAGAGAAACAGAAAGAAAGAAAAGAACGATGCAAAGAAAGAAGAGAAAGACAAAAAAGAGAGAGAGGACAAAAAAAGAAGACAGAAGCAAAGACAGAAAAGAAAGAAAAAATACAAAGTTTCCCCCCCCCCCTCCCGCCTCATCCTCCTCGTTCTCTCCCCTGCTCTCTCCCCCTCTCCCCCCCCCGGCCTCCCCTCCCTCCCCCCCCCTCCCGCCATCTCCCCCCCTCCTCCCTCTTCCCCCTCCCCCCCCCCCCCCCCTCTCTCGCCTCTCTCTCTCTCTCTCGTCCTTCCCCCCCCTCCCCCCTCCTCTCTCCACGAACAGAAATATTCGCCCCCACGCCAGAGACCCCAAAAATACCAAAAATGAGATAGGAGATAGAGAAACGAGAGAACAACTAGGACACAAAATCCGCACACCTCTCTACCACCAAACAGAAAGAAAAAGAAAGCACCTAAGTCCATTCCCGCACGTCCCTCCCCACCTCCCCATCCACCCCCCCCTGCTACGATTTCGGAACTCTTCTCTCCCCCGAGAGAGAAAAATACATAGATAGAGAGAAGAAACAAAAAGAAAGAACAAAAGATGCAAAAAAGGAGACTAAAAAAAAGACAGAAAACACAGAGAAGAGAGAGAGGAGAGAGAGAGAGAGAGAGAGAGAGGAGGAGAGGAGAAGAGAGAGAGAAACATGCGAGAAAGAAGAGGACAAAAAAAGAAGACTGAAATAAAAATTTAGATAGAAACAGAAAGAAAAAAGCGGTAAAAAATATCCTACAACACAACGCAGCATAACCCTGTACCATAATCATACCACAATTATTCTCCCAGTGGCTGATTATACTCTTTAACTACTTCGTAAAACCCATGCAGGTCAATGTACAGCGTTAGTTACGAAGGGCTTCAGGAAAAGCTCGTAACTTTAATATTGGACATTTATTTTGAGGTGAGTGATCAATATTAACACATTATGGTGGCAAAAGTATGTGACCTTTGCTTTCAGTATCTGGTTGTGACCCCCTGTGCCCAATAACTGCAGTAACGTTCCTGTACCTGTTGAGCAGTCGCAACCCGGCTTGGAGGAATTTTAGCCCATTCCTCCGTACAGAACAGCTTCAGCTCTGGGATGTTGGTGGGTTTCCTCACATTAGCTGCTCGCTTCAGGTCCTTCCACAACATTTCCATTGGATTAAGGTCAGGACTTTGACTTGGCCATTCCAAAACATAACTTAATTCTTCTTTAACCATTCTTTGGTAGAACGACTTGTGTGCTTAGGGTCGTTGTCTTGCTGCATGACCCACCTTCTCTTGAGATTCAGTTCATGGACAGATGTCCTGACATTTTCCTTTAGATTTCTCTGAAATAATTCAGAATTCATTGTTCCATCAATGATTCCATCAGCCGTCCTGGCCCAGATGCAGCAAAACAGGCCCAAACCATGATACTACCACCACCACCACATTTCACAGATGGGATAAGGTTCTTATGCTGGAATGCAGTGTTTTCCTTTCTCCAAACATAATGCTTTTCTCTTAAACCAAAAAGTTCTATTTGGTCTCATCCGTCCACAAAACATTCTTCCAATAGCCTTCTGGCTTGTCCACGTGATCTTTAGCAAACTGCAGATGAGCAGCAAAGTGGCTTTCTCCTTGCAACCCTGCCATGCACACCATTGTTGTTCAGTCTTCTTCTGATGGTGGACTCATCAACATTAACATTAGCCAATGTGAGAGAGGCCTTCAGTTTCTTAGAAGTTACCCCTGGGGTCCTCTGTGACCTCACCAACTATTACACACCTTACTCTTGGAGTGATCTGTGTTGGTCGATCACCCCTGGGGAAGGTAACAATGGTCTTGAATTTCCTCCATTTGTACACAATCTGTCTGACTGTGGATTGGTGGAGTCCAAATTCTTTAGAGATGGTTTTGTAAACTTTTCCAGCCTGATGAGCATCAACAACTCTTTTTCTGAGGTCCTCAGTAATCTCCTTTGTTCGTGACATGATACACTTCCACAAACATGTTGTGAAGAGCAGACTTTGATAGATCCCTGTTCTTTAAATAAAACAGGGTGCCCACTCACACCTGATTATCATCCTATTGATTGAAAACACCTGACTCATTTCACCTTCAAACTAACTGCTAATCCTAGAGGCTCACATACTTCTGCCACTCACTAATATGTAATATTGGATCATTTTCCTCAATAAATAAATTACCAAGTATAATATTTTTGTCTCATTTGTTTAACTAGGTTCTCTTCATCTACTTTTAGGACTTGTGTGAAAATCTGATGATGTTTTAGGTCACATTTATGCAGAAATATAGAAAATTCTAAAGGGTTCACAAACTTTCAAGCACCACTGTAAATAGTTCATCTGTGTTTCCTTCAGTTATTTTAAAACCACAACGATATGCAGTCTTTCATTAGAAAAAAAAACTTCCTAGTTTTGAGCATATTTACAGTACAAGCCTTGTCAGTGAACTATGACGGCAAAGAACAACGTCAAAAAACCAAAAAGAATCGTTCATTAATCATTATCGAGGTAAAATGTTCAATTAATCGTGATACTGATTTGATTTCATATCACCCAGCACTAGTATCCTGTCTTGTACCAGCGATTCAGGCTGGTGGTGGTCACTTTGGTCCCTTCAATACCACCCGATTATCATTTAAACACCACAGTCCATCTGAGTATTGCTGCTGACCATGTTCATCCCTTTACGACCACAGTGGGCTACTTCCAGCAGAATACCGCACCATGTCACAAAGTTCAAATCAGCTCAAACTGGTTTCCTGAACATGAGTTACCAGGGTTCAACCTGGTACCAGCAAGTAGCCAGAGAATGTATTTCATGCTTCATATGGGAGTATGAAGCCTCGGTCCTTAAAATAATTAATATCCTACATCATGCAGCATCCTCCTTTCTAATACAGTTCCAGTCAATATAAATCTAATACCAGAGGATTTATTTTGGCGGTACAAGACAGGCAGCATAACAGAAGGTTAAACCCATATCCTCATATCCGGCTTGCAGGAGAATGGCTGCCAGTGCTACTGCAGCTCCCTAGAAATTAGCGCCGGAGGGATTGAGAAAGGAATACTAGTTGTTGCTAAGGGATGGAGTAATGAAAAAATGTTAGTGTGTCTAACTACAAATAAAACCAACATAATGGCGTGCGTTAACGTCATTATGCAGCATGGATCGGTTATTGTTCTCCCTTTGAGCTGAACACGGTTTTACTTTAACGCAAAAACTACAGCGAAAACTCATGCAAATGTCATCAGCACGGCTGGAGTGGAAAAGCAGACGGAGAACAGGAGGAGAGGATATCCAGGGGTCTGACGAAGCGAAATGGGAGAAGGAAGCTCTAGGAGCGACAAGGAGATAAGAGTTCGTTTTTGGCCAAGACGACTTCTGCTTTCACACTCACCAAATCCTTAAGGGGCCACAAGGTCAACTGCCGAAAAGACACTGACTTACTTAATTGCAAATGATAAACTAAGCTTAAAAATGCATTTTGGACTACAAGATTTGAGGACTTAAGGCGTTCCTTGAACTCATTTGGCAGCACAGAGCTTGGAAGCTCCCTCAGGACAGCCAATTAAAGCGAGCACCCAAACGAACCTCGACAGGATGAATATGCAAGGAATGAATATGTTGTGAACAAAACAGCTCAATGGTTCTCTAAAAGCCGATTGGCTGATAACGCACTATTAAACAATAACATGCAAAATGCACTCACATTGTGGTCATAAAGGGATGGTCAGCAACAATACTCAGCTAGCCTGTGGAGTTTAAAGGATGCTCAACTGTTATTAAGGTCCAAAGTGTGCCAAGAAAATATCCCACACACCATTACACCACCTGTAGCCTGAACTGTTGGCAGGATGGAGCCAAGCTTTCATGTTGTTTATGCCAAAATTGGCCCCTACCGTCTAAACAAGACATTTTTCCAACCTTCTACTGACCAGTTCTGGTGAGCCCATGCGAATTGAAACCTCAGTTGCCTGTTGTTAGCAGACAGGAGTGGCACCCAGTGTGGTCTTCTGCTTCTGTAGCCCAGGTTTGACATGTTGTGCAGGTGGAGAGTGCATGCCTCAGTTGTAACGAGTGGCTAGTTGAGATGCTGTTGCCTTTCTTTCCATCAGCTCGGTCCAGTCTCAAATCAACATGGCATTTTCGCCCAGAGAACTGCCCTCACTGGACATTTTCTCTTTAAACCATGCCCTATAAACCCTAGAGATGGCTGTCCGTGAAAATGCCAGAAAATACTGAGACCAGCCCGTCTAGAACCGGCAACCATTGCTACGTTCAAAGTCAATTAAATCAACGTTCTTCCCCATTCCGATGCTCAGTTTGAACTTCAGGAGGTCGTCCTGACCATGTCTACATGCCTACATACATGCATGTGATTGGCTAATTAGATATACTAGATGTTCAATGGGCTGCAGTCTTGTTCAGGGTGTATTTTTTCTTTTATCTAGTGTTCCTCAAAGGGGTTCTGGAGCCACCCTTCCTCTAATAATGTACTTCTTGCAGACGAACGAATGAATTAAGAAAGTTAATGAGTCACTATGGTTAGGGTTAGACTCAGACTCGAGATCAGTCTGAACGTTTTCTGCCTTACCAGGAACGTGCAAAGCCTATTGCAGTCGCTCTCTTTCGCCACTCTCAGCACAGCTGGAAAGAGAGCGTTCATAAACCTGGATACCCACAGAAAGGGAAATGGCTGTGGAGTAGAGCAGCACCCCCTCACGACCTCCCTGCACCAGGGCCCCAGGCCTCGCAGGCCACCTATATGAAAGAGATAATTCCATGGGTCTTTTCTCACAACCAAAGGTAACCACAGATTCCTTCCCTTTCAGTAGCCTGTAATTACAAATCTCTTATTTGATTGTTCATTAAGTTGAACCCTCCTCTGGAAATTGTGACGCACACCCCGTTATTAGTGGTTCCAGACATTTCCCCTACTGTGTGTCTGTGTTTTCCCCTTCAAGTGTGTGCCCCTGCAAAAGCGACGTCGGGCCGCGTGATGAGAGAGCGGAGAGATGGTGGAGGACTCGCTATAATCGTCGGCCTGGCAGGAGCACAGAGAGACAAAACGTCGACGAAGAAACTTGCCACCGATCAGAAGGGAAATTATGTCAGTATTGGCAAGACGAGGCCCACTATTATACCCATATTATTCCTGATAATTATTATTCTTGCTAGCAGCCTCTGACGGTATACATGCTAGATTTGAACCGCTGTGAAGAAGATTACATTTCAAAGGAGAAGCGAGAAGGAAAATGGGGTGATCTGAACCCTCTTTTCCCTTTCCCTCGTACATTCCTTGTCTCTTTCTTCCCACAGCCTCCTCCAAGCAAGCCAGTTCTACACCTATTCCTCCTTGCACCATCAAATCATCCCAAGGTCACACAATATTTAGATACACAAGCCCATCCTACAGTCGGGTATTCCCTGTTGCAGTCCTAAGATAATTAAGAATGTCTTCAAGGCAGAAGTGTGTTTTCGAGCACTGGGAAACTCCCAACGAACTCGCTCTCAGAAGCTCTGTCAACAGATATTACGCTCAAGCGGAGGAACAAAGAGAAAGGGCCGGGTTCTGGAGATACTTCACAGGAAAGTGTCTCCAGAATAGGGCCATGCGAGAGACAGGGGCTGAGAGAGCGCCCGTGTGCAAGAACGTTCCCAGAAAAACAGTGCTGATCCAAGGGCTTTTTTTGGCGCAAGCAATCTAATGGACACACAGAGATGAGTCACGGTCGGGACTAGATCAGTTATCTGAGGCATCGGAAACCTGAGGTTTACAAGAGGTGGCAGCATACGGGCACGGCTACGGCTGCGATGACCTCCATGAGTCTGGCTCTTGTTCTCACCTCACTCTCTGGTCACAATGAGTGTGTTTGCACTGAACAATCCGATCATAGCTGGATTTCTGCAGTGATCTGATCATGTATACAATGTACGTATACCAGTTACCTGATTTCAATCGGATTTGGAGGTCTGCGCATGTGCGCAGAGCGGCCTGCTGAAGAACACATGGTTGCCAGGTCCGCTTAGCCTTAGGGAATTTGGCATAAGCAACATGAAAACATGGATCCATCTTGCCTTGTATCAACGGTTCAGGCTGGTGGTGGTGTAATGGGCCTTATTTCGCTTCTCTTGGGCTTATTTACGTAGACCAGGTGGGGGATTCCCTCGTGGGATCTGGCAACCCTTGAATTAAATGCAGCACACACTACATGGAAAACTTTATAGAGACTCTGAAAGGCAGTACATAATCATGTGAATGTGAATCTGAATCGCTGTGTACTAAATCGTGAATCGTGAATCATGAATCGAGTTTCAGCTGAAACAAGTCACGCGACTCAGCTCATACCAGTTTAAGCAAGAGAACCAAGACAAATGTTTCTAGTCATAAAGCATCGAGCACCGAATTCGACAGGTTCCGAGGTGGTCGAGAACCGAGGTACCACTTTGGGACACACCACTTAGTCACTGAACTCGGGTGTTTCATTCAGTCCCATTGCCACAGGTGTATAAAATCAATAAGGTGTACAAACATATGTGAAAGAATGGGTCGCTCCAAAGAGTGTGAAAATGGAGTGGTGTAAAACATGTCATCACTGGACTGTGGAGCATTGTAAACGTGTTCTGTAGAGTAAAGCATCACGCAGCATCTGGCAGTCTGATGCAAGAGTCCGGGTTAGGCAAATGCCAGGGGAACGTTACCTGCCTGAGTGCATTGTGCCAACTTTAAACACTATGGGGTTGGCCTAGACCCTTCAGTTCCAGTGAAAGGACATCTTAATGCTCAGAAATACCTAGACATTTTGGATGACTGTATGCTTCCAACACCTAAGCAACCACCCATCCATCCTACCTGCCTCCTCAAACTCACTTTGCAAGATATTTGCCCAGAATTTTTTTAACCAGTTCCAGTCTGCAGTACAACGCACCATGTTTGAATCTTAAGTACTCAAAGTAAAATCAACTCTCTTTGAGAAAGACTGGGAAAATGATGAAAACAATAGCAATATGTAATTTTAAGTCTATATTCCATTATCAAATCTACACTCCCGGCTGTCATCGATGCTTATTTAAAGACGGGCCCATGGGGTGGGGGTATGGCACTGGTGAGATGCTGCAGTAGGCTTTTGTCACCTCGGCTCACATGGGGAGGATGAGCTGAGCTCCTGCTGCTCCTACGCTGAGGCAGCGCTGTGATCTGGCTCTGGAGGACCCAAAACAGATGTTCCAGTGTAAAGCATATGCAGCTGCAGTTCTTCCGCCCACATGCGCACAGGCGCACGCGTACGCACGCCTTCGCCACATGCGAGCGACTCCGCAGTTAACACACCTCGTCTCTAGTTTCTACCCAATTAAAACTGCTCCTATGCCAGCCAGAGCCGAGCCAATTAAGGAACAATCAGACAGCCAGAGACGTGTTTGGAGGAAGCAAATCATGCCAGCGTGCCCTTTTTGAGAACGTGGCGCGTGTTAGGCCGGAGGTGTTAGAAGAAGGGGTGACGATAGGAAGCCAAGGACTGCCGATAAGCCAGCGCACGTGTTGTAGGGTTCAAAACTATTTCAAAAGAACAGTGAAAACTGGAATATTGTCTAGACAGGTACACACAGGAGACTGGCATGTTTGTTCCAAGTCCTTCAAAAATATGACATGTATTGCCCTTGTCTGTCAACACAGACTGACCCCATACCCTGGAGTACGAGCCACAAAACAGAAAAAAGAGGTGATTGATAAGAACCACTGCGGAAGGATGATCCATCAATTTCCCGTCTGGCTGACAGAGACAAATCGGACCATTTAGCCCAAAGGTGTATAAAAAAAATAAAAATGCGTTGCGGCTGATGAAATTTGTGACCTCTGTTACATGACTCCCCAGGTCAAACACACGCAAACTGATTATCGTCGCAATCGCAACCTTCAATCGGTGGTAGGTTAATGCCTCTCGTGATTGGCATCGAATTGTTAATCAACGATTAACATGTTTTTAAACCCAAACATGGGGACTGTGGCCTTTAAAGATTTAGTTTAGGCAGCTCCTGTGGCTGTGTGGTTGATTTATCACTTTTATTAGCTACACCTGTTCAGCTGCTCGTTAACGCAAACATCTAAACAGCCAGTCACATGGCAGCGACCCAATTCGTTTAGGTATGCAGACATGGTCAAGACGACCTGCTGAATTCAAACCAAGCGTCAGAATGGGGAAGAAAGGTGATTGAAGTGGCTTTGTTGGTGCTAGATGGGCTGGTTTGAGTACTTGGTCTGAGAGCATGGTCCGAAAAAGAGAAACTATCCAGCGAGGGCAGTTCTCTGGACAAAAATGCCTTGTTGATGCCAGAGGTCAGAGGAGAATGACCAGACCGGTTCGAGCTGATATAAAGTAACTCAAATAACCACTCGTTACAACCGAGGTGTGCAAAAGAGCATCTCTGAATGCACAACACATCAAATCTTGAAGAAAATGGGCTACAGAGGCAGAAGACCACACCGGGTGCCACTCCTGTACCCTAAGAACAGGCAACGGAGGCAACAATTCACACAGGCTGACTAAAATTGTACAATATAACACAAGAAAAACTGCTGCCTGGTCTGATGAGTCTCGATTTCTGCTACGAGTTTTGGGTGGCAGGGTCAGAATTTGACGTAAACCACATGAAAGCATGGAAAAATCCTGCCATGTATCAACGGTTCAGGCTGCTGGTGGTGTAATGGTCTGCAGGATATTTTCTAAGCACACATTGGGCCCTTAATACCTATTGAGCACCATTTAAACACCACAGTCTACATGAGTATTGTTGCTGACCATGTGCATCCCTTTATGACCACAGTCTACCACCTTCTGATGGCTACTTCCAGCACTACAGTGGGGCAAAAAAGTATTTAGTCAGCCACTGATTGTGCAAGTTCTCCTACTTAGAAAGATGAGAGGGGTCTGGAATTTTCATCATAGCTACACTTCAACTATGAGAGACAAAATGAGAAAAAAAAATCCAGGAAATCACATTGTAGGATTTTTTAAGAATTTAATTGTAAACTATGGTGGAAAATAAGTATTTGGTCAATAACAAAAGTTCAACTCGATAATTTGTAACCTTTGTTGGCAATGACAGAGGTCAAACGTTTCCTGTAAGTCTTCACCAGGTTGGCACACACTGTAGCTGGTATTTTGGCCCATTCCTCCATGCAGATCTCCTCTAGAGCAGTGATGTTTTGAGACAACACAGACTTTCAAATCCCTCCACAAATTTTCTATGGGGTTGAGGTCTGGAGACTGGCTAGGCCACTCCAGGACCTTGAAATGCTTTTTACGGAGCCACTCCTTTGTTGCCCGAGCGGTGTGTTTGGGATCATTGTCATGCTGGAAGACCCAGCCACATTCCATCTTCAATGCTCTCACTGATGGAAGAGGTTTTTGGCTTAAAATCTCATGATACATGGCTCCGTTCATTCTTCCCTTTAACACGGATCAGTCGTCCTGTCCCCTCTGCAGAAAAACGCCCCATAGCATGATGTTTCCCACCCCCATGCTTCACAGTAGGTATGGTGTTTCTTGGGATGCAACTCAGCTCTTCTTCTTCCTCCAAACACAGGGAGTTGAGTTTTTTTTACCAAAAAGTTCTATTTTGGTTTCATCTGACCACATGATATTCTCCCAATCCTCTTCTGGATCATCCATATGCTCTCTGACAAACATCAGACGGGCCTGGACATGTTACTGGCCTAAGCAGGGGGGACACGCCTGGCACTGCAGGATCTGAGTCCCTCTTGGCGTAGTGTGTTACTGATGGTAGCCTTGTTACTTTGGTCCCAGCTCTCTGCATGGGTCATTCATCAGGTCCTCCGTGTAGTTCTGGGACTTTTGCTCACCGTTCTCATGATCATTTTGAGATCTTGCGTGCAGCCCCAGATCGAGGGAGATTATCAATGGTCTTGGGTATGTTTCCATTTTTCTTACATTGCTCCCACAGTTGATTTATTCACACCAACCTGCTTAAATCACCACCCTTCAAACAGCAACTTTGGTCTTGGCCATGGCTTTAAGCAGGGAGACACCACCTGGCACTGCAGAAAATCTGTGTACCACTCGACGTAGTGTGTTACTAATGGTAGCCTTTGTTACTTTGGTCCCAGCTCTCTGCAAGTCATTCATCAGATCCCTCTGTGTATGTTCTGGATTTTTTTTTGCTCCTGGTGTCCTTCGACAGCTTTTTGGTCTTGGCCATGGTTGAGTTTTGGAGTCTGACTGTTTGAGGCTGTGGACAGGTGTCTTTTATACAGATAACGAGGTCAAACAGGTGCCATTAATACAGGTAACGAGTGGGAAGACAGAAGAGCTTCTTAAAGAAAGTTGTTACAGGTCTGTGAGAGCCAGTAATCTTGCTTGTTTGTGGGTGACCAAATACTTATTTTCCATCATGATTTACAATTAAATTCTTAAAAAATCCTACAATGTGATTTCCTCGATTTTTTTTCTTCATTTTGTCTCTCATAGTTGAAGTGTACCTGTGATGAAAATTACAGACCTCTCTCATCTTTCTAAGCAGGAGAACTTGCACAATCAGTGGCTGACTAAATACTTTTTTGCCCCACTGTATAAGCCATCATGTCACAAAGCTAAAATAATCAAACCGGTTTCTTGAACATGACATGAGTTCGCTGTACTCAAAAGGCCTCCAAAGTCACCAGATCTCAATCCAATAGGGGACGTGGTGAAACTGGAGATCACGGATGTGCAGCCGACAAATCTGCAACAACTGTGTGATGCTATCAGTACGCAGCAAACTCTCTGAGGAACGTTTCCAGCACCTTCACGAATAATTAAGGCAGTTCTGAAGGCATATAGATATGATTACAGAAATATATGAACACATATGAATGAGTCAACATCGACTAGACCACACTGGATCTGATTTGCAAAAAACAGAGGATTATCCTTTGAGGGAAATATTGAAAATCTCTGGTGTAAAACGCAGGATTATCTGTTTGGGTATTAGTCTGCTTCACTGATGCATTATTTTCTCGGGTAAGGGTCACGTCAAAGGGTGTATAATCAGTGTTTTTAAGCAGCCCATGAGTATGGTGATTCATCTAATTTGAGAAAGGCAGAGTGACAAATCCTCATGTGATGCCGTTTTCGGTGCTTTATTTTCATGTGACCAAACCTAAGATCTTTTTCCCGTCCGTCTTAGCAGCGCCGTCCAGTAACGGGACAATCCGGATCGACTTCGACAAAGACGTTTGATCTTTCTTGCTTTTATGCTTTCTACAAAGTGCTGTCGATATAAAGCAGGCTGAACGTTTCAAAGTATTACTGTCATCTGTCGCTAGAGTGGTTAAGCCTTTATCACCCAATTAGCCAACGGTGTAGATGGTTAATGTAAAATGTATACCACCACAACACATGTGAAAGGTGATTAGTGGTCTACTGTAATGGAAGCTGACACTTAATTTTTAACAGAAGCATGTGTGTGAGTGCCTGTGACCTGGTGTTTGAAGTGGGACTGAGAAAGAAGCACGGAGATCGAGAAAGAATTAAAGACATATTATGCAACTGCTGTCAAAAGGACAGTGAGGTCAGCGCTAGGACAATACATAATAGTTTTTTGATGTTATCGTATGCACTGGCGTCTCTAGCAGTCTTTAAAACCCGTCTCTGTTCATTTGCAGCGTCCAGCATGTATTAATGGATGATTCAATGGTTCCCCCTGGTGTAAGACTTGTGTAGTACATCACAGAGCGCTCTGGAGTTCAGCAAAAGGAGGTTTGAGATTGAGAATTTATTTCCCCGATAAAGAAGGCATGGCTTCTGCGTCTGTCAATCCTAGTAAAGACGTGGAGTGGCCATTGTACTACAACGTCTTAATAAAGGAGGTGTGGCCTCTATGGCAGACAGTAGGATTCCTGATTCTTTCAGTCCCAGTCAAGGTGGACTTTCCATTTTGCCAGACAATCCTAGCAAAGCACGAGTGGCCTTTGTGAGGATTGACTGTTGTACCCGGCAATCTTAGTGAACGAGGCCTGGCCCCTGTCCTTGTCAGTCCCAGTGGAGGAGGAGTGGTTTTACCAGCTGTCAGTCCAAGCAAAGAAGGTATGGCCACTGTGACAAACAGTGCCACTAAAGCAAGGCTCTGTGCCTGTCAGTCCCAGTAAAGGAGGAGTGGTCTTTGTGCCTCTGAGGGAAGTAGGCGTGGACTGCGTGAACATCAGTCCCAGTGAAGATGGTGTGAACATGTGATGTTCTGTCACAGTGAAGCAGTCATGAACTGTGTCCACAGGTCACGACCTATGTGGCTGTCAATCCCAGAGGAGAACTCATGTACTATGTCCACGTCAGGCCACAAACTATATCTGTCAGTCCCAGTGAAAGTCCTAAGTATTTATAAGTACCTTAAAATGCTCATTTTTGACTATTTTCATGGGTATCATATCCTTGGCTAGGAAAAATGTTACTACATCTTTCTAACACTTATTTGTTTTCTCATACAGAACATCTTTTACACTAATGTTGAGACCATGTCCACTCCCAGTACTATCTGACTTTCGTTGTACTCTTTGGGGCACTTCCTTTTAAGGTGGATGAACAGATTTATTGTGGTTAAACCAGGTATTGTAATTTTTCCATAACTTCCATATAAATAATGAAGGACCTTCAACAGGACCCAACCAGGACCATGAACAGGACCCAACCCGGACCTTGAACAGAACCTTGGACAGGAACCAACCAGGATCTTGAACAGGACCCAACTAGGACCTTGACCAGTACCTTGACCAGGGCCTTGAACAGGACCCAACCAGTACCTTGACCAGTACCTTGAACAGGACCATAAACAGGACCCAACTAGGACCTTGACCAGTACCTTGAACAGGACCTTAAACAGGACCTTAAACAGGACCTTAAACAGGACCCAACTAGGACCTTGACCAGTACCTTGAACAGGACCATAAACAGGACCCAACTAGGACCTTGACCAGTACCTTGAACAGGACCTTAAACAGGACACAACTAGGACCTTTAACAGGACCCAACTAGGACCTTGACCAGTACCTGAACAGGGCCTTGAACAGGACCCAACCAGTACCTTGACCAGTACCTTGAACAGGGCCTTGAACAGGACCCAACTAGGACCTTGACCAGTACCTTGAACAGGACCATAAACAGGACCCAACTAGGACCTTGACCAGTACCTTGAACAGGGCCTTGAACAGGACCCAACCAGTACCTTGACCAGTACCTTGAACAGGACCATAAACAGGACCCAACTAGGACCTTGACCAGTACCTTGAACAGGACCTTAAACAGGACCCAACCAGGACCTTGAACAGGACCCAACTAGGACCTTGACCAGTACCTTGAACAGGACCATAAACAGGACCCAACTAGGACCTTGACCAGTACCTTAAACAGGACCTTAAACAGAACCCAACTAGGACCTTGACCAGTACCTTGAACAGGACCATAAACAGGACCCAACTAGGACCTTGAACAGGACCTTAAACAGGACCCAACCAGGACCTTGAACAGGACCCAACCAAAACCTTGAACAGGACCCAACCAAAACCTTGAACAGGACCTTGATCAGAACCCAACCAGGACCTTGATCAGAACCCAACCAAAACCTTGAACAGGACCTTGATCAGAACCCAACCAGGACCTTGAACAGGACCCAACCAGGACATTGAACAGAACCCAACCAGGACCTTGATCAGAACCCAACCAGGACCCAACCAGGACCTTGAACACTGAAAACTCTTTTAGTCACCAGTTCCTCTGTGTGCTGTCAAACAAACAAGAACGATACATGATCTAGGGGACCCACCAACTCTGGGCTATTACTGATTTATTGTGTATCTGTCATGGTAAATGTGAGCTTGGCCACCAACCATTGTAGCGTTTAGCTGTCAAAATGTTGGAATGCCAGCCGGCATTTTAAGCGTTAGTAATGGAATGTGTTTTGTATGACAGTTCTGACAATCCCACTGTTGAGGCAGATCGTGGAAACATTTTAATTGTTCAAGATCTAAAATCTTCACATCGTCCACCCCTACTTGGACTATGTGTAGGCTCTCACAATGGAAAATCTAGGCAATCATTCATTCATTAACATTTAACCATGTTTGCCAAATATGTACACAATGTATTTCTTCCAATATATCCCTGCCAATAAAACAGGTGCCACAACCGGAAACAGCTTTTAATCAAACAACAGTAAGAAATGCTTATGAAATACTAACTGATTCCATTAAACTTTGCCTGGCTAAGGATACGATACCGAATAAAATCGTCAAAAATAAGCATTTTTATTCAACCACTAAAATAGCTGAGTGTCATTACTATTTATCAAGTCCCAACTCAACGTACTCAATGTAATGCGAACCAACGTACTCCAAAATGAACAAAACACCTAGCTAACATAATATCATGGATCAAGATCCAGCCATAATAAAGAGTGATATGACATTCATGCCAGATTTCCTACCCCTAATTTTCCAATAACATTAAGGTTCTACTAAGAAAGCACAGATCATCATCCCAATCAATTATGATCCACTTCTAAATGTTAAACGCAGTAGAGGGCTAGGTATGCTAATCATTTGGTGAATAAGCAGTCTGACAAACACGAAGATGTGAAAAGCAGCAGCTGTTTTATGAGCCGAGTCAAGCATGTTAACATCTCACAGTAAACAGTTATAAGAACGCGTGGTATTTACAAGGAATCTGTAATTAAAGAGGATGAACACGTCGTAAGTTAGCCTACTTGTCCATTTTAACTCCACACAACATTCAGACAGGGATCCTAACATGAATCACCATAATTGTAGGTTTCTGTCTCCTATGACGAGCAAATGATCCAGTTCTCAAAACAAATATTCAGCCGAACGCAGAAAATGGACAACATGTCATTTATCATTACATACGACTGTAGTCAACTGATCATTTAAGGTTAATTTAGAGTTAATGGAAAGTAATGACAGTTTTCTGTCTGGATTTGTCTGACACGCCTTTAAAAATCACTATATAGACATGAGTGGACAATAGAAACTTCAAGAGAATGTCTCAATAATCAAAATTCAGCAATTCAATAAGCACAATAAACAAAAATGATGGCCAGAACAAGACCTTATAATGAAAATAGGGATCGGCAGTATGATAACCAAGTTACCATGAGGGACGATATGCTTTTCTGAGCATGTTTCATTATAAAGAGTGTAATTATTCCCGTTTAACTGGATGAGGTGCAGCACATTTTGAATGAAAGTCACTTCACTAAGTATGGGTTAACATTTGAATAGCAGTTTTTGAGAATCTGTCGCTACTCATGCATTTTGTCTAAATATCGTGTATCGTGACGTCTTTAAATATCGTGATGATCGTGAAATACCATGTCGCCTACCCCTAATGTAGTAAATGAAAGTATTCTTTTTATTAGGTACTTTTATTAGGAACAGCAAGGTGTTTTCATGTCAAACATGTTAATGTGTGTTTCTGCGATGGAATCCCATAACGAGTGTCACACAGTAATGAGTAAGGCTATTACTATAGACATATTTGACTAGATAAATTAGTTTCATTCTTACATTTAATCATCTAAACCATCCAAGGGGGTTGGGTCCCTTTTTGAGTCTTGGTCCTCCCAAAGTATAACCTTATAACGTTTAGGGAGTTTTTCCTTTGCCACTGTCGCCCTAGGCTTGCTCAGTTTGGGATTGGCCCTAGATATTAGACGATAATCTAAAATTTTAAAGCTGCTTTGTGACAATGCAGTATTGTAAAAATCTGACTTGACTTGGCTTTGAACGAGAGTGAAGTCCAGGGTTTGCATTTACATTTACAGCATTTAGCAGACGCCATTATTCAGAGTGACTTACAATGGATACAATCCAAGCAATTGTGGGTTAAGGGCCTTGCTCAAGGACCCAACAGTGGCAGCGTGGGAGCGTTGCAAGAGATGGGATTTGAACCTTGGACCTTTTGGTTCATCGTCCAGTAACTTAACCGCTAGGCTACCACAGTCCAAAAAAAGATCTTGCTCAAAGAGCAAACAGTGGCAGCTTGGCAGAGGTGGGATTTGAACCCTGGACCTTCGGGTCCAGAGCCCAGTATCTTAACCACTAGGCCACCACAGTGCCCATGTAGCTTTCCTGAGCCTACATGTGCATAAACATCACTTCAGCATTCTTACTTGTGGTGAAAACCCAGGAAGCAACGTAGTTCATGGAGGAACTCCGCAAGGAGTAGTTCTTCCCAAATTAGTCCCTAGAACTGTTTGGTGAGAACACACCTCATATGCATGTCAATCTGGACAGTCAACGAGGACATGTACAGCTGGTCAAAGCAATAAACTTTAAACCACAAACTACAGGACTTTTTAACTTTTTAACAGGTTTTTAACATAGCGTGCCCCTCACACCGAGTACGCTAAGTTTTTGTCTAAACACTCTGAGAACTCCCTGTCCACTTTTATTTTCTTCAATTTCCCTTCTCTTAACATGTCATGGAGATCTCACCGTGTCTTTTTCACATCATTAGTGCAGGAAGCTGCAGTTTGTGTCCAGAAGGTCCAGGGTTCAAATCCCACCTCTACCAAGCTGCCACTGTTGGGTCCTTGAACAAATGCTTGGATTGTAAGGTTGGATTGCTTGGATAAGGGCTTCTGCTAAACGCTGTTAATGTAGTGCTTTGAGCTTATTTATATATTATGCAAGATCCATCAAGGGACTTCAATGGGGCTGTCTGGAGCCGCATTTGACCATTAAGCGTAAATAACCAAATGCATCCATGTGGTTAAAAGCTGATCAGAACACACTCCAGATACAAAACGCATGAAAAGACAGAGAGTAAATGGGGTCTCGGATTACATCTCAACATCTGAAATGGATGAAATCATATATTGATAGCGAGATGGTACACAACAGTCTGGTCTGAGCTTCCACCGCTCCTGAGACGACTTGACAAATGGAGGGGGAAAAAAAAACCCTGTCAGCTGGGTTCTGATTCATAACGCCATCAGATACAGCTGAACGGCTAGAAACCAATCGAAGAGAAATGCTGTCAGCAGCTGAATTTATGAGGTTTTCAGCACATGAAAGCCTGGACATTAATGATGTTCTGTAATTATTGATATTTGCAACAGCCACAGACAGAAAAGCTTTATTATTTAATGGAGATCATAGGTTTTTTCCAAAAATAGCTCTAAAATGCTGTATTCTAATAGTTACTCTAAGCCGCTTAGACATTTCTGCTGTTTGCATTAACTGGATTTTCGTTCTTTCCATTTGTTTGCAACATCACATTCCACCGTACCGCCTCATATCCATGCAACTCCAGATCTCCAACTCATTCTGTCAAACTGAATTGCTGGATGCTGCAGATCTTTGCATCTTTCATGCACCGCATCACTTGGCACTCGTTTAGAAGCTCTCTCTCTGGAAGGGGAGTGTCTAATGGTTTCAGGTTCTACTGGCTTCAAACCCTGGCAACGGCATTGTTTGCAAGAAGAAACAACCAGAGTGCTATATGTTCAACTGGATATTGAAATCAAATGGGGAAATATTTCATCAGATTCAATATCACAGCCTATAACCATAGGAATGTTGCCTTTCTAGCAAATGGGTGCCAACTAAAATCATACAGCCCTACCACACAGTATACTGACTCAAAAAAACTATTGCGATACCTTGTTTAAAAATGGTGGGACACCTCAGTTTATTAGTACCGGTACTTTAAGAGCTTTATTTCTGCGAGTTATGTTTACGTGCCACAGGGGGGCAGTATGTACGCCCAGCACTCTGCGTCCTCTCCCTGCAGGTAAACACCATAGACATATACACCTAGACGTCTGGCCGCTGGATCATGCGTCATCGTCGCTGCCATATTGGTCCAGGCAAAAATTGGTCCCCTAATAAATAATAATTTCACAAAAAATATAATAGTAGTAGATTAGTAATAGTAATAAACTACATCTTATTGTATCCATAGGATAATAACATGCTGTACTGTATATTGAATTTGAGTAGATCTGTATCATTTCACTGTTATAACAAACAGAAAGCAGACAGACTGCCAGTGTCTCACTGTTTGAGTTTTATTTCTTGATTTCCTTACGTTTTTGTCAATGATGAACTTAAAGATGCACAATTTAGATTCCTTTTTCAGTATTTCAAAGTGAATGAGCTGAGTTCTGACATTAGATTCATATATATTAAATTCTAAAGGGGCGTTTCCACACGTATTAGCCAAGGGAAATAACCCAAATCCATGCTTGACAAAAAACATGACTTTTTACAGTTTTTAGGACAAGAAGTTATTTTCCTATTTGCCTAACGCTGTACTCCTCTCTATCGAGACTCGACGTAACTGGAGTCAAAACCTCTTTGTACTCCACGTACTCCGCCCTGAATATAGAAACGACTCATTAAAATCGGTTATTATGCATTTTAACCAGAAAAGACGCAGCTCCTCCATTCACTTGTATTTGTTTACAAGCCAGTCTTGCCTGGTGCAATATGGCGACTGCACTGACGTATCGCAGCAACAAGCCGAAGCAGCCAATGCGTCTAGGTACATATGTCTATGGTAAACACGGTGAATCAGAAGAGAAACCGGAGAGTACCAATGCTTTTGCTGACCGTCCACGGCTTGTAGAGAAAATACACGCAAATATGGAATTTTATGTCCATCAACACAACAAAACCAGTCTGCAAAATATGTTTCAAACCTATAAAGACCAAGGGAGAAAACATATCCAGCTTACTTGTACTAAGAGCTCACAGAGTAGCAGGTTAGCGAATATGATAGACAACATAATTACATCATGCTCATGTCCTCAAAATATAGTCTTTTTAACCATCTGACTTTGACAAAGACGTTAAGGGCAATAATAACTGGCTTTATATTTTTTATTTACTTATAAATGGGGTAAAAAACACCTGTATATGAGTTTACCATTTTAACATCAAGTTTATCATAACTTCCAAACTGATAAAAAAATAAGGCGTTCACAGTCACAAGTAGATCATCAATACCATAAATATAAATATTAGGGCTGCACCGATATTGAATTTCTCGGGTCGATACGATAACCGATGTTTAGCACATTATTATGGCCGATACCGATGTTAAAAACCGATAATTTAACTTACCAGCATTTTTAAAAAGTTCACATAATAATCCATATATGAACTGTCCTTAAAAACTGGAACAGTAATTCATTTTAGCAGTAAAATAAAATAATAATAAGAACTAAAAACGGGTAAATCAGACATTGCTGTAAACAAGTTGCAGTTCGCTCAAAGGAAACATGGTTTAATTCCATTTTATTTTCTAACTGTCCTTTAAAAAGGTAACTGGATATATAACTATAAACTCAGCAACATCAGATATTTTTTACTTTATGAGTAACAGCCAAAGGAAAAAATATTGATATGTGAATACATAATAAATATTACAGTGGTATGAAAAAGTTTGGGCACCCCTGGTAATTTTCATGATTTGTCCAGCTCAGCAATTTCAGGTAAATATATCATATAGCAGATGAACACCGTGATATTTGAGAAGTGAACTTAAGTTTATAGGTTTTACAGAAAGTGTGCAGTAATTAAAACAAAATTAGGCAGGTGCATAAATGTGGGCACCCTTGTCATTTGAATACCTTTAGCACTAATTATTGGAACACAAAATTTGTTTTGTAAGCTCATTGACCCTTGATCTACATACACAAGTGAATCCAACTATGAGAAAGTGTTAAGTTTTTCTCCTCTTTGCATCTTCTCTGAAGAGTGGCAACATGGGAGCCTCAAAACAACTCTCAAATGGCCTGAAAAACAAAGGTTTGTTCAACATCATGGTTCAGGGAAAGGGAAAAGCTCTCTCAGAGATTTCAGCTGTCAGTTTTCCACTGTGAGGAACATAGTGAGGCAATGGAAGACCACAGGCACAGTTCTCTAGTTAAGGAACTCCCAAAGTGGCAGACCAAGAAAAAAATCTCAGATAGGCAGAGGCGAAGGATGGTGAGAACAGTCATAGTCAAGCCACAGACCCACCTCCCAAAGACCTACAACCTCATCTTGCTGCAGATGGTGTCAGTTCATCGTTCAACTATACAGCGCACTTTTGCACAAGGAGAGGGCTGTATGGGAGAGTAGAGGAATGCAGAAGAAGCCTTTTCTGCAGACACGCCACCAAACAGAGTCACTTGAGGTGTGCTACAGCACATTTGGACAATCCAGCTTCATTTTGGAATAAAGTGCTGTGTACTGATGAAACTAAAACTGAGTTTATTTGGACATAACAAGGAGCGGAAAAAAAACCACAGCATCCCAAGACAAAACACTTGCTACCCACAGTCAAAATTTGGTGGCGGTTCCATCATGCTGTGGGACTGTGTGGCCAGTGCAGGTACTAGGAATCTTGTTAAAGTTGAGGGTCGCATGGATTCCAGTTAATATCTCCAGATTCTTGAGAACAATGTTCAAGAATCAGTGACAAAGTTGCACCGAGGCCAACGACCCCAAACCCTGCTCAAAAATCTCCTAAGGCATTCATGCAGAGGAACCAGTACAACGTTCTGGAATGGCCATCTCAGTCCCCAGACATGAATATTACTGAAAATGTGGGGCTGTCCATGCTCGGAAACCATCAAACCTGACTGAACTGGAGATGTTTCTAAAGAAGAATGGTCCAAAGCACCTTCAACCAGAATCCAGACTGGAAGCTGTAGGGAGCGTTTAGCGGGCTGTTATTTCTACAAAAGGAGGATCTACTAAATATTGAATGTCATTTTTCTGTTGGGGAGCCCAAATTTATGCACCTGCCTAATTTTGTTTGAATAATTACTGCACACTTTCTGTAAATGCTATAAACTTCATTTCACTTCTCAAATATCACGGTGTTCATCTGCTATATGATATATTTAACTCAAGTTGCTGATCTGAACAACCAATGATTTATAAACTAAAATCATGAAAATTATCAGGGGTGCCCAAACTTTTTCATACGACTGTAGTTACAATATCGGCCCGATGGCGATAACTGAAAAAAATCCATATAATCGGCAAATACCAAATCGACCACCGATATATATCGTGCATCACTAATAAATATGATCATTTCAAACTGGTAGTGGGAATTATGATATGCACGTTTTTGTCAATAATTATTTATATTGCTAGAAAATACACCCAGTAGAAACTGTTTAACCAGTGAGATCCGGGTGCAAATAAGTAACCTGTCAAAGAAATCCCATAAAGTCAAGGATACAGAGGAACATCAGATTAAAAGCCTTAATAACAACTGATCTTTCTAATCAAATTATTTTCAACAATGAAATTATTAATAGTATAAATTGCCTATTCATTGTCAAAATACGAAGAAGTTTAAGTATCATCTATTATTCCATTACGTTTCCTGATGTTATTTGTCAGTATCGGTATCGAGATACTTTAGGCAGGTATCGTATCAAAGCCATAATTCTGGTATCGTGACAACACTGCCACACAATAGCATAATCAAGGTGAAATCTCTAACAAAACCATGTTTTTTAGGTTTAGAGAAAAGTAGGATAACTTTTCCAGTCTCTAATCCCATGAATGATGGCAACAGATCAGCAACAAATGCACGATGGACCAAAATGTCTGAGGAACATTTCAACACCTTGTTGAATTCATGTCACTAAGAATCATGAAGAGTCCAACCCAGTACTAGGAAGGTGTAATATAGTGGCTGGCGAGTGCATATCAGGAACTCTCTATAACTCCAGCTGCCTTTTCCTTTTAATAAAGAGAGTGATTTATGGGAGGTTAGCACAGATGAAGTTCTAAACAGTCTGAGGTTGCCAAGTTTGTTAACTCTGCGCACTCACAACAAGAAATTCATATTGATTTTGAATGGGTTTACACATCGGTCACGTTCTGTTGATGGAGAATGTGTTGCGTGACTTAACTGCAACAAATTATTTCACCGAGAAGTTCAACGGGGCAGCAGGACAGATTATGCACGGAGTAAAATTAAACTGGCAAGAACAATACAGTCGCAATTGTTCCAACAGAAATAAATATTTCCTGGGGCTGATTATGGCTTGTACAGTGAATTAAAGCACTCTGAACAGCCCCCTACAGATGGATTCTGACACGGTCATTCCAAAGCATGTTTTCCTTTCTTTTTATAACATCCTGTTGCATATTGTGTCATTAGCCACGTTCGTAGGCAAAGATGTTCGTCAATCCCAATGAAATCAATCTGATTGCAAATTCCACCTGTTTACACGCACACTAAATAAAATGATCTGTTTACATGTGGGGCAAAAGCTCAGATAGCAAAGCTTGCGTGGAACATTACCATAGCAACGGGCAGCACGAAAAGTTATAATAAAACACATTACCACTTGCTCTGTTTCCTAGTCCAGTTCGCATTTAGGCTATCGGATTAAAAAATAATAAATAAAACACGAGGCAGTAGAATTTATTTGTTTGGCAACAGTAGCATGGAAAATGAGACAAAGGAGCCGACTGAAAACAGTAACGTCAGTTATTTGAACACAAATTACAGTTGATTGTAAAATATGCCAAGACAAGCTCAATCTGGTCAACCACCTCAAAAGGAAGCACCCCAAAAAGTACACTGAAAGAAAAATAGCACTGATTTACTAAAACAGCTCCGATTTACATTTTTAAATTAACCATGTTTTTTTGGCAGAAAGAAACACAGTTACCATAAGATACCTTAGTAGTTCAACTAGAACTAATAGAACTAACTATAAACTATGTGTTTTATGGTAACGAGTCATTACTATGTTTTTTCTGGCAGAGAGAAACACATACAGTGGGGCAAAAAAGTATTTAATCAGCCACTGCAAGTTCTCTGTAATGTAAAATATGAGAAACAAAATTAGGAAAGAAATCCAGGAAATCACATTGTAGGATTTTTAGAGAATTTTCATTGTAAATCATGGTGGAAAATAAGTATTTGGTCACCCACAAACAAAGCAAGATTTCTGGCTCTCACAGACCTGTAGCAGCTTCTTTAAGAAGCTCTTCTGTCCTCCACTCGTTACCTGTATTAATGGCACCTGTTTGACCTCGTTATCTGTATAAAAGACACCTGTCCACAGCCTCAAACAGTCTGACTCCAAACCCAACCATGGCCAAGACCAAAGAGCTGTCGAAGGACACCAGGAAGAAAATTGTAGACCTGCACCAGGCTGGGAAGAGTGAATCTACAATAGGCAAGCAGGTTGGTGTGAATAAGTCAACTGTGGGAGCAATTCTAAGACATACAAGACCATTGATAATCTCCCTCAATCTGGGGCTCCACACAAGATCTCATCCCGTGGGGTCAAAATGATCATGAGAACGGTGAGCAAAAATCCCACAACTACACGGAGGGACCTGATGAATGACCTGCAGAGAACTGGGACCAAAGTAACAAGGCTACCATCAGTAACACACTACGCCAAGAGGGACTCAGATCCTGCAGTGCCAGGCGTGTTGCCAGGCAAGTACATGTCCAGGCCCGTCTGAAGTTTGCCAGAGAGCATATGGATGATCCAGAAGAAGATTGGGAGAATATCATGTGGTCAGATGAAACCAAAATAGAACTTTTTGGTAAAAACTCAACTCGCCGTGTTTGGAGGAAGAAGAATGCTGAGTTGCAACGAAGGAGTGGCTCTGTAAAAAGCATTTCAAGGTCCTTGAGTGGCCTAGCCAGTCTCCAGACCTCAATCCCTACAACGTGTGCAAACCTGGTGACTTACAGGAAACGTTTGACCTCTGTCATTGTCAAGGTTATGTTACAAAGTATTGAGTTGAACCAAATTTATTGACCAAATACTTATTTTCCACCATAATTTACAATTAAATTCTTTAAAAATCCTACAATGTGATTTCCTGGATTTTTTCCTCTTTTTTGTCTCTCATAGTTGAAGTGTAGCTATGATGAAAATTGCAGACCTCTCTCATCTTTCTAAGTAGGAGAACTTGCACAATCAGTGGCTGACTAAATACTTTTTTGCCCCACTGTAGTTACCATAAGATACCTTAGTAGTTCAACTAGAACTAATAGAACTAACTATAAACGATGTGTTTTATGGTAACTAGGGTCATTACCATGTTTTTTGGTGGAAAGCAAACTATGAATGGTTACTATGGTAGCTCTACAATGGTTTTACCAATATAAAGTAGTAAAACCATGGTGGATTCATAGCATACACATAGTTACCATAAGATACCTTAGTAGTTCAAAGTGCTCTCATGGTTATTATAAACTATGTAGTTTATAGTTAGTTCTACAAGTTCTAGATGAACTACTAAGGTATTGTATGGTAACTATGTGCATACTATAAATCTACCATAGTTTTACTAAGGTACTTTGGTAAAAACCATGTTAGAGATACCATAGTAACCATTCATAGTTTTCTTTCTGCCACAAAACATGGTAAAACCATGGTTAACTTTCATAAGGGGCACAACAGTAACAAAAGTATTTCAAAGACATCACTGATCCAATGATATTTGACTAAATCTTTGCTACTTACCGAAATCCATTTTATTTTGTTAACAACGCAATTCCTCTCATGTTTGTGGTCACTACGAGTTATTTATGGTTTAGCTGGACAATTTTATTACTATCATTTTTATACTAATTATGAACCCCTAGAATATGGTGGTGATATTTGCTTGTTGAAACTGTTTTCATTTTGTTGCAAAGTGCACTTTAAAAGGGTTCTACTAAACTTTTAAGCAACTTCTATAAATAGTTGATCTTTGCTACATAACAAAATGCTATTTCCCCCAACACTGCAATTCCTCTGATGGTTTTTTTTTCCACTACAAGTTATTTATGGTTTAGCTGGACTTCAAAACATTTTTAATACCATCATTTTGATGCTAATTATGGACTAGAATATGGTGGTGATATTTGCTTGTTGAAACTGTTTACATTTTGTTGCAAAGCACACTTTAAAAGGGTTCTACTAGACTAAGTGGTCTCTGTTATTTCCGTTTTTCGGCAGAGTCACATTTTTATTATCGGAGAAAGTATTTTGATTGCTGTGCTCCATTGCTAACAGTCGTTAAGACCAACATGAAACAGAATTATCACAGAGGATAGAAATCCACTAAATTGAAAACCAGTTAAAAATGTAATTGGATACAGAAGCTCCAAGTTCCAAGTGGCTGTTACTCTTCTATTTAATGCATTATTTAAAGGATAAACCACCTTGTTCAATCATATAGAAACTTCACGCAGACTGGCCTCAACCGGATTACTCTTTATTAGTGTATTATTAGGCTGCACGTAACTGCAGCCATTGTCTTGTTGAATCATGCAACCTTTAAGCTTCAGGTGATGGACCACTACCCTGACGGTATTTATGTACAATTTCTTAATTCACTGCTCATTTAAAATACCGAGTTATCCAAGCAATGCAGGAGCAAAACAGCTCAAAATCCCGACGCTTTAAATTTGGGCACTTTTAAGTGCCATTCTTCTCCCTCCAAATTGCACATCATTGTGCAATTTAACCAAAGCTGTCCGCAAAATACTGTCCCAGAAGTGCCGTTGAACCTTGTCGCCTTTGTCGCCTGCAAATTTAACACATGCAGCAATGCATTTTTGGAAAGCGTGGTTTCCTCTGTGGTGCGCTTCCATTTTTGTTCGCCTTTACTTATAGTAGACACAAGAAAACTTTAGCAGGTTTCTGATTTCTGCAGATCTCTTGCTGTTGTCCTTGAGCTCATTTTCAGCCATTTCAGAACGATATATTGAGCTTTGTGTGCGCTTTGTAAGACACCAAGTTATAGATAGAGGAGCAAATGAAGTTAGTCGACTTTCCACAGTCCATTTATGTTATTGTGGAATGAAGAACTTCCTTTAGAAGATTAGAAAATCGACAATGAAGTGAGACAAAACTTTATCCTCATACTGGCAGTGACTATACACTATCCACATGCCTAACAGCACATTTGGGGAATAATTAAGAGGTTAAAACAACCAGATCTGTAATGAACCTGTCTTTAAGAGGACATAAGTGCATTTCCCGCCCACGCACCAGTGAAGACGATCACTGGAGATGCAAAAAATCTACAATTAGCCAAATCTGCAATTAGATTCACCTGAATGGCAACAAACCTTTGCCAAAGCAAAGTATTTTCTTTCATCGAACGCGATGTTTGCTAGATGCTACTCAAATGTTGACTGGAACCTTGTCTTAATGTCAGATGAGACAAAAATAGAGATTTCAGGCAACAGACAATGTGGATTTGGTGCAAGTAGAACGGCTAAACAGAACAGAACCAACACCCACTGTTATGTATGCTGAGGAATCTCTTGTTAATCTGGTTAACATCTATGACAGATGTTCTCCAAGACACAATTTTAAACATGGCTGCACAATATATCGTTTCAGCAGCATCACAATGTACGCATGCGCAATAGTCACATCAAAGAATGAGCTTTTTTGTTGTTGTTGTTGACGTACAATGTCACTTAAGCTAAATGAAATCAAACACATCATGCTACAACTTTTTTGCTGCTACTTTCCACATCATATCTTACAGCATTTAGCTTACAATCCAAGCAATTGTGGGTTAAGGGTCTTGCTCAAGGACCCAACAGCGGCAGCTTGGCAGAGGTGGGATTTGAACCCTGGACCTTTTGGTCAATAGTCCAGTACCTTAACCGCTAGGCCACCACAGCCCACTTATTTGACTGGTCTATAGCTGTGTATTTGTATAGTTTTGTTTTAATAATGTCTGCTACTTCAAAATGGTTTTCACTGCAAAATAAATTGTTAAATGACCCATTTTCTCATTCCTGATAATTACCTAATGTGACATTAAAGCTTCTTTAAGTTGATGCTCTGTTTTAACCATGAGGACAAAGACGTAGCTTCCTGTAATCTCCAGTATCCCTTCTAGTCACCACCTCCTTCATTCACAGTTGAGCCCATTATTTAGGGTAAGCAACATCCATTATTACAACATGGTGGATTCCTGAGTGTGATGTCATATTATAATATTATAATTATTAATTAAATAATTCATTGCAGGTTTGGCGAGAACCAAAAACGACCACAAAGCAAATATTTTCCCATATTTTCCCATTTCCCCATCCCAGACCCCCAGAAAATCCACACTGTATAAGCATTATATGCATTAATGGAGTGGTATTGTTCAGGGGCTCCCTGATTTACGATGAGGAAACCTTCCGACAAATCAATAACATGTTAAATATATCATGAATTGATGAGTTTAATGAGTGCTTGGTAGAACGTCTATATTGTATGATAAGTAATGATTAATCTTTAAAACACTTACATTAACCTACAGCTGGCCAAAAACACAAAGCTTATTTTATAATAGTGTGTTGAAAAATCCCATGTAATTAGTGAGTAATGGATTGAAAGTGAAAAGTAAAAGCAAAACACTTACTCTATTGGTGATTTCTGGGCGCTAGCATTGCTGCTAAGCTAACTGCAGCCTGGAGTATTCAATTCCTTGTTTGCTTTTGATTTGCTCTTATAATCTAATCTTTTTAGAACCAGTAGCAGAGATCTTCTCTGAGGGCCACTGTGAACCTGAATCATTGTGTACTCAATCGTGACTCGTGAATCATGAATTGTGAATCGAGTTTAAGCAAGTACAGAGTAAACGACGAGAACCGAGACACATTTTTCCAGTCAAAATGGGTCGAGAACCAAATTTGACGCATTTCGAGGTGGTCAAGAACCAAGGTACGTGCATTCTGATTATTATACCATCTGGTGCAATAGCATTTGAACACCAGAGGGCACAATCACACATCATGCTCCCATAGGCATTGAGTGTAAAAAGGGCATGTCATCCTGAACTGTTATTCTTCAGAAATAAAAAAAAATGTTTACACTCCGTTATTTAAGATATGGTGGGGCTACAACAGAACATTTTACTTACAAAGCTCTGTTTCTAGTCATTTCTTTTAATTGCAGGGGACTAAAGGGACTAAAAAGCTTATTCACTGAACTCAGTATGAATCAAATCGAATTGTGAGCAGAATGTATCGTTACACCCCTAATAATAAATAAGAAAAACCCATACCAAACTGGTTAAATGAAGATAGTCTCGAGCTTCTGATATGACCATCCCAGTCCCTTGAGCTAACCCCCAATAAAAACCAAGCAAGGTGAAGAGGAGAGAACACAAGATTTAAAGAATTAAATGTTCGTTCTCTGTCATATTTCCTAGTGAATTTGCCACAGAAACATTTTCATCAGTAATCTCATTTGTATATAAATGCACGTGGTTAACTTCAGGAAACAAACAGGTGTACAAGAGCTCTCTAATTTGTTAAGATAACATCCTTGCAAATTTTCCAGCAAACACCACATGACTTTGGCTACAAAGGTTTCAGCTTCAGAACCAGCAATTTGCCTTGAGCCGGTCTTGGCTACATCACGCACAACATAAAACCCAGCAAGCTGAGCAAGTTCTTCCAAGGAAACATCGCATATTTAACATATTAACATATTCTCAACCATAAAAACTCGACTTTGTCTCTACAGCTTTTAATGAATTCTCCTCTACAAGCCAGAAGGGAGGCAAGGAGGCAGGAAACAGGCTGCCAGGCAACCCGTTCAAAGCGAGGCCACAATGTCAAGCACCAAGCACGGTGCCAGCACTGAAGGGCTTTGGCTCAGCGGTGTGGGCATGCATGTTAAAAACAAAAGAGAGAAAGAGAGACAAAGGGAAGGGGGAAAAGACGAAGCTTGCAGTGCAGCACAGTCTGGGGTCTGGAACAGTTTTGGCATCAAGAGCTGAATTATATGGGAATGCCAAGAACTCCCATGAACTCAAGCGTGTGAACGTGGTATAAAGTCATGGCTCAACAAACCAAAACTATAGAATTTTCTCTCAGCTTTTTTCTTTTGGGAAAGAAGCGCATGAAGCATTGTGCGCCAATGACCAGTTTGTGAAAAACCTCCAGAGGACTCGAGGAAAAGTGAGCGAAAAGGTGAAAAGTAGAAGAGAAACCCACAGGCTTGGAAACCTGCAGGACCCACAGTTAGATATGTTGATATTATGTGGGAAAACCCAAATAGGCATGTAGCAACCATCTGTATCAACAACCTACTCTTGAACATGCTAGAAAAACATTGGACCATTTAAATGTCTATTCATTTTCCATGTATATCCCAATCGAGGATCCTCAGTAAACCAGCCCATGAAAGTGTGTGTGTACATCACAGTATCCATATGTTTCGTGGATTTCAAGTCACACTACCAAAATCTGCTCTGAACTTCAGATACGAGTTCACAGAGTACAAACATGAGTCATGCTGCTCGTATTAATGCTGAACCACATCCATGTACATCTTCTTGTGCAGAAAAGCCTGTTGTGGCGGTGTTATCTCTTTATAAGAGATGGCCCAACGAGACGGAAAGAAGTAGTAAGATGGCCAATGGGCAGCAGTGGGAAAGAGCCTTGGGGGTTGGAAAAGGATCCATCACAATAAATTGGTTTAACAACAGCAGAGAGTCCCATGAGTGGTGCAGCACCAACGCTGCCTGCTGTTACCACCAGTTCTTATACTGATTTAAAGCTTTAGAAGTACTGAATCACAATGCTAACTGACCCAACCCCATACCATGACAGTCTGCCTTTTGGACTTCATGCTGACAACAGTCTTGAGTTGTAGATTTTCATTGATCATTAGTACCATTCTCTAACAAGAAAAAGCGTTTCAGGTGACATTTCGTTCCGTGTATTCTGGGATTATTGGCTTTATTGAAGTCATTATTTTCCACTGACTTGCTTGCTTGCTTTGAGGTGGCCTAAAATCATAAAAATAGCAGTTTAATATTACTCTAGCATGATGAATTGCTTGGCATTTGCTACTTGGATTACTGTTCAATGCATCTCCCCAAAAAGTAAAGCCACATGAACCAAACTGCTGTACGACATGGGCAATGAGCCAGTTAACAAACCCTTTAAAGTGTAATAATAATACCTTTACAATAGGAGCGAACGCTAATGATTTGTGCTGACTTAATTTGGAAACTAACCGGGCATCTGATTGTCAGCTACATTGTAGGATTTTTAAAGAATTTAATTGTAAATCATGGTGGAAAATAAGTATTTGGTCACCCACAAAAAAGCAAGATTTCTGGCTCTCACAGACCTGTAATAATAACTTATTTAAAAGAAGCTCTTCTGTCCTCACTAATTACTGCTATAATGGCACCGTTTGACCTCGTTATCTGTTATAAAAGACACTGTCACAGCCTCCAAACAGTCGACTCAACTCAACCGATGGCCAAGACCAAAGAGATGTCGAAGCGCACACCAGGAAGAAAATTGTAACCTGCAGCAGGCTGGGAAGAGTGAATATACAATAGGCAAGCAGGTTGGTGTGCTCTTTTGAATAAATCAACTGTGGGAGCAAACTGGAGCAACTGTAGGAAATGGAAGACATGACAGACCATGATAATCTCCTCGATCTGGGGCCGCCCCACACAGATCTAATTTCCCGTGGGTCAAAATGATCATGAGAACGGTGTGAGCAAAAATCTCAGAACTACACGGAGAGACCTGATGAATGACCTGCGGAGCTGGACCAAACAGTACAATTGGCTACCATCAGTAACACACTACGCCGAGAGGGAATCGGGATCCTGCAGTGCCAGGAGGTTCCCCTGCTTAAGCCAGTACAGTCCCAGGCCTTGTCTGAAGATTTGCCAGAGAGCATATAGGAATGATCCAGAGAGGATTAGGAGAATATCCTGTGGTCAGATGAAACCTAATAGAACTTTTTGGGAAAAAAATCAAACTGCGAGGAAAAGAATGCGGTATTCGATCCCAGAACACATAGCCTACTGCTGAAGCATGGGGTGAAAACATTCATTGCTTTGGGGTTGTGTTCTGCAGAGGGTACAAGGAAGACTGTATCGTGTTGACGAGGAAGAATGGAACGGCGTCATCTATCGTTGAGATTTTAAGCCAGAAGGAACCTACCTTCCATCACGTGAGAGCATGAAGATGGAATGTAGCTGGGTCTTTCAGCATGACAATGATTCTAAACACACCGCTCGGGCAACGAAGGAGTGGCTCCGTAAAAAGCATTTCAAGATCCTGGAGTGGCCTAGCCAGTCTCCAGACCTCAGCCCCATACAAAATGTGTGGAGAGAGTTGAAAGTCCGTGTAGCCCCAAAACATCACTGCTCTAGAGGAGATCTGCATGGAGGAATGGGCCAAAATACCAGCTACAGTGTGCCAACTTGGTGAAGACTTACAGGAAATGTTTCACCTCTGTCATTGCCAACAAAGGTTATGTTACAAATTATTGAGTTGAACCAAATTTATTGACCAAATACTTATTTTCCACCATAATTTACAATTAAATTATTTAATAATCCTACGATGTGATTTCCTGGATTTTTCTTTCACATTTTGTCTCTCATAGTTGAAGTGTACATATGATGAAAATTACAGACCTCTATCATCTTTCTAAGTGGAGAACTTGCACAATCAGTGGCTGACTAAATACTTTTTTGCTCCACTGTATACATGTAATCCTGTTCACAATTCAGTCCTCAATTCATAACATTTCTCTTTTATTATAGACAGGGCAACAAAAAGTGTTCGGACAATTTTCTTAGAACTGAAATTAGAGGTAAATGATTATAGTTACGGAAAAGTCTGCACTCTATGAGGTTCAGAAACCCTTCTATTAAAAAAAAACCTCGGCAGACCCCACCTGCAATCCTGTGAGCCTGGTAACCATAGCCTAGCAACCATGCGGTTTAAGAACTATAGAGAATGGCAAAACACTCACAACTCCTTTTAGAAATGCGATTTAAAGGAGGAAAGACACAGAACTGAGAAAACAGACCGGAGAGAGACATCACTGTTTCTTTCACCCATGAAAAGCTTGATCTGAATAATAAAGAGCTCCTGTGTGTTTGCAAGCTGGTACTGAAAGAATAAGGAGGGAAAATTACATCAGAAAATTCCCTCGCAAACGTCCAGTGGTCCAGCGTTTAATGGTTTTGAGCCTCCTGTGCTGTTCGTTCCTCCCCCTCCCTTCCTCTGGAGAGCTGTTGTACCAACACAGAGGTCTTCTGGGTGGTGCGGGAAAGAAATTGGCCTTCTCACAGTGTCCACCA
Source organism: Ancistrus triradiatus (assembly GCA_025084515.1). Taxonomy (NCBI): domain Eukaryota; kingdom Metazoa; phylum Chordata; class Actinopteri; order Siluriformes; family Loricariidae; genus Ancistrus; species Ancistrus triradiatus. The sequence goes on from JAJAGP010001472.1 coordinate 78,741, forward strand.
TGATTGGGACTTAATTAGAGCTGAACACGTTCAGTGACCCTACAGTAATGCAGCAGCAGGTCTACCGCTACGACACCAGCCTGCCTGTCTCATCTGTGTATCACTTACTCTGCTACACTTGACTGGACTCCCACAGCCTCATACAGGGGGGCAAAAGTAGTCAGCCATTGAGTGGGCAAGTCTCCTACTTAGAGATGGGGAAGGTCTGTAATTTTTCATCATGCAGTACACTTCAACTATGAGAGACAAAATGAGAAAAAAAATCCATGAAATCCCATTGTAGGATTTTTAAAGGATTTAATTGTAAATTATGGTGGAAAATAAGTATCTGGTCAATAACAAAAGTTCAACTCACTACTTTGTAACATAACCTTTGTTTGCAATGACAGAGGTCAAACGTTTCCTGTAAGTCTTCACCAGGTTTGCACACACTGTAGCTGGTATTTAGGTCTGTGAGAGCCAGATATCTTGCTTGTTTGTGGGTGACCAAATACTTATTTTCCACCATGATTTACAATTAAATCTTTAAAAATGCCCCACTGTATGTCTAAAGAGAGACATCATGGAGAAAAGGACAAGAATTCAGACTCCTATCATACTCACTGAGCCTAATAATGATCTTCATAAAGACTGGTGCTAAGAGTAGCTCCAAATGACGAATTCTTAGAACAAAACATAGAATTGTGGGCGTTTCCCTGTCAAAGTTAGGAGTAGATCCTAGTAAAGATACAAGTTATTCATAACGCATATTAACCCCTAAAGAGCTCCTAATGTGAAAAACAGTTAGGAGCAGGGAGGAGGACTTTTAGGAGGCTTAGGAGTTCTCTTAAGCAGAGCAGAAAAATCCGGAAAGACGAAGAGGCAGCAGAAAGGTTCTCCAAACACTGAACAACAGCGAGATAATCAAACACTACAGATTAGATTTGTGGTTGACCTCATTAGGGATGCGCTCACATCTCCTATCCAGCGCAACAATGCCGTGACACCCAAAATGAAAGCTACATATGAACCAACCCCAGGTAAATAGATTTGACATGGCAGCAATCATACCTGAAAAGAGCGGAACCACATTTTCTCCAGTTCATAAGCTAGCTAATTAGATTAATTAGGCTATAAAAATGATCAGCATTGTACATATAATTGTCAAATCATAAGGCAAATATAGTCGTGATTAATGTAAAGTACGCAGAAATAGACTATTCCTGTTATTTTGAAGGCTTATAATAGGCTATACAGTATTTCCCTAATTAACAGTGGGTTTGTGTTTGACTGAGAGTGAGTGACGGGGGTGACAACCAATCAGTGTCTACAAAAGAATGCGTCACCCCTAGCAACCGGGTCAACCCCGTCTCCTCACTGAGATACCAGCTTTTGTGTTCTCCTTGTTCAGAGTTGCTCTCCTGAATCCCTCTTAAGTAATTTGTATTAACGATAAATTATTTGTGTCAATGTCATTATCAGCCAAAGCCTAACATGCACTTTCAAACACACCATTACTGCTCAGTGTTAGCGCCAAGACGAGAGCGCGTATATTATCGTGTGTATTTATCGTTGCTAAATTAAGCCGCCACCTCTGGATGCGACCCAAACGGAGTTAACAGTTTACAAGAGCTGCAATTAAATCACTGGCAACTTATACAAACTAAAAGCTGACACATTAAAAAAATATATTACCCAGCTCTGTTTGGCACTGTTTTACAGGTGCCTTGTGTCTGTTCCAAGTCTTGTTTACAAATCTAAAAGGACTAATTGCGTGTATGTGTTGTGGAATCCTGAAGCATTTCCCCTCTCTCGCCCCAAACTGCTACGCTCCCAAACGTGAATGCTGATGAAACGGTCCTCATTTACACCCACCCCACATCGGTTACCACCATAACCTTTCTTTCAGTGTCCTGAAAAGCGTCAGCATGAGTGACAGAACAGAGTGACAGAGCAGCTCCTCGCCAAAAGCAGTGGAACCCACTGTAGCGCAATTGTCCATGTGTAGAATGGAAACCCCTTAAAAATGAATCATGAACACTACATAAACTTATCTATAGTCCTGTGTGGTTTTTGACAGTAGATATCCCAGTCAGCATTGCGTACTCCGGCACCTTGCAGATGTGTTATGCTGATCAAGAACACCTCATCCGTCTCCTAACACGCGGTAACAACCGCAGAGGAATGCTGCTGCTGTTCCCGTTATTGTCCTAGCTGTGTTCGTTTGTTGGAAAGCTTGTACAGGCCTTGGACAACAAAATAGCAGGGCTGCCCACACCCACCGCTTCCTCCTATTCTCCTCTAAAAGGAAGCCTGATACTGGATAGAGAAGCTTCCTGCACTATTCCTTATTCCACTTGCTTGCCGTTTATTTGTCTTAAAGCAACACTTTAACAAATAGTTAACCTGATATTCCCCTTTATCCCAAACGTCAACCCAGGTGGTCACGCAATAGAGTTGCTGTTGTATCTAACAAGCAGGGAAGACTTGAGCAAACTGCATAACTAAATCACACACCTCAGAAAACAATTTTAAACACAGCTTGACCCATTTTAATTAATGCTGTGAAACAATTCAGATGCTACTAGATCTGCATTTCCTGAAGGAACTACAACAGTGCTTGCAACGGAAAGAATGTGGCTTGTGTCCCAATACTTTTGGCTATGTGCCGGGTTATGGCCCAAAACTTTTGCACATGTGTGGGTGTGTGTCCCAATACTTTTGGCTATGTGCAAAAAAATTGTGTCTCAATACTTCTGGCCATGGGCCAGTTTATGTCCCAATACTTGTGGGCTCATGCAGGTGCATGTTCCAATACTTTTGGCCACAGGCGGGTTTGTGTCCCAGTACTTTTGGCCACATGTGGGTTTGTATCCCATTACTTTATGGGTCACGAGCGGGTTTTGTGTACCAATACTTTTGGCCACGAGAGGGTTAGTTTGTATCCCAATACTTTTGGGTCACGAGCGGGTTTTGTGTCCCAATACTTTTTGGCCAACATGTGGGTTTTGTATCCCAATACTTTTTGGTCGACGAGCGGGTTTGTGTCCAATACTTTTGGCCACATGTGGGTTTGTATCCCAATACTTTTGGTCACGAGCGGGTTTGTGTCCCAATACTTTGGCCACAGGCGGGTTTGTGTCCCAGTACTTTTGGCCACATGTGGGTTTGTATCCCATTACTTTTGGTCACGAGCGGGTTTGTGGTCCCAATACTTTTGGCCACGAGAGGGTTTGTATCCCAATACTTTTGGCCAAAGAGGGTTTGTATCCCATTACTTTTGGTCACGAGCGGGTTGTGTCCCAATACTTTTGGCCACGATGTGGGTTTGTATCCCAACACTTTTGGTCACGAGCGGGTTTTTGTGTCCCAATACTTTTGGCCACATGTGGGTTTGTATCCCAATACTTTTTGGTCACGAGCGGGTTTGTGTCCCAATACTTTTGGCCACATGTGGGTTTGTATCCCAACACTTTTGATCACGAGCGGGTTTGTGTCCCAATACTTTTGGCCGCGAGCAGGTTTGTGTCCCAGTACTTTTGGCCACATGTGGGTTTGTGTCCCAATACTTTTGGCCTTATGTAAGTGCATGTTCCAATACTTTTGGCCACGGGCCGGTTCGTGGCCCAGTACTTGTTTGGGGTCTAATACTTTTTGTCATGTGCCCATTTATGGCCCAATACTTTTGGCCATATGTGGGTGCGTGTCCCAATACTTTTGGCCACGTGCCAGTTTGTCTCGCAATACTTTTGGCCACGTGCCGGTTTGTGGCCCAATACTTTTGGCCTCATGTAGGTGCATGTCCCAATACTTTTGGCCAAAGGGGGGTTTGTGTCCCAGTACTTTTGGTCACGAGTGGGTTTGTGGCCAAATACTTTTGGCCGCATGTGGGTGCATGTCCCAATACTTTTGGTCATGTACGGGTTTGTGGCCTAATACTTTTGGCCATGTACCCAATTATGGCCCAATACTTTTGGCCATGTGTGGGTGCATGTCCCAATACCTTTGGCCACTGTTGCTTACCAGTGTGCACATGTGTGTGCGTGTGTGGTGTGTCTAAGTGTGTGTGTGTGTGTGTGTCACATGCAGGGTATGAGTGGAGTAAGTGTATGGAGTGTGTGTGTGTGTGTAGTATGTGATGTGTGAGTCTCACAGATACCGAGTGCTCTGTGATGACATCACTGATTTCAGTTACAATTTGAATTTTGTCAGCTGAAATTTGAATCTAGGCATTCTGTCGATGCATTTCTATTCGAGGTTTTTCTTTTTTAAACTTACATCTATTAAAAGCCATAAATCCGATCGACCAGGGGTGCCCAAACATTTGCATAAATCTGTATGCCAACCAGTAGAAACTCCACCGCCGTTCTTGGAGATCCACCGGACAGCCGACGCTCGCTCGTGTGCAGGTGCGAGTGCTAACCGATTTGCTTCAAACCTTAGAGGCTAGTTATAGAAAGCGTCTCTCCTGCTTAACATAGTCTGGCAGTAAGATGGCTAAAATAAAACGTTTTCAGACTAAACATGGTAGTGAGGTACTAGACAAAAGGGAGGAGAATTCAGCCAAGTACATACCTCATTAAATATACGTGTCAATTAAGAACTTTTTATAGTGCATGAACTTTCATGTTTACGCGCTGGGAAACATATTAAAATAACATTAGGCTAGGCACAAAGCTTAACCGCAGCCACACAAAGCAAATGCTGTGTGTGATTAAGGCGCCGCAACCCACAAACCCATTTTATTCAATAATCCAGTATAAGCATGTTATTGATGCCCTTTTGTTTGCAACTGTGTTTTATACGAACCCACTAAGTTTGTTTGTTAGCAAAGGCTCCCAAGAAATCCCCATATAGGCACTGGCGGACAGCGGGGGACTCATTTGCGCGTATTTTTAGCAGGACGAATCGGCAAATTTTTGACGGATTACGGGAACGCTTACATTAATGACAGCCAAACAATCAAGTGCAAACTAGCCTGCTTCATTTGCTCGGTTCTAAAGGTTAGAACCGAAACGCTCACGAGTTGCTCCGTCGCTGGATGGCTCACGCACAAACTGTTGGCTGTTTACCTACAAGGTTAACACATTCTGATTTTATCATGAGAAAAGAGTTGGTAGAAATCGACAATTTGGAGAATGTGAAGATAAAAACTGATCTAAACAGCTTTCAAAGCATACATACAGTGGGGCAAAAAAAGTATTTAGTCAGCCACTGATTGTGCAAGTTCTCCTACTTAGAAAGATGAGAGAGGTCTGTCAGTTTCATCATAGGTGCACTTCAACTATGAGAGACAACATGAGAAAAATCCAGGAATGAGAAATGAAAATTACAGGAGAACTTGCACAATCAGTGGCTGACTAAATACTTTTTTCCCCCCATTGTACAAATAATAACAGTAATTGTGCTATAGGCTTTCCTTGGCTGTTTTTCTGTGGCGCATTTTTGCTTTTTCCACTCTTCAGACTAAAAGCCCAGCAGAAGACAGTTGGGAACACAAAACAGTTAGCTAATGTAAATATCTGAACAAAAACACACCTGTAATCAGATAACTGTCCCAATACTTTTGGCCACGAGAGGGTTTGTGCACCAATACTTTTGGCCACGAGAGGGTTTGTGCACCAATACTTTTGGCCACGAGAGGGATTGTGTCCCAATACTTTTGGCCACGAGAGAGATTGTGACCCAATACTTTTGGCCACGAGAGATATTGTGACCCAATACTTTTGACCACGAGAAGGTTTGTCCCCCAATACTTTTGGCCACAGATGAGTTTGTGTCCACCCCCACCCCCAATAACTTCAGTCCACTCTTACCTTGGGCCACTTGGCATTGAGCAGACGGGCTTTGACGGCATCATCCAGCGCTGCCTGATACTGGCCCAGTTTGAGGCGGGCGGCCGAGCGGTTGCTGTAGAGGATGCAGTTCTGTGGATCGGCACGCAGCGCCTCGCTGTACAGCTCCACAGCTGTATTAAAGTCGCCCAGCTGGCAGGCCTCGTTGCTACGGCGAACTTTCTCCATGAACTCGGCCTTGCTCATGCACGACACCTCGGCTCCGGCGGGCACCGGCCTGCCCGGCGGTCGTGACCCTGCTTGGGAAAACTGTTGACACAAGGGAACAGGGGTTTGAGCTGATTACATAAATTGCAAGAAGAAAGCTGAAACCTTGAACCTGACAAAAGCGTCTTGACAGGTTAGCGCGTCGGTTTTATGAATGGCAACTTGATATCCGCATGCGCAAAAGATGATGATGTTACACTACATTTTAGAGATTTTCGCATACCCCAAAACATCACTGCTCTAGAGGAGATCTGCATGGAGGAATGGGCCAGAATACCAGCTACAGTGTGTGCCAACCTGGTGAAGACTTACAGGAAACGTCTGACCTCGGTCATGCCAACAAAGGTTACTGAGTTGAACTTTTGTTATTGACCAAATACTTATTTTCTACCATAATTTATAATTAAATCCTAAAAAAATTGTACAATGTGATTTCCTGGATTGTTTTTCTCATTTTGTCTCTATCTTTCTAAGTAGGAGATCTTGCACAATCAGTGGCTGACTAAATACTTTCTGTTGCATTCAAGCAATGATTGATTTGTATCAACGTGCCCAAAGAGTGCCAATAATACATTCCCACAACATTACACCACGACCTGACAAAATGCAGGTTGGATCCAGGGTTTCATGCTGTAGGCACCAAATTCTGACTCTATTATCTGTTCGATATTCTTCAGACCAGGCTACATTTATTCAGTCTTCAATCATCTAGTATCTGTAAGCCTGTGCCCACTGCCGCCCACTTTATGTCTCTGGCCTACAGAACTGGTCGTTGTGGCCCATCCGCCTCAAGGTTTGACGTGTTGTGCATTTCTGTTCACCACAATTGTACAGAATTGTTATTCTTCAGAAATAAAAAATGATGTTTTCACAAGTTGAAGCAGGTGAAGCTACAATAGAGCATTTTGTTTTCAATTTTCAACTTCTGGTTCTGGTATTTTTTATGGCATTGGACTAAAGGTCTTCTGTTTAAAAACCTGTACTAGAAACTGTGCACTGTGTTCTGGTGAATGTAAAATCAATAAAAGTGTCTCGTTACACCTCTATGTATTTCAATATCAAAATAAATTCCAAACAAAGATAAAACTATCATTATGACTTTTTCATAGTGGTGCCACAGAACCGTCCAGAGGAATTTATTGAGAAATCGTTAGGTTCTCTATCATCTCCCTTTGCAGGAAATGGAGAAACTCCCAACAGAAATGTCTGCTGTGTTTTGTAGCTGTTTGGACTGTCATGTTTGTGGCTGGTGGGAAAATCTGTTACACTTGGCTGACTAATTTGAGCCTTTTTTCCCCGACACACGAAGAAAGTGGAGCAGCTGCAGGAAGAGGGAAGAACTTGACAAAAAGGAAACTGACACTTCTACACCAGTACGCTGTGGCTGGAAGGCTCTGCTCTATGTTCTTGGCTGCAAGGTACACAGCAGTGGCTGCTGCTGACTTAAGAGTATGCAGGAAATTTATGGCTAGCCACCTCTGAGCTTCACATCTGGAGCATCCCCAAGAGAGGGAGGAGGCCTGGGGAGAGAGAGAGGGATAGAGAGAGAGAGGGAGGGCGGGAGTAGAGATCTCTGCCACACCCCTCCTCCAACGGAACTCTGGGATAGTGCAGGAAGGTAATTACTTCCAGAGACGGAGAGGAAGGTCGTAGGAGGCGAGAGCTATGGCTACAGGATGAGGGAAAGCGAGAACATGCTGGAAGAAAGGCAGCCTTTTAGTCTGTTTCTGATGTAAGAAAAATAAACAGAAATTGGCCCGAGCTGCCTCAGGCTGTGTAAACAGGAGAAAACAACAAATTATGTAGACCACCAACATCATCACAAAGAGGCGTTTCTACTGGCCTGGCAATGTGTTTGCTATCCATTCAGAAAGCTTTACCTCCTGCCTTAGGAGTTAGGTGTTCTGTGTTTTAAGGACACAGCTTTAATGAAAACGTTATTAATATTTTTGTATTTTTAACGCCTTCAATCAGATTTTCGCCACGTAACCCGGCGAAAGACCTGTCATTATGGTCTGCACCCAAAATAGTCCTCTATTCTAATGTAGTGTTCCCTACATTATACATAACACAGGGAGTCTCTGTTTTGCAATGGAGGATATGTTCGGACAATTCCATAGTAAGCTGAAATCATCATAAAAAAAGGAGTTTAGTAAGTACTGTATGCAGTGGGGCAAAAAAGTATTTAGTCAGCCACTGATTGTGAATGTTCTCCTACTTAGAAACACGAGAGAGATCTGTAATTTTCATCATAGGTACACCAACTATGAGAGACAAAATGAGAAAAAAAATTCAGGAAATCACATTGTAGGATTTTTAGAGAATTTTAATTGTAAATCATGGTGGAAAATAAGTATTTGGACACCCACAAACAAGCAAGATTTCTGGCTTTCACAGACCTGTAACGTCTTCTTTAAGAAGCTCTTCTGTCCTCCACTCTTTACCTGTATTAATGGCACCTGTTTGACCTCGTTATCTGTATAAAAGACACCTGTCCACAGCCTCAAACAGTCAGACTCCAAACTCAACCATGGCCAAGACCAAAGAGCTGTCGAAGGACACCAGGAAGAAAATTGTAGACCTGCACCAGGCTGGGAAGAGTGAATCTACAATAGGCAAGCAGGTTGGTGTAAACAAATCAACTGTGTGACCAATTGTAAGAAAATGGAAGACATACAAGACCATTGATAATCTCCCTCGATCTGGGGCTCCATGCAAGATCTCATCCCGTGGGGTCAAAATGATCATGAGAACGGTGACCAAAAATCCCAGAACTACACGGAGGGACCTGATGAATGACCTGCAGAGAGCTGGGACCAAAGTAACAAAGGCTACCATCAGTAACACACTGCACCGAGAGGGACTCCGTTCCTGCAGTGCCAGGCGTGTCCCCCTGCTTAAGCCAGTACATGTCCAGGCCCGTCTGAAATTTGCCAGAGAGCATATGGATGCTCCAGAAGAGGATTGGGAGAATATCATGTGGTCAGATGAAACCGAAATAGAACTTTTTGATAAAAACTGAAATAGAGGAAAAGTTATGCTGAGATGCATTCCAAGAACACCATACCTACTGTGAAGCATGGGGGTGGAAACATCATGCTTTGGAGCTGTTTTTCTGCAAAGGGGACAGGACGACTGATCCGTGTTAAGGGAAGAATGAACGGGGCCATGTATTGCGAAATTAAGCCAAAACCTCCTCCTGAGGTGCTGCACCTCATCCAATTAATCAGGACTAATTAATTAATCAGGTCAGTGTTTTTAAGCGCTCGATATGCTCAGAGAAACATATCTATCACGATAACAAAATTTATGAGGATACGATAAACTATCGTCATATTGCCCACCTCTATAGCCGACCTTAAACATGCTTAAAACACTTACATTAACGTTGGGCAAAACCATTAACACAAAGCTATTTTATAATAAAGTATTGAATATCTCAATTTTATAATATCTGCTTTTCCTCACTACATTTCCCAGCTCTCATCTCTGCCGCCAAGTGACTCCTTACTATGTCAGAGTACAGGTTCTGGTGAATATGTATTCATGTGTATGATTAGATTTCCATCGTAAAGTTAAAATATCGAAAAACGAAGACTACCTGTATATACAGCGGTATTAGAATATGGAGAACACAACTGGTAAGTTAAGCAACCCCACAACTGTAATGCAAGTTTATTTATAGGGCACCTTTAACCAGACAGAGTCGACCAAAGTGCTGTACAGATCAAACAAAACATAACAGAAATCACTGTAAAGCAAAATGAAAACATCACAAAGATTAACAATTAAAATGTCAAGGTTAAAAGATTCCAAACTATACAGAGAGGGAGCAGACCTAATATTCAAAGGGAGGCTATTCTGCAACTGAAAAGCTAAAATCACCCTTCAGATTCAGTCAAGACCGAGAAACAGCCAACAGTAACTGGTCTGAGGATCTTAATGACCTTGAAACGGAGTAAGATCTGAGTAACTGAGTAATATATGACGGTGCTTGCCATGTTCGACCTTAAAAACAAATAAAAGTACTTTCAACTGAACCCTGTAATAACCGATGAAGTGACGCTAAAACCACTGCCAAAGTCACTGAGAGTCACTTTATCGCCATCATTCTCCAGCCTTTCAGTTAAATTCTGCCAGATATTTTCTTTAATAGCCATGTTTTTATAGTCAGCATGTTGCTTGTCCTATAAACTCTTGTGCTCTGCTGCTAGCAGGATGAGTTGTTCTGCCTGACAACAGAGCTCTGATTGGTCAGCCTGAAATTAAAGCAGTGTCAGTGTTCATGCCTCCACCATAAGTTATGAGGCTGGGCAAAAATGCCTTCATGGCAGAGTTCCAAGACGAAAACCACTGCTGAGCAAAAAGAACACTAAAGCTCATCTCAATTTCTCCAGAACACATCTTTCTGATCCCCAAGACTTTTGGGAAAACATTCTGTGGACTGACGAGACAAAAGTTGAACTCTTTGGAAGGTGTGTCCCATTACATCTGGCATAAAAGTAACACAGCATTTCAGAAAAAGAACATTATAGCAGCAGTAAAATATGGCGGTAGTAGTGTGATGGTCTGGGGCTGTTCTACTGCTTCAGGACCTGGAAGACTTGCTGTGATAAATGGAACTATGAATTCTGCTGTCTAACAAAACATCCTGAAAGAGAACGTCCGGCCATCTGTTCGTGACCTCAAGCTGAAACGAACTTGGGTTCTGCAGCAGGACAATGATCCAAAACACACCAGCAATGGACGATGTGGAATGGACGTGACCAGACATTACCATGGTGCGGGAATGTGGTAGCCTAGCAATTAAGGTACTGGACTATGGACCACAAGGTCCAAGCTGCCACTGTTGGGTCCTTGAGCAAGGCCCTTAACCCACAATTGCTTGGATTGTAAGACTGTATCAATTGTAAGTCGCTCTGGATAAGGGCGTCTGCTAAATGCTGTAAATGTAAGCAAGTCCTAGTCAAAGTCCTGACCTGAATCCTATTGAGATGCTGTGGCATGAGCTTAAAAAGGCCGTTCATGCTGGAAAACCCTCCAATGTGGCTGAATTACAACAATTCTACAAAGATGGTTGGGCCAAAATTCCTCCACAATGCTGTAAAAGACTCGTTGCAAGTTATCGCAAACGCTTGGTTGCAGTTGTTGCTGCTAAGGGTGGAACAACCAGTTCTTAGGTTTAGGGGGCAATCACTTTTTCACACAGGGCCATGTAGGTTTTGGATTTTTTTCTCCCTTAATAATAAACACCTTCATTTAAAAACTGCATTGTGTTTAATTGTGTTGTCTTTGACTAATATTTAAATTGGTTTGATGTTCCGAAACACTTAAGTGTGACAAACATGCAAAAAAATAGAAAATCAGGAAGGGGGCAAACACTTTTTCACACCACTGTATGTTCTTTTACAAAACTGAAAAAAAAACATATTCCATACCAACGCAGTGAAACGCATTCCATACCAAATTCCATACAGTTTTTGGTTTATTCATGGTGCTCTGCTCACCTTTTATAAATTTTCCACACATGTGGATGCCTCCCAGACTTTACAGTTTGCCATACATCTAGTGCAACAATTTGTGCAGCCATTTGTTTCAGACAATCCTAGTTATTAATACTATTTTATTAAGTAAAAAACTGTTAATATAGACAATTATTAAGAAGACTTTGTAAAATGCTTCAGCCCTGGTCTGCTGTATGGGACACAGTCCATTACATTTCAGGTCCAAGAAACTAGTAAGCCTCTACCACTGAACCAAATGTTTCAGACCACTAGTACAAATGCTTGTTTGGGACTTTGTAGAAAAAGATTCCTACTGCACCCAAATAAAGACCCAAAACACACCTCAAAGCTTTGCACCAACTGCCGACTGCCATAGACTTTCCTCCACAGTAACCTGACCTAAAGCCCATCAGCCATTTACAGGGACACTTGAAGCCAGAGAAAGCCAAGCATTCACTAACATCACAAGATACTCTATGGAGTATTGTGAAATCATGCTGGGGTAACATGAATCATACAGTTTTCCATGCCAGTTGTCATTGCAGGAAAAGGAGGAACAAACCAAGTACTAATTATTTCCAAAACATACCAATTGCGTCTTTTCAACATTTCACTGAAATCGTTACGCTGATTACGAGTTGTAGTGGGAAACACTGTATTAAAGAGAAGAATACAAAATAGGAGAACTTTTGGTAGTTTCCAGACTTTTGGCCAATTCTGACTCAAATACTAGAACAGAGAATTTCTGCAACTATTGTAATTTGTGAAATAAAAACACGATACAGACAAAAGTTTGGGGACACCCAAAAAACGGCAAATGTGCCCTCCCATATTTGCAGCTACAAGAGCCTTTGTGCTTCTTAAATGGCTTTACACTAGATGCTGGAACATATTGGTGAGGTCCTGTTCTGTGGTGGCCTAGTGGTTAAGGTAGTGGACTATGGACAAGAAGGTCCAGGGTTCAAATCCCACCTCTGCCAGGTTGCCACTGTTGGGTCCTTGAGCAAGACCCTTAACCCTTAATTGCTTGGATTGTAAGACTGTACCAATTGTAAGTCGCTCTGGATAAGGGCGTCTGCTAAATGCCATAAATGTAAATGTTCAAGGTGTCTGATGGAGTTGAGATCAAGGTTCTGTGCAAGAAAGCCCGGTTCTCAGTCACAGTTGGCAAACCAGTTCTCTCTGGACTTTGTTTAAGTTGATGAACTGACATGCTGGAAGTGGAAACCTATAAATGTGTTAGAAGGGGTGTCCACAAACTTTTGTCAGATGCACTCGCATGCAATTTTGTGACTATAATGTCAAATAAACAAATATTGAAATCAGATTTACACCGGTTCTGAGTTTAGTCCTCTCAGCACCATGCCTTTTTGCTTAACATTAATGGTTTATCGAATTCCTAAACAACCGACCACTATTAATAGGCAGCCATTTTATATACAATGATGTTTTGAACCTATTTAACCATTTTCTGCACAGGATTTCCTTCTTGCACCTGTACACATACTGGCGTCATAACAGCCCCATTCTCTTTGAAAAAAACTTGCCCTAAATACATAAACAAAGCACAGATAACATGCAGAAACCATAAATATTGGTTTCTCTCCATGTTATGAGTAACCAATTTAAAAACCACTGGCTACACCTTTAGCGACCTCATACACATCCATTAAACTACATACACCAATTATTTTAGATCTCAGTCATTTAGGACCTGTGTGTTGTGGCTGTAGTACGTTCTCATACACTCTAGGGTCACACAAGATAACAGTTTATATGTTTAAACGTAATGGTTGCAACCCTGACCCAAATGTTCGGCACTGCTTTAAGAAGCTACAGCTGAGGCAACACAGTCCAGAAGTCTCGCTGCAACAGATCATGTCCTCGCCCATCCCAGCCAGACGTAAGCACGCATCTTAGCGGTGTGCACAGACCCACCACAGGCACAAACAGGCCACACGTGTAGAACACAAACCTTTTTCAATGGCCCGCTTACAACCAACTGTCCACAGACACAACAACTAGCAGAGGAAATCATTCACATCTTCTGTAGACGCATTGATGGTATTTACAAAGAGATAATTCGCTTCATTTGTCAAACATCTGCGAGATGACCTTTTTGTTGTCCAAAGCAGTGCAAAATCATCTAAACGATATTTGATTGTTTAGCACAGTAAAAGATGCTGAAGGCCTAATTTTTCCCATCCGGCACTGTTCCTCCTCATATCGCACAGCTAACCGAGGCACTAACTCAAACTGCAGACTCTTTCCAATAATACTCCGGGCCTCAGCTCATAAAGAAGGAATTTTCAACCTGCTTCTTGGACTCTGCCCACAGAACAAACACAGCCGCACACGCACGGTTTCAGTCAAGACCCACTCGACGGGAAAGCGTTTAAATCATTTGGACCCGAAGTGCCCACTGAAACCAGCATTCTTAAGGTGCTAGTACCTCCACCTCCACCTTCCTGGCCTGTTCCCTTGCTGCTCCTTCTGACATGGTCACATGGACAAATTGCACGGGTTTAGCTTTGCTGGAAGATGTGAACACACTTCTGAATCATTCTGCAAAAAAGTGCCTTATGACAAGAAAAGTAACAGATGGCAAGACATAAGTGCTGTCACCAATTACACTGCCAAAGACACGGTGCCAATTCAGGAAGTTGAGACAGATGGATTCAAAGAACTTCTGAATACTTTGGACCTAAGACATAACTGCCAAAGTAGCTTCTAATTATTGTCATCGATAAAATCCAAGAACACATTAAGATACAGGTGGTAGCTCGGTTCTCGAACACCTAGAAACTCATCTAATACGGTTCTCGACGCATTTTGACTAGGAGAATTAGTCTTGTCTCTCGTTGTTTGCTCGGTACTGGGAGCACTTGCCTAAACTTGTATGAGTGAATCCGGGAGACTCGTTTCAGCCAAAACTCGATTCATGATTCATGATTCAGTACACAGTGGTTCAGCAATTCAGATTCACAATAGCTCTCTGAGAGTTATTACTTTTCACAAGCCATTACTCACTAAATGACATGAGATTTCAACTATTGTGAAATTATTACAAAATAAGCTTTGTGGTAATGATTTTCAATGTAATTTCATTGTAAATTATGGTGGAAAATAAGTATTTGGTCAATAATAAGAGTTCAACTTAATACTTTGTAACGTAACCTTTGACAGAGGTCAAACTGTTTCCTGTAAGTCTTCACCAGGTTGGCACACACTGTAGCTGGTATTTTGGCCCATTCCTCCATGCAGATCTCCTCTAGAGCAGTGATGTTTTGGGGCAACACGGACTTTCAACTCCCCCCACAAATTTTCTATGGGGCTGAGGTCTGGAGACTGGCTAGGCCACTCCAGGACCTTGAAATGCTTTTTACGAAGCCACTCCTTCGTTGCCCGAGCGGTGTGTTTTTGGGATCATTGTCATGCTGGAAGACCCAGCCATGTTCCATCTTCAATGCTCTCACTGATGGAAGGAGGTTTTGGCTTAAAATCTCACGAATACATGGCCCCCGTTCATTCTTCCCTAACAACACGGATCAGTCGTCCTGTCCCCTCTGCAGAAAAACAGCCCCAAAGCATGATGTGTTCCACCCCCATGCTTCCCAGTAGCTATGGTGTTCTTGGAATGCAAACTCAGCATTCTTCTTCCTCCAGTTAAGTTTTTACCAAAAAGTTCTATTTTGGTTTCATCTGACCACATGATATTTCTCCCAATCCTCTTCTGGATCATCCATATGCTCTCTGGCAAACTTCAGACGGGCCTGGACATGTACTGGCTTAAGCAGGGGGACACGCCTGGCACTGCAGATCTGAGTCCCTCTCAGCGTAGTGTGTTTACTGATGGTAGCCTTTGTTACGTTGGTCCCAGCTCTCTGCAGGTCATTCATCAGGTCCCTCCGTGTAGTTCTGGGATTTTTGCTCACCGTTCTCATGATCATTTTTGACCCCACGAGATGAGATCTTGCGTGGAACCCCAGATCGAGGGAGATCATCAATGGTCTTGTATATCTTACAATTGCTCCCACAGTTGATATATTTCCACCAACCTGCTTGCTTATTGTAGATTCACTTTTCACAGCCTGGTGCAGGTCTACAATTTTTTTCTTCCTGGTGTCCTTCAACAGCTCTTTGGTCTTGGCCATGGTTGAGTTGGAGTCTGACTGTTTGAGGCTGTGGACAGGTGTCTTTTATACAGATAACGAGGTCAAAAACAGGTGCCATTAATACAGGTCACGAGTGGAGGACAGAAGAGCTTTCTCTAAAGAAGAAGTTTACAGGTCTGTGAGAGCCAGAAATCTTGCTTGTTTGTGGGGTGACCAAATACTTATTTTCCCATCATGATTTACAATTAAATTCTTTAATAATCCTACGATGTGATTTCCTGGATTTTTGTTTTCTCATTTTGTCTCTCATAGTTGAAGTGTACCTATGATGAAAATTACAGACCTCTCTCATCTTTCTAAGTAGGAGAACTTGTACAATCAGTGGCTGACTAAATACTTTTTGCCCCACTGTACAGTGTGGATTTGTATAAGGCATTATATACAAATGGATTAATTCAATTTACATTATTCCTTTAGGGAACAATCTGCTCGATACTCATCGTTCTTGACAAGCCTACTGGAACATATTAAACAAGGAGAACCGAGGTACCACTGTATAATTTCTTTTTCCAAGATTGCACACCCTTAGCAAGTGTAAATCCACCAAAACTAATCTGACTGCCAAAACCCACCAAACACTTTACAACACAGAACGTCATCCATGTCTTTCCCTACAGGACTGGAGAAACAATAAAGGAGGACGCTCAAAGCTGGTGAATGCAAGAAACTTTTTCATTTTTATAAGTAGTCTGAACAGATACCACTGTCCAAAATAAACAGTTTACTCTCACTTGCCAAAATTGATTTGTGCCCCGTTGTTGCACTTGTTACACCATCACCACTGTATTAATCATGTTTAACAGCATCTGCTTTGAAAGATTAACTCCCAAAGCTCGTGCTTCCTCTTAGTGTAACCCTTTCAGTCCTGTTGATGCCAAATTTGCACTTGAAAATGTTTTACTGACTGCTGAAACAAACACTTTGACTTTAGTGACTGCTTGATTTGAAACAGAGGCCATCAAATATTATGTAACATTATACTCAAGTCATTTTTATCAAAATGTCAAATATATGTTTGTTTTCATAGCAAGAGTTCAACTGTTGCTTCATTAACATAAATTCAGGACTGAAAGGGTTAAAGGAATTTAACGTGATTATGGAAAACATTGCAAAGCTTGATGTAGCAAGCATCTTCTGCAAATAAAACCCACACACACCACAGAAAGCAGGAGTCCAGTGTTAAGAACTGATTTATATGTTATGTGGGATAGCAATCAGATTTCGGTCTGGCTGACAACAGACGCTTTTGACAATGAAGTGTGAATACATGTGTTTAAAAACATATCCAGATACAGTCCAGGTACGAGGCGTATGAAAATGGGGTCAGTGTATATGGGGGTCTTTTATGTGGCTAATCCCTCAATGAGTATCGTGTAATGGAGCCCAAGTAATAGCCACATTAGAAAGCAATAGCAGCAGTGAAACTGGTTCAGCTACTCTCATTAAACGAATCAGATGACTCCTCGAGCTATTTGAGCAGAAACGCTCCACACACTTCACATCTAAGTGGGCTGACAATGACATGTCATGAAATGAAATTCATGCACAAGACAATCAAAGTGAAAAATGCTGACTCCAGCCATACGAGCAGCATTTCATTTTGAAATGAATTGAAGACGGTGTGATTCCAACCCCAGAAACTGGCTCACTTTTAAGGTATAGTCAGGAATTTTGACAGAACTGTGGTGGTACAAGCCATTGTTTTTCCTGCCAGTCTGGGATGCCACAGAGCCCAAATGTATTTTAATAAGACTCTGAAGAAAGAATAAAATGTGTCCGCACTTTAACATGCATTACAGCCCACCATTTAGTAACATTCGATTTCCATTGCACATCCACCATGCCTTCTTTAGCAAACAGACACCCTGTCCAGAGTGACTTACAGTCCAAGCAATTGTGTGCTACGGGTCATGCTGGGGATATCAATCCTAGACCTTCTGGTCCACAGTCCAGCACCTTAACCACTGCGCCACAATAGGTCCCACATATGTATCTGCCATTCATCACATGAACAGTTTCCTGGTCTGGACTGTGGTGGCCTAGCATTTAAGGTCCAGAACTACTGGTCAGAAAGTCCACAGTTCAAATCCCACCTCTGCCAAGCTTGCCACTGGTTGGATTGTAAGATTATACAATTAAGATTATATCAGTTGTAAGTGGCTCTGGATAAGGGTGTCTGCTAAATGAGTAAATGTAGAGCCCACAAGGCATTCCCCTACAGTGCCTTAAATTTTAACATGGTGTGATGTTACACCAACACATTTACAATTTTTAACATATGATCGGCCGATTTCAATTATGCCCAATTCAGATTTTCTTTCTGTCCAAGAATTAGAAATTACAACATACAGAAGCATTTTTGTTCAACTTCTCTTTTAATGGAAACTACTTCATGCTAAAGAAAGATAGCATGGGCTGCTGGCTTGTGCCTGGGCCTGTGCTCTCGCTAGCTTTAGCGTTAACCTCTTTGCCTTTGTTAGTTTTGTCAAATTCCACATATTCAGCGGGGTGATGCTGTTTTAAACATAAAATGATATTAAATACTTATATTAAATGTTTTTATACAAGAAAAGTACACATTATTTTGAATTGTTATGCTTCAGAAATAAAAAAGAATGTTTTCACCTAGTTACTTAATATTTGGTGAAGCTACAAGTCAAGTCAAGTCAGATTTATTTATATAGCGCTTTTTATAATGGAGCATTGTCTCAAAGCAACTTTACAATTTTAGATTATCTTCTAATATCTACGTCCAATCCCAAATTGAGCAAGCCTAGGGCGACAGTGGCAAGGAAAAACTCCCTGAGTGTTATGAGAAAGAAACCTCGGGAGGACCAAGACTCAAAAAGGGACCTCCTTGGGCGGCGTAGATGATAAATCCAAGAATGAAACTAAAGTCATGGAGTCATAGTTCAAATAAAATGTAAAATATGCATTGGCATTAAGTAGTCAGATACACATAGTCACTCTAGGATCTCCAGTCTAAGCAGGACAGTTGTTGGTGGCCCCAGATAACCGGAGGAGGGAGAGAGTTACTGCCCTCTGGTGTGGCCCAGGTATGGTTTGTTTGTTTGTTTGTTTTGTGTGTTTAACGCCATGTACACACTTAGGTCATTTACATGGCAGGAAAGGTAAACATCCAAGCGTCAGCCGAAAGTCCACACACCCATATCGGTATGTGGTCTACAGCTGTGATCTCAATCCAGTGATTTTGATATAAGTAAGTATTTTATCAATGTTTTCATGTTTCAGTGCCTCGGTCATTGTCCGTGGTATACCCGCAAGACGTCGGTGTTGAACATACTTTGAGCAGAAAATGTTTTACTGTTAAGGGTTTGTGGCATGCTCCACAAAAAGTCCCCTCGCAGTAGGTGCATATGGGTGAGTCTGGTGTGTCCAATACGACACCTAGAGATGATGACCTGGTCCAACCTATGCTTGGTCCGGGTACCGTCCCGGTTATGTATAGTAGGGCATAGATCTTTTAGCTTGTTGTTGTAGCCCAGGTATGGTAAGATAAGTTAAGATAATGCCATTGTCATTGTATATTATACAATGAAGTTAGGATTGCTGCTCCAGAACAGTGCAAACCTACACAAAAACAGATGAAGTAGATGACGCAAAGACTTGTGATTAGTATTGCAGTGACAAAATAAAATAAATATAAGAAATACTGTACAGAGGTATTGCACTGATGGAATAGGGCATTTTGTTTACAATTTTAAACCTAATGTTTCTAGTCATTTCTTGTAATTGCAATGGACTAAAGTTTTATTGTTAAAAACATACACAAAAATGGGCATTGCTACAGAAATTAAAAGGAATGTCTTTCGTCAAATGTAAAATCAATAATCGTCGTGAGCAGAGTGAATCGTTACACCCCTAGTAATAACCTATATAGAGAGACTATTTAGTTGACTAAATAGCACTCAAAACACAAGTGAAATCTAACACCTCCCCTCTTTAACATGCATCCGGTCTCATATCCAAACCGGCAAGAGGCTGATCTGTGTTTAAAGCTCTGTAGGCTACACCCATGAACTGAATTCTGAAAAGTTAGTAAAAGCACTGAACTGTTTCGCCGTGGCTGTGGTTGTGCCGCTGTCTGCATCATGCGCTGCACAAGTGTAAATGTGACCGGCACAGAATCTGACTGAGCCAGAATCACACTAAAAGCCAGCCGATCGATCGGTCCATCTCTAATTTACAAGCATCCAAACAATCCATCAATATTCATGACTAATTCTTCAAGGACGCGTACCGCTTTAAAGAAAATCGTCCATGCTTTCTACTGGGCAGATAAATATGTGTCCATTGCACCTAGAACCCAGCTACGTTTTAAGTGGGTTATCATTGCTCTTCATTTAGAATAATCTGGCAGCACATGCCAGGTGTACAGATAAATAATAAATAAAAATCACAGACTTTCAACAGCTGCTAGTCGGTGACACCGTGCTCCAAACATGCTGTTCGAGGAAATTTTCCCCGTTACAAAAAAACATGACTGACGGCTTCAAAGGAACGATTTCAAAAAGGATCCTAGCATCCACTGGAAAGTTGGATTCAGTCGTCTCGGTCACGGTGCAAAAAGAAAACACAGGTGAAACCATCATTCTCAGGGAAAGCATAAAACTGCCGCAAGCACGTCACGCTCGGTATGCTGTAACCACAGCAGGGGCCACACTGTGTACAGTGTTCCAGCACCTGTTATGAAGACCTGTCCAGCATAAAGTGCTAGAGAGCCTACTACAGCATAACGAGTACTGGCACACTCCCTTTGCAGCATGGGGAGGCAAACTTTACCGTTGTATATTAATTTCCTCACTTGTAGTTGGATGTTGTTTATTTGATACCGCGCATACACAGTGACTACAGCTTGCATGTCTTGTTTCTCTGGAGAGACATTTCACTGTTGATATACTGTGGCTCAAACTGCACATGACTGGCAAAGGAGATTAATGGAAACAAATAGCACTTACATAGAGAAGTCATTTTCTAAGTTTTTATTATCATTTAATATATAAGATTTTGAAAATAAAACTTCTCTTTCAACCAAAAACTGCAAATACAGCCTAATCTCCATCCCCTCAACCTCATGTCTCGCCACCACTTTACCTCGAAGAGCCGCCAACCTCGCCTCTCACCAAGTTCAAAATGTGACAAATGTCTTGCCAGTAATTAAATCCTAGCCCGCTAAGCCGCCATGTTTCAGATCGTCAGTAGGTGGCACTTGAATCCTACTTTAAACTTGCAACGCCGGATGATGTACAGCCCCTGTCTGTTATCAGAGACGGCCACTGAGACTGGTTGAAATACAAACGAAACTGTAGTACAGAAGCCCCGCCCTGTCCTTAGAAAGAACCAATCGGCATATATGTAAATGTGTCAGAAAGTCGTGGCCCCTTTGTAGTGGAGGGAATGCATGCGCATGCGCAATAGCCAGAGTAACCTTTTTTAAAAAATCAGATTTTTCTGTGTTATTTGAACTATGCAAGTACGTTATATCATTTCTGTCAGATTATACCAGCGATTCTAAATATGCATTTTAAACATTAATTTCAGTATCGGATATATAGGTTCCACCCATTCAAAGAGATAGGAGTCTAGTCTTGTATGGCTGGAAATAAGTACCCGGTGGTGTTACCCAGATGGCGGCGGAGTGAACTGACTGATCTTATAATGACTTTGCTGTTTGCGTCACAGAAACAATCGTCAATCATGAACTATTTCTCAAATTTGCGTAAATGGATAGAAACTGTACCTGTATGTACGTGTTTATGTACATTGTAAATGTGATTGGGACTGTGGTAGCCTAGCGGTTAAGGTACTGGACTATGGACCAGAAGGTCCAGGGTTCAAATCCCACATCTGCCAAGCTGCCACTATTGGGACCTTGAGCAAGGCCCTTAACCCACAATTGCTAAGACTGTATCAATTGTAAGTCCTCCGCTGAGACAGTACAGTGCAGCTTAGAACAACATGCTCTTTCGAGTGGGAGTCTCCTCCTCTGCACCTGGGTCTTAAACCTCCCAGCCGGACCCATGACAAATTTCAAAGAGTTAACAAACCTTTCTTGCAAATGCCCAAAACATCTAGCATGCTGTGCATGCACATCTGGTAAATCACCATCACTTGATAGTTTCTTCGATGAGATAAACCACAGCTAGGCTTTAACATAAGGTGTGTATCAAATAGAGAGCCGATTAATTCTGAGATCTGCCCACACAAGGCCGATATTTAAAAATAGTGAAGAAATGCTGAGCAACTCTGTTTTCCTGCATTACAAATTGCAACTCTTAACTAGGACTACTGAGTGACTATAACCAGAGGTGTTGCTACCATGCGCACTACTCATAATAACATTGTTTATTCTTTGCTAGTATTTACACATTTTCGAAGATGCTGTTAGCCTGTTGTTCTCATTTATTATTATTATTTTTTTAAGTTGCAAAATAAATCATATCGGCATTACATATTGGCTTTCGGTCACCCTGTTCTCTCAATACTGCCATCAACGTCAGCCATTAAAAAAAACATATCAGTCGACCACTAGTATCAAATAACTTACTAATAAACCTATACAATTACGCAAACCACATTCCTATTTTTTTTCCATGTTTGTCACACTCAAGTGTTTCGAAACATCAAACCAATTTAAATATTAGCCAAAGACAACACAAGTAAACACAAAATGCAGTTTTTAAATGAAGGTGTTTATTATTAAGGAAGAAAAAATCCAAACCTTACATGGCCCTGTGTGAAAAAGTGATTGCCCCCTAAACCTAAGAACTGGTTGTTCCACCCTTAGCAGCAACAACTGCAACCAAACATTTGTGATAACTGGCAACGAGTCTTTTACAGCGTTGTGGAGGAATTTTGGCCACTCATCTTTGCAGAATTGTTGTAATTCAGCCACATTGGAGGGTTTTCCAGCATGAACGGCCTTTTTAAGCTCATGCCACAGCATCTCAATAGGATTCAGGTCAGGACTTTGACTTGGCCACTCCAAAGTCTTCATTTGGTTTTTCTTCAGCCATTCAGAGGTGGACTTGCTGTGTTTTGGATCATTGTCCTGCTGCAGAACCCAAGTTCGTTTCAGCTTGAGGTCACGAACAGATGGTCGGACGTTCTCCTTCAGGATTTTTTGGTAGGCAGCAGAATTCATAGTTCCATTGTATCACAGCAAGTCTTCCAGGTCCTGAAAGCACAGCAAAACAGCCCCAGACCATCACACTACCACCACCATATCTACTGTTGTTTATAATGTTCTTTTCTGAAAATGCTGTGTTCCTTTTACATACACAAACCAGATGTAATGCGGGACACCACACCTTCCAAAATGTTCAAACTTTTGTCTCGTCAGTCCACAGAATGTTTTCTCCCAAAAGTCCTTGGGGATCATCAAAGATGTGTTTCTTGGAGAAAAAACTGAGACGAGCTTTAATGTTCTTTTTGCTTAGCAGTGGTTTTCGTCTTGGAACTCTGCCATGCAGGCCATTTTTGCCCAGTCTCTTTCTTATGGTGGAGGCATGAACACTGACCGTAACTGAGACAAGTGAAGCCTACAGTTCTTTGGATGTTGTTGTGGGGTCTTTTGTGACCTCTTGGATGAGTCGTCGCTGCGCTCTTGGGGTAATTTTGGTCGGCCGGCCACTCCTGGGAAGGTTCACCACTGTTCCATGTCTTCGCCATTTGTGGATAATGGCTCTCACTGTGGTTCACTGGAGTCCCAAAGCTTTAGAAATGGTTTTATAACCCTTTCCAGACTGATAGATCTCAATTACTTTCTTTCTCAATTGTTCCTGAATTTCTTTGGCATGATGTGTAGCTTTTAAGGATCTTTTGGTGTACCTCACCTTGTCAGGCAGGTCCTATTTAAGTGATGTCTGATTGAGAACAGGTATGGCATTAATCAGGCCTGGCTGTGGCTAGAGACAGTGAACTCAGGTGTGATAAACCATAGTTATGATTTAACAAGGGGGGAAATCACTTTTTCACACAGGGCCATGTAGGTTTGGATTTTTTCCTCCTTTAATAATAAACACCTTCATTTAAAAACTGCATTTTGTATTTAATTGTGTTGTCTTTGACTAATATTTAAATTGGTTTGATGTTCTGAAACACTTAAGTATGACAAACATGCAAAAAAATAGGAAATCAGGAAACACTTTTTCACACCACTGTATATGATATACAGACAAATGTGTAAATGTAGAAACAAGGAGGCGGTTTTAATGATTGCCTGACCGGTGTATGGAAAATGTACACAATTATATCTTGAATATTGGTCTGCTTTATCCCTGAAAGTTTAGATGACAGGACAAGCATATAGTCTCACTGATGCTAAGCTTGTGCAGACAGACACAAGTGAATAGAAGTTCAAATGTCAAATCCATAATACTGGACTCCTTATAACAATGCTGCATGTTAAACATGACAGCGTATCGTATAGCTGATTAATAAAACAGAGCTGCTGATGACATAAATCAGGTGTGCTGGAGTCCATGGCTGGACTTGAATAAAACAGCCAAACCACAAGTCTCACTCACTTAGAGAGAAACACACACACACACACACACACACACACACACACACACACAGTGATAGTTCCTCGCTGGTGTCTTCTGTATTCTACACTTTGTAATGTAATGAAGAGTAATAATAACTATAAGTAATATAATTAATGTTATGAGAGAATGCGGTGTCGGGTGTTTTTCATTATATTATTAGTTCACTATCACGTTTCACCATGTTTTAATATAAGACTAATCACCTCGGATAGCAATCTTGACAAGTTTCTCTGTAATGAAAAAGATATTGGAGTTGGATATTGGAGTTGTTGACAGATGTGATAGATACTGGTTATGCTGCAATAATAAAAACCAAACGCTGATATATTCAATTGTAAAGTCAATGAAAAGCGGTCATTCTTAATGAAAAAGAATGTCCTCCCATTCAAGGCCAGTTCCACAAACAGTTATGCTAAATCTCAAGGTTCATTTCTGTTTCAGCTCTGAATTTGAGCAAGTTTTGAAGTTCAATGCCATTGAATTGAAAAACAAACAAATCTAGATGCAATTGTAAGTAGGAGTGGGCGTTGTGGCAAAATGATAACAATTATTCTTCTCATTGGCTTTTAAAACTAATTGGTGAGTACCACAGGGACCACAGGGACTATTGTAGCCTGTTAAAGTACTGGATTATGGACGGGAAGGTCCACGATTCAAATCCCACCACTGATAAACTGCCAGTGTTGGGTCCTTGAGCAAAACCCTTAACCAACAATTGCTTGAGTTGTAAGATTGTATCAGTTGTACGTCGCTCTGGATAAGAACCTCTACTAAATGCCTAAAATGTAATGTAAATGTAAACAAACTAATTTAGTACTGGTAATAATACAGCTAACAAAAAGAACAAAAGGAATGAGAAAAAACCTCCTAACCTTTTTAAACAAGCTTTAATACAGAGCACTTCCCAACAAAATGTAAACAGTCTTGGTAAGTCGACCAACTATTGATAAAACGTTTTAGTCTAAAAATAGGCAGGTTTTCAAACCCCTCTGTTATTGTTGTTTTGTTGCAGAACCCCGGGCTATCTGGCTTTCACTGTACTCTCTGGGTGCTTCCTTTTAGGGTAGCTGAACAAGTTTGTTGTTTCCACCAGATGCCCCAGTCTTGGCTTTGCGTATTTGCCAACTGTGTCAAATCCAAACCAGTTCCACAGGAGGGATTTTGAATTATTGTAGGTGCAGTGTTGTGCAGTGTTTTAGGCCACCATTAGATTAGAGATAAACTTCTCTTAGCAATGGTATAATGACCATACATAATTACTTCTCAGTCTCTTTATGAATGTACAACCAAAAAATAAAATAAATTTGTATTCTATAAATCTATACACTACTGTGGCAAGCATTTAGTATGACCTCTCCTTACACTTGAGCAATAGCAGCATGTGGAAGCTTCATCAGGATGCCAAGTTGACCCTTCTGTGGTCAAGAAGCTTGATCAGGCATGGTCTTTTTTCAAGAGTAGTACCAGAAAAAACACTTTTTCAGAAGGGGAACAGGGTGATATGACTAAGATATGCTAAAGCTACCAAAGACTGGAATGAAGATCAGTGAAAAAAAGTATTTCGGAGTGACAAATCCAAGTTTGAAATTGTCTACAATTTTATATAAGGTCCTTATAATATTGCTAAAACAACAAATCTAATGGTGGCCTAAGACTTTTGCAGAATACTGTACGTACTGTAAGGACTCACTCATTCTGGACTATTGCTGGTTTAATTGTGTGGTTGGAATGATTTTTAAACAGGAAAGTCAGTTACATCTTTGGTGATGCAATCACAAAGGAATAACATATATTAAGGTCATTTATGTAGGGCAGCAGGGACTGGATCAGCTGCGGTGGCTCAGTGGTGCCTGGTTTCAAATCTCGGGTGTTGCTTGCAATGTGAAGGTCTGCGTTTATAGAGCTATCCAAAGGACTGGCACCCTGTCCAGGGTCTAGAGGTAAAATAAGATACAACGGTGGCTGATTAAGGTACTAACTCTTAACTGCTTCAATTTTATCTTATATAAGTTCTAGTCAGTCTGTGTTGTGGTAGTCCTCAGTTGGCACAGTGGCAGCAGAGCCTTCTGGGCAGGTTAGCTGTAAGACAGCGACAACTGAAGGGGAAGCCGATCAGGGGATCATCCCTGGTGATGAAACTGTGACTCCTGCTAGCCCTGCAATGGACTGGTGCTCCCATTCAAGACATGCTTATGCCTGTACCGTGTTCTCAAAGGATAGGTGCTGGACCCCCATCCCAAGCCCCTCAAATCCACCAAAAAACCGGGGGGATAAAGCGGGATTCAAAGGTAAATAAATAAACTAAGGATCATAGCCATTGCAAGTTTTATTGCACTTTCACATCATGGTGTAATACCATCAGTTCCAGCCTAACCATGGCTAAATATTTGCGGAAGAACTACTGACTTTGTCACTGAGCCACCAAGTTCACATGAGGTCTTCTTTATGATGGATTATTATGCCAACACCATCGACCATAACAAAATAAAAGTCCTGTTTGCCAGCCATGTAAATGCAAAAACTGTATGCTTTTCATAGATTTGGAATACTGCCCTGTTTTGTATAACATATGCCCTTGTTTTTAGGTTTCAGACAGAAACTTTCAGCAAACAAACTTATTTAGAAATGTACATGAGTGAATCGCCTACATAAACACTTTATACAATCTGCTTCTATTGAGACTGAGGTACCACTTGACTTTCTTAAACTTTGAGATGCAAAAATGCCTAAATGTTTACTTGAGACACTTGAAGCAGGAGTTAAATTTTGTAATGAACTGTATGTATATTTTTACCTTATTTTAAAGGAAGTTGTGGAACTCTACACTTTGTCATTGACCCATATGTAGCTAGTAGGTATTCATTCTGTTGGCATGCAACGTTGTAAACTACTCAGCGTAAACTTGCAGCTTAGCGGCGTAACTGAATACCAAAATAAATAAATAAATTACCAAATAAACACGAAAAGCCCCCAAAACAGGACTAAATATATGTTTGCTAAACCAAAACAGTTGTAGCTCACAGAAACAAACTGTTTGGCCGGACAGAGTCGCCATCCTTTTACACATTGATGATGATTACGGTTAGCCTAAGTGTTCGAGCTCTCAGTCAGTCACAAGACTCGACTAAAGAGAGTGGTTATTTTCTTCAGGCTGTTTACCTTCTCTCTTCTCGTTCCTTGTTTCTCCATCCTGTCCCGCTTGGATTTCCAACAACAGAAGTAACGTGAAACTTTCAGCCCATGATAGTTTTCTGTCAGAAGCGAGAAGAAAACGGGCCGCTTTCAGCCACCAGTTGTTAATAAAACAAACGTCGGTGGTGCACGAGCCAATGCAAAAAAGTAGGGCATGCAGAGTTTGTGCAGAAGGGATCAGCAAGGCTTGAAGAAAAAGTTATTCCGGGCAAAGTACGCCATGTTGTCAAATCCGCTTTTCTCGCGTGTTTTTTTTCCTTGTAGCGGATTTTTCCCTCTGGTAGAGGCGGATCAGTATGGCATGGTTGCGGCGTTAGGGCTCAATTAACTATTCGTGACATCAGGCTGGAGTCTAGTTACCTTCTTCAGCCAAGCTTCTATTCACACGTTAACTACTACATCACTTTCTGAACGCTGTTCTGCTGTGAAACATGTCCATTGCAGTACCAGCACCATACGTTCAATTGCTGGGTTGTTCTGCTACCTAACAGACACAGACTCACGCACGCTGTGTCCCAACACATACCTACACACAATTGTCCACGTTGCACTTGCACACCTTGTACCTAAACACTACACTGTACTCGTAGTACCTACATGCTTTATAGCTATACACATCCCTGCTAAAAACACTAATATATGTTGTTTTGGACACTTTTATGCTAGCCAAGTACAGTGGGGCAAAAAGTAATTAGTCAGCCACTGATTGTGCAAGTTCTCCTACTTAGAAAGATGAGAGAGGTCTGTAATTTTCATCATAGGTACACTTCAACTATGAGAGACAAAATGAGAAAAAAAAAGGCCACTCGAGGACCTTGAAATGCTTTTTACGGAGCCACTCCTTCGTTGCCCGAGCAGTGTGATTGAGATCATTGTCATGCTGGAAGATTCTAGCCACGTTCCATCTTCAATGCTCTCACTGATGGAAGAAGGTTTTGGCTTAAAATCTCACGATACATGGCACCGTTCATTCTTCCCTTAACACGGATCAGTCGTCCTGTCCCCTTTGCAGAAAAACAGCCCCCTAACCATGATGTTCCCCCCCCATGCTTCACAGTAGGTATGGTGTTCTGGGATGCAACTCAGCATTCTTCTTCCTCCAAACACGACGAGTTGAGTTTTTACCAAAAAGGTCTATTTTGGTTTCATCTGACCACATTGATATTCTCCGTCCTCTTCTGGGACATCCATATGCTCTCTAGCTAATTTCAAATGGGCCTGGACATGTACTGACATAAGCAGGGGGACACGCCAGGCACTGCAGGATCTGAGTCCCTCTCGGCGTAGTGTGTTACTGATGGTAGCCTTTGTTACTTTGGTCCCAGCTCTCTGCAGGTCATTCATCAGGTCCCTCCGTGTAGTTCTGGGATTTTTGCTTACCATTCTCATGATAATTTTGACCACACGGGATGAGATCTTGTGTGGGGCCCCAGATCGAGGGAGATTATCAATGGTCTTGTATGTCTTCCATTTTCTTACAGTTGCTCACACAGTTGATTTATTCACACCAACCTGCTTGCTTATTGTAGATTCACTCTTCCCAGCCTGGTGCAGGTCTACAATTTTCTTCCTGGTGTCCTTCGACAGCTCTTTGTTTTTGGCTATGGTTGAGTTTGGAGTCTGACTGTTTTATACAGATAATGAGGTCAAATATGTGCCATTAATACAAGTCACGAGTGGAAGACAGAAGAGCTTCCTAAAGAAGAAGTTACAGGTCTGTAAGAGCCAGAAATCTTGAACCAAATACTTATTTTCCACCATGATTTACAATGAAATTCTTTACAAATCCTACAATGTAATTTCCTGGATTTTGTTTCTAATTTTGTCTCTCATAGTTGAAGTGTACCTATGATGAAAATTACAGACCTCGCTCATCTTTCTAAGTAGGCGAGCTTGTACAATCAGTGGCTGGCTAAATACTTTTTTCCCCCACTGTATATCAAAGTGTAGACAACTTGTACAATCAGTGGCTGACTAAATACTTTTTTGCCCCACTGTAACTTTACCAACAGGACCATTCAAGTTCACCTACAAAACCATCCACAGACCACCACTAACCAGCATAAACCAGTTTGCAGCAATATGGAATATGGTACTTAAGGTCTTTTTAACTGACCAGCATACTAGCATCCCAAATGCAACATACTGGTATTTGTTGTTTTTTGTTCTTAGCAGGGATTCAACATAAGCACATTGTACCCAAATACATTATACTCACACTATGTATTCACACATTTTGCCTACACACATCTCGGACTCCGCCTGTGTGGAGTTTGCATGTACTCCCCATGTCTGCATGGGTTTACTCCGGGTGCTCCGGTTTCCTCCCACATTCCAAAAACATGTGTTAGGTTAATTGGTTACTCTAAAATGGGGGGGGAGACATGGTGGCTCGGTGGGTGGCACCTCCACCTCACAGCAAGAAGGTCCTGGGTTTAATTTCAGGGTGGAGAGGCCTGGGTCCTTTCTGTGTGGAGTCCTCTCTTGGGTTTATATATGTATATATATTTATACAAGAAGGTCCTGGGTTTAATTTCAGGGTGGAGAGGCCTGGGTCCTTTCTGTGTGGAGTCCTCTCTTGGGTTTATATATGTATATATATATATATATATATATGTGTGTGTGTATATATATGTATATATATACGTATATATATATAAACGTATATATATATATATATACACACAGTGGCCCAAAAAAGTATTTAGTCAGCCACTGATTGTGCAAGTTCTCCTAATTAGAAAGAAGAGAGAGGTCTGTAATTTTCATCATAGGTACATTTCAACTATGAGAGACAAAATGAGAAAAAAATCCAGGAAGTCACATTGTAGAATTTAAATTTTTTTTTATTGTAAATCATGGTGGAAAATTAGTATTTGGTCACCCACAAACAAGCAAGATTTCTGTCTCTCACGACCTGTAACTTCTTCTTTAGGAAGCTATTCTGTCCTCCACTCGTTACCTGTATTAATGGCACCTGTTTGACCTCGTTATCTGTATAAAAGACACCTGTCCACAGCCTCAAACAGTCAGACTCCAAACTCAACCATGGCCAAGACCAAAGAGCTGTCGCAGGACACCAGGAAGAAAATTGTAGACCTGCACCAGGCTGGGAAGAGTGAATCTACAATAGGCAAGCAGGTTGGTGTGAATAAATCAACTGTGGGAGCAATTGTAAAAAAATGGAAGACATACAAAACCATTGATAATCTCCCTCGATCTGGGGCCCCACGCAAGATCTCATCCCGTGAAGTCAAAATGATCATGAGAACGTTGAGCAAAAATCCAGAAACTACATGGAGGGACCTGATGAGACCTGCAGAGAGCTGGGACCAAAGTAACAAAGGCTACCATCAGTAACACATTACGTCGAGAGGGACTCAGATCCTGCAGTGCCAGGCGTCTCCCCCTGCTTAAGCCAGTACATGTCAAGGCCTGTCTGAAGTTTGCCAGAAAGCTTATGGATGATCCAGAAGAGGATTGGGAGAATATCATGTGGTCAGATGAAACCAAAATAGAACTTTTTGGTAAAAACTCAACTTGTCGTGTTTGGAGGAAGAAGAATGCTGAGTTGCATTCTAAGAACACCATATCTACTGTGAAGCATGGGGGTGGAAACATCATGCTTTGGGGCTGTTTTTCTGCAGAGGGGACAGGACGACTGATCCGTGTTAAGGGAAGAATGAACGGGGCCATGTATCGTGAGATTTTAAGCCAGAACCTCCTTCCATCAGTGAGAGCATTGAAGATGGAACATGGCTGGGTCTTCCAGCATGACAATGATCCCAAACACACCGCGCGGGCAACGAAGGAGTGGCTCCGTAAAAAGCATTTCAAGGTCCTGGAGTGGCCTAGCCAGTCTCCAGACCTCAACCCCATAGAAAATTTGTGGAGGGAGTTGAAAGTCTGTGGTGCCCCAAAACATCACTGCTCTAGAGGAGATCTGCATGGAGGAATGGGCCAAAATACCAGCTACAGTGTGTGCAAACCTGGTGAAGACTTACAGGAATGGTTTGACCTCTGTCATTTGCCAACAAAGGTTATGTTACAAAGTATTGAGTTGAACTTGTGTTATTGACCAAATACTTATTTTCAACCATAATTTACAATTAAATTCTTTAAAAATCGTACAATGTGATTTCCTTTTCTCATTTTGTCTCTCATAATTGAAGTTTACCTATGATGAAAATTACAGACCTCTCTCATCTTGCTAAGTAGGAGAACTTGCACAATCAGTGGCTGACTAAATACTTTTTTGCCCCGACTATATATATATATATATATATACATACACTCAAGTCAATCCCAGTTTAGTATGTTTAGTCAAGTCAATGCCAATTTAGTATATGTATGTATGATGCTGATGCGACGTTAAATAAAACTAATAAACAAACAAACAACATACACACATTGTACCTAAAGAAATTATATCTACACACATTATCCCTTAACGTGCTGTACTTAAACACATTGTACGTACTTACACTGTTGGGTGGCACAGTGGTGCATGTGGTTAGCACAGGCTCCAAGATCCTCGATTTGATCCTGGCCCTGGACCCCACCTGTGTGGAGTTTGCATGTTATGCCCGTGTCCCCGTGGGTTTAATCTGGTTTCCTTACACATTGCAGAGACATGCATTAGGTTAACTGGTTCCTCTAAATTGGACCATGACTAGTATGTGTTGATGCGACCATGTGTCTGTCATGAATATAGCCGCTGATGCAACATTACATAAAACTAATAAACACAAGTTACACTGTGTAGGTTTATGCTGTAGTTATCCATCACCATGATAACTGTAAATTTAATGTTCATGCATGAATCATAAATCAAAGGAAAGTTAGCTGCTCTGTCTCATACTTACACCCGAGTGTGGATGACCACTTAATACTTCCTAAGCACTCAGTAGAAGTAAAAGTAAAAATGATTGGAAAAAGAGGTTGGACTTCTCTCATGCTCAGTGCTAACTCATTTAATCACAAAGACAGTTTTTATAATCCTCATTTAACCATGGCCAAGGAGCTGACGTTTACAGGAAATCCAGGGATCATTTTGTTAGAGTGAAGATGAAAAATTCAACTTCAGCTAACAGCATCAAAAACTGACACAGGATCCCGCCAAAATGTATTAAAACAAGGTGTACAAATATGGTAAGTATGCTAATTAAGGCTATTTTCCCGACCTATTTAGCAGGAACCCTGTGTTAGGGCTATAATTACAGTAGAAGATTTAAAACCACCAGTCCTGTAATGAACCTGCTTGAAAGTGCTATTTCCCCACAGACAGTAAAAAAGATGGTTCGAGGTAACAAGTAGCATTTTAAGGTCACCAGGTCTCCAAATCTACAATTAGAAACCACATCCATGCGAACTATTTTGAAGGCGTGTCAGAAGAAAGTCTTTACTTTCATCTAACCGCAAATGGAAACATCTGGCGTTCACTAGACGCTACTGGAACTTTGACTGGAACCAGGTTTTGTGGCAACAAACATTTAAAGATGGCATGAAAGGAAGAATGGTTATACAGATAGCCCACTATCTACATAATTCCCACTATCAAGTATGGTGGTGGAGCTGAGATACCTCCCCTCAGAGCCCCTGGAAAGCTTGTTAGGATACATGGGATCCTGGACTCCACACAGTCCCAAATCTAGCTGTCTCATGAATATCATGTCTCTACCACAACTGTGACCAGGCTGGATCTTCCATACAAAATCCATAAACATACTGTTTAATATATGTAACATCAAATACTTTTTCTAAACAGGTCTAAACCCCATTAGAAACCAGTGAGGGGCCCAGTGAGTGGATGATCTGGATTGAGGAGCGTTTCACATTCCTTGCTCTCCATTCTCATCAAGTATTATACAAGAGGACTCAGCGTTCCCGGCAACTGAGGCTGCACTAAATGCAATAGGAAGTACTAAAGGTAGGTGTGCCCATGCTTATGACGTGTGTCATTTTGTAATAAACATTTATTGTTTTGAAAGGTATAATTTACCTTCTTGGCACATAACAGTAATGTTGCCTAAACTTGTACTTAATGAACACATTAAACAACCATTAAGCAAGACTGAAAAGTAAGTGAGTGAGAATAATTTATTGGTAATTACAATAATTTATCTGTTTATTAGATTGAAGCAAACATAAGTACAGTACATAAGACAAATCCACACAATATTTACAAATATTCACATATTATGACAGTTAGGGTTGCCAGATCCAAGCTCCCTGCTTTGAGCCTCACCTCTGGTTACCATCTGGGAGTAAATTGTGTTATTTTTATGTCCATGTGGATCCTCCTCACTCTGAAGTTCATTCATTATTTCACTTTCTTAACCACTTAATCCTTTACAGGGTCGCGGGAGAGCCGGTGTCTAGCCAGGCGCAAGGCAGGAACAACCCTAGACAGGGCGCCAATCCTTCATAGGGCACATTCGGGTCACTTTAGCGTACTCAGTTAAGCTAAAGCATGTCTTTGGACTGTGGGAAGAACATACCTGGAGTAAACCCACACGGGGAGGACATGAAGACTCCACGCAGAAGGGACTCAGAGCGCTCCACCTGGGATCAAACACAGGACCTGGCTGTGAGGCGACAGTGCTACCCACTGAGCCACCGTGCCGCCCACCTCACTCTGAAGTCCTACCACTAAACAACATGTGGCAGTATGTGGATTGCCTGCATTCAAATTGGCCCAAATGTCCTCACAATAGGACAATTGGATAATCTAAATTTGGATATATGGACATCCATATGGACATATGACCAACTGTCCCCACAAAGATAGAAAGATCTGAATTTATTACATTGTGTGGATTATTTGCTGGTGCCCACTTGGATTCCCACAATGTTTCTGTTGTTGTCATTGGTTTTGGAGGGTTTTTTTTTTTTTATGAAATGGCGATTTCACGTTGGTCCCCAAAAGAAAAACCACTTTATTTCACATAAAAAGCATTACTGGGATTCAAGTTAGGATCAGGTGTAGGTGTATCATTAGTTAGCTACAATACGTTAGTGGAAAGTCCTCACAATGACACAAAGACAAACGTATCTGTGGAGCTTTCTACTACCTCATGTTCACATTTGCACATGCATACGTATTTCGTGTGTCCATATGCACATATGGCGTAAAGCACCTTGAATATTTATCACTGCATTGCACATACTTTTAAATTCGTATATTTTTATATTTTATTTCCTTATTACTTAGAATATGTGGTGTTTTGGACACATTTGATACTGTTGTGGTGGCATACTGGTCAACTAGCGTATTCGGTAAAGCTCACCAGCGTAAGCAACAACACAGCCATGCTTGCTATGCTAGTTAGTGCGGGTACATATGCTGCTCTTTCTAGCAGAATAGCCCATTTTTATCGGACTCATTTCTTAGCTGCATGGTCATACACGACTTTTTTCTTTCGTATGTCAGGTTTATGGAGCTTGGAGTGCATCCTGACACACTTTTTGTACAGTCTAAACGACGAGTCTTTCCTCTTGGTACGTCTGGCGTGAAACCGCTTGGATTTTCGTTTCGTAGCCGCTAGATGTCGCCAGAGCGCCGCGTCTTGAGTCCAGGGTTTAATAACAGGCGGCTGTGTGAATGAGGAGGAGGAGGAGGAGCAGCTGTGAGGATGAGAGACAAGGATTGAGTCTTTTATTTGGTCCGTAGACTCTAAATTGGCTTGTGATTTAATCCTTAATGGTTTGATTATTCAGTTTTAATACCGGCCCTCTAAACATGTGCTACCAAGACTATGGCAATGTGGAATCGGGATAAGCCACCACACCTTTAGCATGTCCAGTCAGCTAAACTTCTTCGTAGCAGATAAGCAAGTCATATATATGACACCAAAATATTTTAATAGCTGATCATTCTGGCTTCTTGGAGCACACCTCAAACAAGTTAGTTTGATTAATGGCATTTTTCTGGAAATGTCAGAATTCGGCGGGCACAGGCGAAAGAGTTTCCTAGGTGGGATTCCAGTCAGTTGCAGGGTCCTTTAACCTCACCACCCAAGTATCCTGTTGCAAGTCCAGCTCGGGGTTCGAACCTTAGGAAGTGCTGACCTATTTTTTTAAAACACAGTCTAATGTGGCCAGAATCCCCTGATCTAATTGATGGTGCTGAAATGGAAGCCCATTTTAGATCACAAGGTAACAACAGGTCTGTACGTCATCATTGACGATGACTGTGTAAATATTCAGGTGTATGTTACACAAATTAGCTTTTATGCGTTTATGAGTTTATAAGCTGTTAATTTCATGTTTAACTTGGCTTGTTGGCAGGGTTGTTCTTTGTTTAGTCATCACTGAAGCCACAGTATGGCAAAATCCTTATCGCATGATACCACTATTCACTTTACACCTCGTATCACTAGACCGCAGGCAACAGAGTAAAACTGCATAAGAATTGAGTGGTAATGGAATAGCTGGTTGGCTGGAGTGGGTAAGTAGAGTGGGCGTTGCTCAGGGACACAAAAGATGCCACTGACTGCTCTGGTACATGAATTGGACAGTCCTTATAGCAGTGCACTGTGCAAATTAGTGGAAATTAGTGCATGAATTTATGATTCAGATTCTAGATTTAAATGCTCTTTTTTAATTTTTAACCTAGCCACACGAGTGTATGACGTAAAATCAATAAGGTGTAAAGAAGTTTGAGCTGACCTTTTACTCTCTGTGCAGTTCTGAGAATGAATGAAACACGACTGAGACACAAAATCCAGCAGCAAAAGATGAACCCTGTCAAATCCGTGCCGCTCAGCGAACTCCTCGCCAAGTCTGTTGCACAAACAAAATGCTTTACTTTTCTTGTATACTAACTCAATCACTTTGGTCATAATGCAGAGCATGGGGCTACCTGGCTGTACAGTCGCAGTGGTACAGGGTGGAGTGTTCAGCATTGTGCAGACCAAATTTCTCTTGCTTTGCAGGTATCAGGTGATGACAGGAATCAAGGTCTTTGTAACCTTCACATGTCTTTACTTTATCTAGAAAATAAAAGATTACCCATTAAAAACCCTGATTGTGGAAAAATGATATAATATTTTATATGGGAAGAGTGCTGCATGTTTACCTTTTTGTCTGGTGTGTATCTCAGGATGGATGGGTGCTATTGGTGATACTTGTGGTGAATGTGTTATTTTAGCTTGTATTACATTGGACAGTGTCTGTGGTGGGTACGTTTGTGTCTGAGCTGAGCCAGATTTTGTCTGTGGTGAGCCAGATTTTGTCTGTGGTGAGTCAGTTTGTGTCTGAGATAAATCAGTTGGTGTCTGAGATGAGTCAGTTTGTATTTGTGGGGAGTCAGTTGGTGTCTGAGGTGAATCTGATTCTGACTCAGTTTGTGTTTGTGGTGAATCTGTTTCTGAGTCAGTTTGTGCCTGTGATGAATCTGATTCTGAGTCAGGTTGGGTTTGTGATGAATCTGGTTCTGAGTCAGTTT
This sequence comes from Ancistrus triradiatus, assembly GCA_025084515.1. Taxonomy (NCBI): domain Eukaryota; kingdom Metazoa; phylum Chordata; class Actinopteri; order Siluriformes; family Loricariidae; genus Ancistrus; species Ancistrus triradiatus. The sequence continues at coordinate 115,671 of JAJAGP010001472.1, forward strand.
GTGTTTGTGGTGAATCTGTTTCTGAGTTAGTTTTTGTTTGTGTTTGTGGTGAATCTGATTCTGAGTCAGTTTGTGTTTGTGGTGAATCTGATTCTGAGTCAGTTTGTGTCTGTGGTGAATCTGATTCTGAGTCAGTTTGTGTCTGTGGTGAATCTGTTTCCGAGTTAGTTTTTGTTTGTGTTTGTGGTGAATCTGATTCTGAGTCAGTTTGTGTTTGTGGTGAATCTGATTCTGAGCCGTCAGTTTGTGTCTGTGGTGAATCTGATTCTGAGTCAGTTTGTGTCTGTGGTGAATCTGATTCTGAGTCAGTTTGTGTCTTGTGGTGAAATCTGATTCTGAGTCAGTTTGTGTGTTTGTGGTGAATCTGTTTCTGAGTCAGTTGTTGTTTGTGGTGAATATGTTTCTGAGTCAGTTTGGTGGTTTGGTGAATCTGATTCTGAGTCCAGTTTGTGTTTGTGGTGAATCTGATTCTGAGGTCAGTTTGTGTTTGTGGTGAATCTGTTTCCGAGTTAGTTTTTTTGTGTTTGTGATGAATCTGGTTCTGAGTCAGTTTGTATCTGTGGTGAATCTGTTTCCGAGTTAGTTTTTTTGTTTGTGTTTGTGGTGAATCTGATTCTGAGTCAGTTTGTTGTCTGTGGTGAATCTGATTCTGAGTCAGTTTGTGTCTGTGGTGAATCTGATTCTGAGTCAGTTTGTGTTTGTGGGTGAATCTGATTCTGAGTCAGTTTGTGTTTGTGGTGAATCTGATTCTGAGTCAGTTTGTGTTTGTGGTGAATCTGATTCTGAGTCAGTTTGTGTCTGTGGTGAATCTGATTCTGAGTCAGTTTGTGTTTGTGGTGAATCTGATTCTGAGTCAGTTTGTGTTTGTGGTGAATCTGATTCTGAGTCAGTTTGTGTTTGTGGTGAATCTGTTTCTGAGTCAGTTTGTGTTTGTGGTGAATCTGTTTCTGAGTCAGTTTGTGTTTGTGGTGAATCTGATTCTGAGTCAGTTTGTGTTTGTGGTGAATCTGATTCTGAGTCAGTTTGTGTTTGTGGTGAGTCTATTTGTGATAAGTACGTCTGTGACTGGGTTGAGTCCATTGGTATTTGTGATACGTTTACTGTTTGTGTCTGTGATGAGACTGTGGTTTCTGTGTGAAGCTCAGAGTACTGAGATTCATTAGATGTGCTGGATATCCCTTGTGGCACGGACACTGAATGCCCTTCGCTGCTATCATCAGTAAGCACAGTAGAGGACATTGCTAAGCCAATCATGCCTCCCAGATGCCCAGCAGAGATTGTGTGATGAATGCGTGGATCCAGTTTATCCTCTTCTAGTTCGGGGAATGTGACATTGTAATCTGGTGAATCCTTCAACAAAGCATATGTGGTCAGTTCAGTGAGTGTACACCTGTTAAATAGAGATAAGGATACACAGGATCACTTATCTATGTACTGCATGTGATCAAAGAGCTCGAGATTAGTAGCCATTTATAACTATTTCATGCTAGTACAGCGGCTTTCATGCAAACATTTAAAGGTACCATATTTGATTCATGAATGATTTATGGTATTGCAGCAAGGGCAGCTGACACTACATATTTAAACTAGGAAATCTGCAGTATGTAGTGCTATCATGCCTGGATCACTTACATGCCCCACCATGTCCTTTTAGCGCACTGCATTTTCTGTGAAAATTCAAAGCAGCGCATCTTGAGGAGGTTGAAGTAGCCATAGCCTACCACATCGGACATGGCTTCGTTGGCATTGTGGAGGCAGCGACGGAATCTGAAACAATATCACAGAGACTTATTATCCCATAAAGATAACATACAGTAGATTCTGTCAATTATCCTACATTAAGTTAAAACTACAATATTTTCAACAGATTTTCTCAATGACCTATGGCAACAACAAATATCTGTGTAGTTAGCCAGTCAACTTTTTTTCATGGGATACAGTAAGCTATTGTGCAAAAGTCTTAGGCCACCATTAGATTGTTTTATCAATGGTATAATGACCATATACGATTATTTCTCAGGCTATTTGTATGTAGTATTAAAATAGGTTCCGTGGGCTACAGTGGCAAGTATTTAGTGTGACCTCCCCTTACACTTGAGCAATAGCAGCATCTGGGAGCCCGACGCTTGATCAGTAATGGTCTTCCTGGAAGGGTAGTAGCCAAGAAACCACTTTTTCAGAAGGGAAACAGGGTGTAAAGGCTAAGATATGCTAAATCTCACAAAGATTGGAATGACGATCAGTGGAAAACAGCATTATGGAGTGAGAAATACAAGTCTGAATCTTTAGGGTCCAAATGTTGACAATATGTTACATATGGACATTATTTCCATTGCTGAAACAACAAATCTAATGGTGGCCTAATACTTTTGCACAGTGGTTTGAACCCTGCTAAAAAGCAGCAAAGACCAGCATGTTGGTACACTGGTCAGACCATAAAGGTTCAAAGTTCCATATTGGTCCTAGTTGGTTAGGTTTAGGTGGTTAGTGATGGTCTGGTGATGGTTTACCTGGTGAACTTATATAGTCTTGATGGTTAAACTGGTTGACCAGCATGACAGGGTCCAAAACACAACATATAATGGTCTATGCTTTGCTGTTTCTTATTTCAGCAGGGTATTCTGGACTATTGACCAAAAGCTGCCATCAGCTGTATTGGTTGCAAGTCACTCTGCTGGGTATCTGCTAAATGTTTTAAATGCAAGCCTGTTACTGGAGGTCAGACAATACTGGAGGAATAGCAACTAGAAGCGTGTGTACTAACGTGGTACGACTTACTTGTTATCGCAGTCACAGTGTGACAAGGTGAAGATGTTAGTGTTGAAAACTCCATAGCCAAACTCGAACGAGGGAATCGTTTCCTTACAGTGGTCGTGCTCCCTACAGCACTTATCGGTCTCCTCAAATAATCCTACAAGACGTAAGGATGGTTTTATCAGACAAGCCCTTGCTGGCCACAGTGCACGTGAGAACATTCGAGCACGATCAATATGTTCCTGCTAACCTATATCTGAAAACGCGAGAGCCTTGTTCCCAGAGCCACACCACAGAGTGCCTGGGATCATCCACGCCCGCTTTGACCGCATCAGCTTCTGAGACCTCACTTCACTGTCCTGGCGAATTGTTTTGCTGTCAACACCCTGAAGATCTCTCGTCCTGCGCACAGATGCTCTCAGTCCGTCCAAACGTCCGACAGCCAGACAGGGGCCGTTGGGTTCAACCAGCCTGCTGATATTAAAGCGTCCATCTGGACCGTCTGAGAAAGTTCTTCCTCCTGCCTCCCAGCATATTGATGAATAGCTTTCGGTAACAGTTTGGTCGATGCTCATGATACAGTCCACCAGGTCCTTCTCCTTGCTCCAAATACTGTCGAACAGGATGAGAGATGCCTCATAGTTCTGTGATGGCTGGTGAAGGAACATATAATGCGTGGCTCCATCCGAAACAGCCTTTGTCCAGAAGCAGAAAGTGCTGTTTTTCTCCCAAAAAGATTTCCAAAAATGACCAGCGGCAGATGAATTGAGACAAAACAAAACAAGGCAAACCATAACCTGAAAAAGACAGTCGTTCATCTTATTCATTAATCTACAGAAGATTGTCTGTGAATGCTACGGTGTTGTATTTATTTATTCCAGAGTTGCAAAGTAGGCAAATAAATAAGAAGTGGTTTACAAAAAGGCAAACCAGAGGATTCAACTCCATCTCTTGTAGCTCTGTGACTGGGCATTGCACCCTTTATATGTGAGGGTCAGGTTGGAGAACTTTCCGCAACATCACATTATTTGGCCTCCCAGTGGGAGTGGCAATAGGAGCGCCTTTTGGTGAACACATTTCATTATGCAGAACCAGTTTTGTAAGTGCACACACACACACACACACACACACACACACACACACATTTCCTGATGCATAAGTAATTTCCTTTATCAATCATTCTCAGCTAATCTTGCGTTTTATGACCATCAACATAACTCCGTTTGTCTTCCGAGATGGCATGACTTTTAACAACATGGCAAGATTCAAATTCCAAGCGAAAGAAATGTCCAGCTGGTGCAAACTGGCATCAATAAAACTGATGTCACTGTTGTTAACACGTTTATTTCTCATTAATCAGGTTATTTATCTGTCATTGTGTTCAGTCGATTACATGCATAAAATCTCTGATGTGATGCAATGCTATTAGTGGACATGAACTACCAGGATAACTGGCATCACTGCTGTTTACATAATAAGACAAAGTTCACATTGGTACTTCCTGCGTGTCTGTCTGCATGTGACTGTTGCAATGCTCACCTGATTGAATTCCTGCCCTATCACCACTGGATGCGCTTCGGGCTTTGTATTAATAATTTATGGTGATTCATTTGGAAACGCCCCTGTCCTATAAACGCCACCTTTTGCCTTAATTACTGCTATCAGTCTGTTTATATATGTTGCTGCCAGCCTTGCACATGTACAGTGGGGCAAAAAAGTATTTAGTCAGCCACTGATTGTGCAAGTTTTCCTACGTAGAAAGATGAGAGAGGTCTGTAATTTTCATCATAGGTACACTTCAACTATGAGAGACAAAATGAGAAAAAGCATCCAGGAAATCACATTGTAGGATTTTTAAAGAATTCAATTGTAAATCAAGGTAAAAAATAAGTATTTGGTCACCCACAAACAAGCAAGATTTCTGGCTCTCACAGATCTGTAACTTCTTTTTTAAGAGGTTCTTCTGTCCTCCACTCGTTACCTGTATTAATGGCACCTTTTTGACCTCGTTATCTGTATAAAAGACACCTGTCCACAGCCTCAAACAGTCAGACTCCAAACTCAACCATGGCCAAGACCAAAGAGCTGTCGAAGGACACCAGGAAGAAAATTGTAGACCTGCACCAGGCTGGGAAGAGTGAATCTACAATAGGCAAGCAGGTTGGTGTGAATAAATCAACTGTGGGAGAAATTGTAAGAAAATGGAAGACATACAAGACCATTGATAATCTCCCTCGATCTGGGGCTCCACGCAAGATCTCAATCCCGTGGGGTCAAAAATGAATGATCAGAGAACGGTGAGCAAAAATCCCAGAACTACACAGAGGGACCTGATGAATGACCTGCAGAGAAAGCTGGGACCAAAGTAAACAAAGGCTACCATCAGTAACACACTACGCCGAGAGGGACTAAGATCCTGCAGTGCCAGAATGGTTTATCTTAGCGGAAATGGGGATGGGCAAAGCCAGATGGTAGGGAACGAACTAGTTGCGAGCCGGTCTCCTTCTTAAGCCAGTACATGTCCAGGACTGTCTGAAGTTTGCCAGAGAGCATATGGATGATCCAGAAGAGGATTCCCAGGAGAATAGATCATGTGGTCAGATGCAAAACCAAAATAGAACTTTTTGGGGAAAAACTCAAAATCGCCGTGTTTAGAGGAAGAAAGAATGCTGAGTTGCACCCTACTTACTGTGAAGCATGGGTGTGGAAACATCATGCTTTGGGGCTGTTTCTTGCCGAGGGGGACAGGACGACCTGATCCGTGTTAAGGGAAGAATGAACGGGGCCATGGATCGTGGAGATTTTAAGGCCAAAAACCTCCTTCCATTCAGTGAGAGCATTGAAGATGGAACGTGTAAATGGGTCTTCCTGCATGGACAATGATCCCAAAACACATCGGCTCGGGGGGGGGTCACGAAGGAGTGGCTCCATAAAAAGCATTTCAAGGTCCTGGAGTGGCCTAGCCAGGGTCCAGACCTCAAACCCATAGCATAGGAAACATTTGTGTGGAGGGAGTTGAAGTTACTGGTCACCCCAAGGTTCACACCCTTGTACATCCCGCCTCGAGCACTCCCACACAATGCTCAATATTTTCAGAGCTACTTCAGAGCGGATACACGAAGTTATATTAAGGAGGACGGAGAAAGATAAAAAGAGAAAAACCAGAAGGTTGAAAGTTGATTGTTATCGGGCCCCATGGGTGACGGGCGAAACAGAGCATCACAACAGGGGGTAAAGAAAGTAAACAAACCAACCTAAGAAAAATCAGAGAGATAGAACATTTGTGGAGGGAGTTGAAAGTCAGTGTTGCCCCAAAACATCACTGCTCTAGAGGAGATCTGCATGGAGGAATGGGCCAAAATACCAGCTACAGTGTGTACCAACCTGGTGAAGACTTAAAGGAAAAGTTTGACCTCTGTCATTGCCAACAAAGGTTATGTTAGAAAGTATTGAGTTGAACTTTTGTTATTGACCAAATACTTATTTTTCATCATAATTTACAATTAAATTCTTTAAAAATCCTACAATGTGATTTCCTGGATTTTTTCTCCTTTTGTCTCTCATAGTTGAAGTGTAGCTATGATGAAAATTACAGACCTCTCTCATCTTTCTAAGTAGGAGAACTTGCACAATCAGTGGCTGACTAAATACGTTTTTGCCCCACTGTAGGTTGGGAAATATTTGCCCATTGCAGAATAATTCAGTCAAATTTCACAGCAAGCATCAATGGTTTTTGACCCACAGATATTCTTTTGGATTCTATTAGGGCTCTGACTTGGCCACTCTAGAACGTTCACCTTCCTATCTTTAAGTCATAGCGTAGTTATTTTTGTCTATAGCTTGTGAGATGGTTGTCATATGCAAAGACCAACTTCTGAGCTTTAATGACTTGTAAGGCCTTCAAAATAGTTACTGTTACTGTTCTTGGTAGCTTCTCTGATCAATATCCTGCTGGTTTGTCATCCAGTTCGGAATTTAGCCAAGGTGTTGGTGTTGCTATACACTTTCTGCTTCTGGGATGGTTATTGAAGCCTCTTATCCTGACTAGCAGACTGTGGAGGACTGTGGTAGCCTGGCGGTTAAGGGAATGAACTATGGACCAGAAGGTCCTGTGTTCAAATCCCACCTCTGCCAAGCTGATACTGCTGGGTCCTTGAGCAAGTCCCTTATCCCACAATTGCTTGGATTGTATCATTTGCAAGTTGCTCTGGATAAACACATCTAATAAATGCCTAGATTTAGACTGTACCATGTGACCCTAGCTGGCTTTATTACAAATTATAACGTCTACTCTAAAGGGGCGGATCACGTGTCCAAATTAAATTTAGCCAGATCACATTTTTACTTTCACTTTTCAAAGTTTAATGTTACAAAAAGTAAGGATTTTGACCAGATGTTATTATTTTCTATAGGCATTGTATAGTATATGTACAGGTATGTGCCGTTTAACGTACCATGAAGCAAGTCGTTGACAAAAATGGACGTTGATCGGACATTACCATAGTCAGTCTTTTTAATCCAACCATAACGTAAATATAAAGGATATCTTCACATGAAAACTGCATGTAAATGATACAGTTGTGCTTGAAAGTTTGTGAACCCTTCACTATTTTCTGTATTCCTGCATAAATATGACCTAAACCATCAGATTTTCACACAAGTCCTACAAGTAGATAAAGAGAACTCAGTTGAGACAACAATATTATACTTGGTCATTTATTTATTGAAGAAAATGATCGAACATTACAGACTAGTGAGTGGCATACGTATGTGAACCTTTGCTTTCAGTATCTGGTGTGACCCCCCTGTGCAGCAATAACTGCAGCTAAACGTTTCCTGTAGCTGTTGATCAGTCCTGCACACCGGCTTGGAGGAATTTTAGCCCAGTCCTCCGTACAGAACAGTTTCAGCTCTGGGATGTTGGTGGGTTTCCTCACATTAGTTGCTCGCTTCAGCTCCTTCCACAACATTTCCATTGGATTAAGGTCAGGACTTTGACTTGGCCGTTCCAAAACATGAACTTTATTCTTCTTTAACCATTCTTTGGTAGAACGGCTTGTGTGCTTAGGGTCGCTGTCTTGCTGATATCTTCCTCATATTTTCCTTTAGAATTCTCTGATATCATTCAGAATTCATTGTTCCACCACTGATGGCAAATTATTATAATTTTTAAGACTTTTGCTGTTAAAGCTGATCATTAAACGGAGCATACCTGTAATTACTAATAATCAACTATCATATTTACTTTGTTGCATACTTTAAAAGCATGTTCTAGCATTTAAATATTTATGACTCCTGAGTCCTAAAGACATTTCCATGCTGATTTTTAAATCTTCTGACCTGTGGTAGGCAGCAGAAATAGAAATTCTGAGTCCATTGTTGATGGACAATGCAAATCCAAACAACACTCTCAGACCTTTCAAATATTGCGCTCCATATAACTGATTGTTGGAGTTTTGCTTTTGAGGGCTTTGATTTTAAAAGGGCAACATGCCCCCATGCTGAGCCTTTCAGCGTTTAAAAAGTGCAGCAACTTCCACTTCACTGCAACCCCTGCCAAGGAAAACAATGAGTCAACAAGTCTGACTTTGTCCACCAATAACTTACACCACTAATTATATGATGATCACAATATCATGCCAGGGTCCTGTAGTGTTTAGAAGTAGCCTACAGAAAGCAAAGAAAGATGACCATAGCATAAGGGGTCACTCAGCTTATTACAGGGAATGAAACTGATGAGCGAGCGTGCCGTGGTGTAATCGATATGCACTGTTGTCCCTGGGGAAGAGTTTCTGACTGCAGTCCTGGTAAAAATGTATTGACTGGACTCGATATTGATTTGTCATTTGTCAGCATCAGTCAGGACTGTCTGTACATGATATATCTCTTTTATTTGCACTGCTTGTCGCTGGTGTCGTATTATTCCGTATTACATTACGTAGCGTGTTACTGAAGATGCATTTGTTGGCCAGACGCAAGTGGATGTCAATATACACTTAGGATTTTAATCATTTTTTAGGAGATGCAAACACCAATTCAATATGCAGCCTGTCAGGAAGTGACACTGACGAAGAGCTAGAGGATTACGCATGCAACCAAATGACCTATTTGTTCTAAATTTGTACACCTACAAGCTGTCCCAAAAAGTTAGGACTGTATAATAATGTGCACTGTTTTTAAATATCCAGTAACAAGGACACTTGGGTGACGTCGGAATCAAGTAACTGTAGGGAGACAAGGGTACATCTCCTGGCCCGACCTGATAGCGGCCCCTGTCGATGGAATGACAGGCGTCCACTGCATGTCCAAGCATTCCTGCACTAATCTCCGCCGAAATGAAATCTCCGTGACACATTAGAGAAAGGAAATTAAATAAAGAATAAGTCAAGAGCGTTTAATACAAAAAACGTATTGAAGGAAGGCCTTTACTCAGCAGATGGGGGTCAGAACAAGGCACAGACCATCAACCGGGGGAATTACCAACATGGTGGGGAAAAATAAAAAATAAAATCCAGCCACATGCGATGCTCTTACCACATGCTAGTTTTACACAAGCTACCTTGTTGCTGTCACTGATGTGCTACTAAGTCAACCGCTAAAATGCTCTCTTTTCTATTGATGGGCAGGATTAGATCACTGTATATACTACCATATACCTACCATATATAACGTTTACTGTGCGGTTTGACAACATGCCTGGGACAACCTACATGGACTGTGGTAGCCTAGCGGTTAAGGTTAAAGGTACTGGACAATGGACCAGAAGGTTGAGGGTCCAAATCTCACATCTGCCAAGCTACCACTGTTGGGCTCCTTGAGGCAGGCCCTTAACCCACAATTGCTGATTGTAAGACTGTATCAAATGACATAAAACTGTTTTATGTTCTGCCGACAACCCTAGAATTTAGTACTAAACTAAATTAAGCATTTAAGTTGTGTCAATGAATGTTTTATATTTATTATATGTATCTAGTTGATCCAACAATATATTGTGCTGTGCCAACTACATTTGTTTAGTTCAGGTTACTTAATAATCAGTATCAAAGTTGACCCAGCTTTGAAATTTATAGTGTCAAATAAACACTAAATATATCGAACGAGTGAACACTGCATAGCAAATGTAAATTTTTAATAAATGCATAGAAAAATGTAATACTTTTAACAACAGTGATAAAATACGTCACATTAAACCAGGCTTTAAAAATTAAACAAATTATTTAAACACTGAAAAGGTCTCTCTGTTGCAGCATCATAGCAAGGCCTAAAATGAGTTTCTATTTACATTCCATGCTTTATTCTGCAACTTCTTATGTGTGCAGAATTTACAGTAATGTTAATGCATTGGTTTACCATCTAGTGTATGGAGATACAAACAATAGACAAATTAACCACTTAAACAATTGTCTGTAAGTATTCACCTTAAGCGTATAGAGTAATCATGTGGTACTTCTATTACATCAGTCAGGGAGTTTACCTCAGAGTGAGTCGGCTCTCTAACTGACACAGCTACTATACTGAATCCATTCTTTCATTACTGAAGTTTGCCTTATTACAGGCGAGGAAAAAAAAGTTTTCTTTTCCAAGAAACTTACAAAAATGAAATCCACTGGGGATCTGTATGGATAATTTAACGTCGAACACTTAACTTCGGCTTGTTATGAAGGTGTTCATACTGACCAGATATAATGAATCGTTTGAATCAGAGTCGACACTGACGTTCGCTACAAACGGCAGTTCAAAATCAAACGCACAACGCGGAGCTGTTCAGATGAGTTAAACCAACCACTTTAACTTGGCTGTGACTGAAATGTAATTCCTGAGATGTAAGATACTCAAGATCGACGGTTATTAATTAATATGAAATGGTAAAATGATGCTTGTAAGAGTTCGGTTCAGAAAACTGGCACGACAAACGGCCCTCTATTGCGCATGCGCAGTACTTTCACCTTTCCTACCGAAAAAACTCGGGTTTTTTCAATGGACTTGAAATGTTGACTGAGATCAATTATGCTCGTTTACTGAACATAGGTTGACTTGGAAAAATGCTATAGACTGTGGCACGACACATTTTTAGTTTCGGGTCCAACTATTTTCTACGGTGGCGTATTTCTGCCACAAAGAATAAAAAATAAATCCTTCAGCATGTCATTATTAGGAGATTATGTCGTAATTATGAGATAGTATATCGTCATAACGAGAAAAGTATGTCGATCATGTCGTTATGATGAGAAAATATCGAACTGACAGAGATACAGTGGGGCAAAAAAGTATTTAGTCAGCCGCTGATTGTGTAAGTTCTTCTACTTAGAAAGATGAGAGAGGTCTGTAATTTTCATCATAGGTACACTTCAACTATGAGAGACAAAATGAGAAAACAAAAATCCAGGAAATCACATCGTAGGATTATTAAAGAATTTAATTGTAAATCATGGTGGAAAATAAATATTTGGTCACCCACAAACAAGCAAGATTTCTGGCTCTCACAGACCTGTAACTTCTTCTTTAAGAAGCTCTTCTGTCCTCCACTCGCGACCTGTATTAATAGCACCTGTTTGACCTCGTTATCTGTATAAAAAGACACCTGTCCCACAGCCTGAAACAGTCAGACTCCAAACCTCAATCATGGCAAAGACCAAAGAGCTGTCGAAGGACACCAGGAAGAAAAAGTGTAGGGGAGAAAATTGAATTCTACTCTAAATCTCTATCCTCTAATCTCTACTCTACTATATCGGATCTACCAGCCACCAGGCTGGGAAGAGTGAATCTACGAATAGGCAAGCAGGTTGGTGTGAATAAATCAACTGTGGGAGCAATTGTAAGAAAATGAAAGACATACAAGGCCATTGATAATATCCCCGATCTGGGGCCCATGTTAAGATCTAATCCCGTGGGTCAAAAATGGTCATGAGAAACGGTGACAAAAAACCCAGAAACTACAACAGAGGGACTGATGAATGACCTGCAGAGAGCTGGGACCGAAGAAACAAAGGCTACCATCAGTAACACACTACGCCGAGAGGGACTCAGATCCTGCAGTGCCAGGCGTGTCCCTCTGCTTATGCCAGTTACATGTCCAGGCCATCTGAAGTTTGCCAGAGAGCATATGGATGATCCAGAAGAGGACTGGGAGAATATCATGTGGTCAAATTAAACCAAAATAGAACTTTTTTGGTAAAAAACTCAACTGGAAGAAGAAGAATACTGAGTTGCATCTCAAGAACACCATACCTACTGTGAAGCATGGGTGGGAAACATCATGCTTTTGGGGCTGTTTTTCTGCAGAGGGGACAGGACGACTGATCCGTGTTAAGGGAGAATGAACGGGGCCATGTATCAGGAGATTTTAAGTCAAAAAATATCCTTCCATCAGTGAAAGCACTGAAGATGGAAACGGTCTGGGTCTTCCAGCATGATAATGATCCCAAACACACCGCTCAGGCAACGAAGGAGTGGCTCCGTAAAAAGCATTTCAAGGTCTGGAGTGGCCTAGTCAGTCTCCCAGACCTCAAACCCCTAGAAAATTTGTGGAGGGAGTTGAAAGTCCGTGTTGCCCAGCTACAGCCCAAAACCATCCACTGCTCTAGAGGAGATCTGCATGGAGGAATGGGCAAAATACCAGCTACAGTGTGTGCAAACCTGGTGAAGACCTGGTGAAGTAATAATAATATATGTGTATAAAAGGGTTGCATATGAATTGCAATTAATATATAGCCTTCCATAGACTTGGTTGTTGTTTTTTTCGCGAGATCCGGCAACACCGGTGCTGTTAAAGATGCTCCGCTAGGAATAACGCAGTGTCTGTGAGGTTTGACTGTTTTTTTTTTACATCTGTTAAATGCTGAGGTTTGGAGTATCCTACTGAAAATAATACCATCCATGCTGCTCAATGACAAAAAGATTCACCGTGACCTAAGCCAAGCATAACGTAATATTTGATGAATTCAATTACTTGAACCATTGCAAAAACTGCAGAAGCCTCCAATGTGAACGCCTCCGTCAGTTTGATATTTTTCTGATGTTAATGCCATTCTTTTCTAGTTATTAAACGATAGTATTTCTCATAATCCCAACAGAATTATGTTTACATTCTCAGAACAAAGATTTGTAAAGTGTACTTGTGTGGCTTATGTCATGCTTTTTGAAGTAGAAACTATTATTTACAGTCAAATACAACCAAACAAAATTGCAATTAAAAGTGATAAAAATTATATGTTACATGTATATGTATATAAAAAATCAAACTTAAAAGATTATGCGCAGAATTTTCTGACCTCTGTATCAGTGAAAAAAGGAAAAGAAGCCCTTCTGACAGTGGGCATCACAGAGAAACCTTCTGCAATGAAATATGAGATAATGTCAAAAGCTGACATGGCCTTTGTGCTTAAGCGTCTGAGGCAGCTGAAGGTAAAGACAGAATTTCCAGACTGTTTATGCTCAGTAAATATGTAACTATGCTAAATTAAAACACAGCACTACTCGTTATGAAAGGTGACAAGGACTTTATTGGATAGAATTGGATAATGAAAGTGTGCATCATGAAAAAATACACTGAGTTTTCTAAGTCAGTGGGTATTCAAACTGGGGGCAGGGGGAGAATCAGAATAAGGTTTTTAGACACTATAGCTGATGCAGGGGTGTTTTTAGTAGTTAGTAGAATGTGGGCTGAATATTACATCAGATATCATTAATTAAGAGGTTTGGCCCTCTTTGTGATTCATGCCAAATATTTATTATGTTTTATTTACTGATATGTTTAGACAGGGAGTTGGAATGGTTTGGGCGGTATGAACATTTTAGGCGTGTACCTGCCAAAAAAAGTTTGAATACCATTTATCATATGTATAACAAATATACTGAGCGAACATTTGTCTATGAGAATAAAAAAACAAGGAAAAATGTTGAAGAAAATATTCATAAATATAAATTCAAGCACTAATAACATTAAATATTCATTAAGCAAGCATTTACTTATCGAAATAAAACTTCATATTTATATAGGAAATAGCTAAATGAAATAAATAGTACCCTCTATGAAATATTTCTAGGTTGAAATTTGGAATAGATTGGACAATGACGAACTATATATAGCAATATTGACACACTGTAGTCTCACGTAGCTTATCATGCTGATTGGTTTGTCACAGTCATTTGGGTAGGTGTTGAAATCGCTTTTGCTTCATCACTGCTTGTATGTGGATTTTGTCGTCGCCAATAATTCCACGCTCTACTCCCAGACCGTGTGCGATGGTGAACTCAGTCCAGTTAGTCCAATGTTTAGGATGAACTAAATCTAAACCACCAGTTACATCACAGCTCATCATAGGTGTTTAAAGCAAGAGAGCATGATTGGACATGAAGGCTATTATAGGAGGCGGCGTGGTTTTAAGGGAGGGATGCAAATGAATGGCGGAAGACCGAATCGAACAGAGTTACAGAGATACCTATCGAGACATAAACGCATGTCTAGAGGTTTCAGTCGTCGGCCTCGACGTTACTTTGATTGAACAGAACATGCCAGCGTTCAATCTTCTTGTCTTTGTTCTTCAGGCACTCGTACCAGTGCTTCAAGCATTCTCCTTTGGCCGTGATGCCAAGCTGGCAGCCCCCTGTGTTTCACACAATGCAAAAAACATCATTATGGATAGAGACACCTTATCCATCATTATGAATAGAGATACTCAGAGGTGGGAAGAAGTCACTAAGTTGCAAGTCTTGACCCTCAAGTCCCAAGTCAATACAAGCAAATCTTGAGTCAAGTTCCAAGTCATAAACTTCATGTCCCATTCAAGTCACCAAATGCCAAATGGGGTTGTTTTAGTCAAAGTCGGATTTATTTCCATAGCGCTTTTTTTTTTTTTAGAATTGAGCATTATCTCAAAGCAACATCACAATTCTTCTAATTCCAAATTCAGCAAGCCTGGGGCAACAGTGGCAAGGAAGAACTCCCTAAACATTATAAGGAAGAAACCTAGGGTGGACCAAGACTCAAAAAGGGACCCAACCTCCTTGGGTGGCCTAGATGTGTATGAATTAATAAGATATGTCAGAATTAAATCAAATTATTTAATTAATAAGTTTATAGCAATAGTTTAAATGAACAGAAGCTAAATAAATATCAACAGAGAACATATTTAAAAATAGTGGAAAATAGATTTGTGGAAATAGATATTGAATAAAATACCAAAAATGCGCATGTAGGCATTATTTAGTCCTGTACACAGAGTCATTGTAGGATGTTGTGTCATGACTGACAGCAGAATTTCCCTGGTTGCTAGGTTATGGATAAACAAAGCTGAGCAGCTCAGCCTATTAGTGTTAAGAGTGATACAGCACCATGCAAGCAATACAAAAGGCTCAGTTATATGACTCAATATTTTTTAATACTTGGAAATAGAGTGCTATGTTGAAAATGGGTATGTGGTGGCTCTTGAGTATTTTCGAGTCTCAAAGCCCAACCCAAGTCACTGATGGTCAAATCAAAGTTGAGTCGCAATTTACGTGACTCTAGTCCACACCTCGGTAGATTCCCTTCATTATGGATTGAGCATGCAAATACATGAAAGAATTATACAGTGATACTTCGGTTCTCGATCACCTTGGAACTCGTCAAATTTGGTTCTGGGCGCATTTTAACTAGCAGAACTTGTCTCAGTTCTCGTCGTTTGCTCGGTACTCGGAGCACCTGCTTAAAGTTGTATGAGTCTCATTTCACTCATTTCGCACGAATCATTTCAGCTGAAACTCGATTCATGATTCACGATTCAGTACACAGTGATTCAGTGATTCAGTGACTCAAATTCAAAATAGCTCTTGCTCAGTGAAGATCTCAACTAATGACAGCCAGGCTTTCAGATTGAGCAATTAGAATTAGCACCCTGAGTTCACCAATAGAGTAAGTGTCTTGCTTTTACTTTTCACTTTCAATCTGTTACTCACTTAATTACATGTGATTTTTCAACACTTTATTAGAAAATAAGCTTTGTGTTAATGATTTTGGTCAATTGTAAGTTGACCAAAAGTTTGGACACACCTTGGACTCATTCAATGTTTTTTCTTTATTTTTTATTATTTTCTACATTGAATATTAATCTACAATGTAGAAAACATTAAAAAGTAAGGAAAAAACACTGGCTGAGAAGGTGAGTCCAAACTTTTGCCTGGTATTGTAAGTGTTAATGTGTTATACGCTCCACTATGATACAGTATAGACTACATTGAACTTATGATGGATTTATCGGAAACATATCCCCATTGTAAATCAGGGAGCACCTGTACGATACCATTAATGCATATAATGCCTTACACAGTGTGTATTTTCTGGGGGTTAGGAACGGATTCATTCAATTTACATTATTCCTTATGGGAAAAAGTTGCTCGATACTCAACAAAAACCGACGTACCACTGTACTTCTATTAATGTATAGATAACACATTGCTAAACATCGTACTACACCTATAAAATCGTTGGCTTTTCCCATGTCGTAGTCCCACACTGTGATATCCAAAGTCTTCTTTGCAAGTTCATTGTGTTTGATCTCATAGCTGAACTCCTGAAATAGCAACGATAACAAAAACCAGTCTCAAACATGGCAGAGCCCATTTTGCATGATGCCAACCGAATAAGGCACCTCCTTTGTTTTTGATCAGCTAAAGCTTATAAATGCCCTCTCAAGGTGCCATCTCACTGCCTTTTACTAATAAGCCTATGATGGGTGTTACCAAGACAGACTGAGCGAGCAAACCTCATTAAATTCAGGGTTGAGCGTCTTCTTCTTGATCTGCGTTTTATTCTTGGCTTTCTTCCCCATGTCAGGTTTCAGGCAGCTTTGAAAAAGGGCACGAACACAATAAAGATGACAATGTGCAGTTCACTATGAAGCCACTTAAAGCCTAATTAGCTTTTTAATATGACCCCCCACCCTCCCGAAATAAAAAAGCGCACCGGGCTTATAATACGTTCAATCAGCACTGACCTTATTGCAATAACGCAAACTGGCTTGCTATTCTCTTTATGATTGCTCAAGACTGACCTGTACAGTGCATGAAAAACCCTCCTCAATACTCACATCTTGACGTAAGGGTCAGAGTAGCCATTGGAGTCCATAGAAGCCAGATGGGCACAACGGACGACACCCACGATGAGTCTGCCTTGCTGGCTGTTGTAGGTGAGAGACACCAGGATGCGGCCTCTTTCTTCTGCATCATCACCCTCATTTACCTGCAGAGGCCAGGCAGCAGTCCAGATTATTAAGTTGCCGTAAATTACATTTGTTTAGAGCAGGCCATGGTGACTTAAGAGTCTGAACTTTTCCACACACACACAACCACTGGCCGTTCTGGTGCCAGACCCTGGCTTTCTCAAAAGCCAGGCCCTCCTGGTCTATAGATTCTCGGTTATTCCCCACTATTATCCTGCATCAGACCCTTCCATCACCAGAGACAGGATACTAACCAGGGTAGCTCAGCACCTGAAACCACTAGCTCACTGAGCTAGCTCCACAATCAGTGTGTGGTTTACAGTGTGCATTAGTAATAGGTGTAAAATATCTATATATAAGGTGTAATTACCTCCTCCTCATACAGAGCCATACAACGTACTGCACCTCCCAGCAGCAGTCGTTTCATCAACCTTATGTAAAAAAAACAAAGACAAAGCCGTGAAACTGCAGAACACTCATTAACTAGCATATCTACAGTACAAAGAAGTCAGTACTCAGGCCACCATTAGATAATAGTTTGTTAGTCAATGGGTAGTGACCATATATGTATTTATATACGCTTCTATATGCGACATAATTATATATGATAACTTTATGATTGCTGAAAACAAACCTAATGGTGGCCTAAGACTTCTGCACAGCAGCGTATAAATGATCAGCGAGCAATCTAACGCGTACCGGTACAACTCTCTCCAAGCAAACACTGAAGTTCTTCTTCTGGCTCGCCTTCAGCTTCTTCAGGACCACTCGGGTTTCCCCAATGAACTCGTTATGTCCAAACTTGTCCTCATCACTCACCGAGAGCCTGGAAAAGCGAACGACGTGAATGCCGAGCCCTTTCTGCACTCTGGAATGTCCAGTCTTTAATTAAACAAAAGGAAATCGACGTGCACCTGCCAAGATTCCTCTCACTTGCAAATGAAATGAAGACACTCAACAGAAAGCAATAAATAATCAGCCTGCTGCTTCAACACGTTTTTATGTAAAGCTCGATTTGGGAAAGAAGACGTTGGTGAAATGTGTTTTCGTCGAGAATTCAATGATGAATAAACAGTGAATTAAAAGCCGGGGGTGATACATTTCAATAATATATTTTTACGACCACTATGCGTTCTGTGAAACTGTACGTTCTGTGATCAAACACTTAGCATTACTTAGCAATGCCATATAGGATGCTGCAGTGTACCGGTCCGGTATTGACTAAATAGCCAAGATACTTCAGTGTTTTCCATATATTGATTATTTAATAAAAACAGTGACTTGATTTTCTATAGATTTTACCATTTATGATGGGTACAGTCTTTTCTCTGTAGCTGCATACATTGATTTGCTCCCCCCTTACCGCTCTCTCTCACAAACACATTTATGGAAACTGCTTTCTATATGACAGCCCAACATATTTAATGTTGAATTTATGACACAAGCAGGTATTTCAGAAGAGAGCAGGGAACACAAGGAACTGAAGCGTGTAGAAACTGCGAGAAACGAGTGCAATGGATTGTAGTGGTGCATCACCCTTCCAACACAACAGAGACTAATTCTCGAATAGAAATGAAACAGGCACAGAGGCATAGATCCAGCGCATGTAATGCATCTGAGTGGCCACACCTGCCGGTCATCCTTATTTTGGTGCTCATAAGAAGCACAACGGCAGTCAGATGTTTCTCAGCATTCGGTCTGTTCATGCTGATGCCGCATGAGTTCAATAAAACTTTGTGTTTAATAAAACTTTCTGCTTATGTTACTACAGCTGCTGTATTACAAATTAATGTATCTAGCAAGGTAATATATGGGTTAATTAAACTTATCAAACCACGTTGATAAGACAGACGTTACGCAACGCATACCTCTATAATAATAACCCTGTGATGAGGTTGCCTGCACAAATTGAATTCCAAGACGGAATAACAAGACCAAACAAGATGCTAGTATAAAGGCCTTTTCACACCGAGTCGGATTTTTACAGGCGAAAAAAACAGATGCGATTTTTAACGCAGTGGGACCTTCACGCCAAGTGAGCTTTTTGTGGAAACGCTCTGAAAATTCCCTGTTCACGTTTGCTTTCGTTAATTTCCCTTCTCCAAATGTGTCCCAGAGATTTCACATGTCTTTTTGACATAGTTTGTGTTTTGTGGGCATGAACAGACTAGAATGCACGTAGATAACGAGAAAATGGTTCCATACTGTCATCATCATTTCCAAGTCTTTCAGTTAAATTCCACCAGATATTTTCTTTAATATCCATGTTTTTATAGTCAGCGTGTTGCTTGTCATTAAAGCTCTTGTGCTCTGCTGCTAGCAGGACGAGCTGTTCTGCCTGACAACCGAGCTCTGATTGGTCAGCCTGACTTGAACGCAGCCGAACAATGCAGAAATTACAAAAGGCTTGGACTCGGTGTGAAGGACCGCATTAACATACGTGTTCTTTTACAAAACTTGACGTGCGTTTTTTTCAGCCAGAAAAATCAGATTTGGTGTGAAAAGGCCATTGGGACATTCCCATACATTACATGTAGTGATGCGTTCAACTCTATGTCAACACCTGCTACACATTTGCAGCTTACTCTGGAAAAGGACATGCTTAGAAATCAATGGGACATCTGATATGACAGCACCAATCAATCCTTTCCTTCAAGTTTTCCTCATAGGAGTATTTCTGCAGTTGTGATAAATTTGGACAGCACATCCATCATAATAAATGCCATGCTATGAAGTGCTCTGTTATACTCCATTAAGTGTGACCTATTTGAAAGATTATAGGATATTTCCAGTTTATACAAGGACGCTCCCTTTGACTCAATATTATGAATGCATCTTTTTTACTTGTATACCATATTCTTGGACCATTATGGACCATTCTAACCATTGTAACTGAAGATTTCACCGGTGAGTTGTTGTAAGTAAAAGTTGAGTGTTGATTATAAAGTGTCCTTGGGCTTGAAAAAGCCAATATAGAACTGAATATAATAATAATAATAATAATAATAGTAATAATAATAGATATTTAGATAGACCAAAGACATTTATAAGCCGTAAGGCAGTCATGTAGTTATGATGTATGAGGTTCTACCTCTGAGAGGTCGACCAATTATCATAAGAGGAGCCACACGTCTATGAAAAGCGCACTGTCCAATAACCGCCAGGACGTTTCTTCCTGTGCAAAACGCACCTAACCACACTCCAACCACTGCCAGTGAAGCCCGTGTGTCCAGCTGTGGCTTAATATGAAGCGTTCAAAGCCATTTAAACATTAACAACATGACAACGTCATAGACATCCAGAGACACACCGGCTTCACTGAGTGTCTATTATCTTTGTCAGGGATTTTCAAAGATTTGTGGGAAAATGCATAATTTCAACTGACTTTGACATTATATTTCATTATATTTCCTCTTATATGTCCATGGTTTGGGGTGCATGGGGTTTTGCCTGCTCTGAGGATTTTGTCAGAATACAATTTGCCCACTCACTGGGAAAAAAATAAGACAATATCTTTTTATCTTTTTAAAACAGTATATTTTTATGTCTTGAAAAGAGAGAAAGGAGCCAAAATGAAAAAGAGGAAAAAAGCTATCCGTTATGCCAATAAAGGTTTTAATGAATCTCTTTATTCTTTTGGTCTTTCTGTATGTGTGCGGGCTGGAGGGGGGCTTTTCTTTTTTTTTCAAATCACTAAATGCCACACAATTATTATGAAAAGGCCATGCTTAGAAATCAACAGATATCTGATATTTCTTTTAACTGTAGAAATCATTTTAGCACTTAAAAGTGTATTCTAGATACTATTCCCTTCTACTCTACCAGTGTTCAGTAATCTACAGTACAGTGAAAAAGTCTTAGGCCACCATTAGATTTCCACGGATCTTCATTCCAATCTTTGTGAGATTTCGCATATCTTAGATTTTTCACCCTGATCAAGCTTCTTCAGACTGTAGAAGGGTCAACTTGGCATCCCAATGGAAGTATAAGGAGAGGTCACACTAAATACTTGCAACTGTAACCTGTAGAGCTTTTTTCAGTTTTTAATACTACATACAATTTCCTCTTTTTTCTTGTTGTATTCTAATAAAGAGGCAAATACTTATATCTGCTCATTACACCACTGCTGAAACAATGGCCTAAGACTTTTGCACAGTACACTATAACAGCTCACTTGCATAAAGCACTCTATTACACTCCTTTAAGACTGACCCATTTGTATTTTATAAAAGGAATAAATGTTAATGACATATGCTGGTCTCCTCATCCTCCAATTAACCTTGAGCGATAATTTTGTGACAGAACAGAGCCCTAATTATAAAGCAATTATCATCTTACCTGAGGGTTTTTCTCTGCATGTCCTCATTAGTGATGCCGTGGTAGACCAGCGTCTCGTTCCAAGCTGGATTCAAGGTGTTGCGCAGGGTCTTCGTGCGGAGCTTGTTAGACTGGCAGAGAGAGGCAAAGAATCTCATGTTTAGGTAGCACGTGGAATTTATTTCCATTTATCGTTCTGTTTTACAGGACAGAGGATTGATGTTATACGCATAGTTTGGCATTATTTTATAATTATTATAAGACACAGTCAACCTTCCTGTCCAAACCCTTGCTATCCGATTTCCACTATAACAAACAGTGGTGCTTGAAAGTTTGTGAACCCTTTAGAATTTTCTAGATTTCTGCATAAATAAGACCTGAAACATCATCAGATTTTCACACAAGTCCTAAAGGTAGATAAAGAGAACCCAGTTAACCAAATGAGACAAAAATATTATACTTGGTCATTTATTTATTGAGAAAATTATCCAATATTACATATTAGTGAGTGGCAAAAGTATGTGAACCTTTGCTTTCAGTATCTGATCTGACCCCCCCTGTGCAGCAATAACTGCAGATAAACATTTCCTGTAACTGTTGATCAGTCCTGCACACCGGCTTGGAGGAATTTTAGCCCATTCCTCCGTACAGAACAGCTTCAGCTCTGGGATGTTGGTGGGTTTCCTCACAGTAACTGCTCGCTTCAGGTCCTTCCACAACATTTCGATTGGATTGAGGTCAGGACATTGACTTGGCCATTCCAAAACATGAACTTTATTCTTCTTTAACCATTCTTTGGTAGAACGACTTGTGTGCTTAGGGTCGTTGTCTTGCTGCATGACTCACCTTCTCTTGGGATTCAGATCACGGACAGATGTCCTGGCATTTTCCTTTAGAATTCTCTGAAATAATTCAGAATTCATTGTTTCATCAGTGATGGCAAGCCGTCCTGGCTCAGATGCAGCAAAACAAGCCCAAACCATGATACTACCACCACCATGTTTCTCAGATGGGATAAGGTTCTTATGCTGGAATGCAGTGTTTTCCTTTCTCCAAACATAATGCTTTTCTTTTTTAAGTCAGAAAGTTCTATTTTGGTCTCATCCGTCCACAAAACATTCTCCAATAGCCTTCTGGCTTGTCCACGTGATCTTTAGCAAACTGCAGACAAGCAGCAATGTTCTTTTTGGAGAGCAGTGGCTTTCTCCTTGTAACCCTGCCATGCACACCATTGATGTTCAGTGTTCTTCTGATGGTGGACTCATGAACCTTAACATTAGCCAATGTGAGAGAGGCCTTCAGTTGCTTAGAAGTTACCCTGGGGTCCTTTGTGACCTCGCCAGCTATTGCACACCTTGCTCTTGGAGTGATCTTTGTTGGTCGACCACTCCTGGGGAGGGTAACAATGATCTTGAATTTCCTCCATTTGTACACAATCTGTCTGACTGTGGATTGGTGGAGTCGAAACTCTTCAGAGATGGTTTTGTAACCTTTTCCAGCCTGATGAGTATCAACAACTCTCTCTGAGGTCCTCGGAAATCTCCTTTATTTGTGCCATGATACACTTCCACAAACGTGTGTTGTGAAGAGCAGACTTTGATAGATCCCTGTTTTAAATAAGACATGGTGCCCACTCACACCTGATTGTCATCCCACTGATTGAAAACACCTGACTCTAATTTCACCTTAAAATTAAATGCTAATCCTAGAGGTTCACATACTTTTGCCACTAACTTATATGTAATATTGAATCATTTCCTCAATAAATAAATGACCAAGTATAATATTTTTGTCTCATTTGTTTAACTGGGTTCTCTTTATCTATTTTTAGGACTTGTGTGAAAATCTGATGATGTTTTAGGTCATATTCATACAGAAATATAGAAAATTCTAAAGGGTTCACAAACTTTCAAGCACCACTGTAAAAGGTGTTTTAACCCTCGTCCCCACTATAACAAATCAAATCAAATATCATCTAATGCAAGAAGGTATCTATGTAACATAACACAGGTGGTGTCTCCGAATGGTGTTTTGCCTCTACCTGCACCTTCCACTTATTTCCTATATAGTAGTAGTTATTTTACTGTTTATATTTACACTCGTCCACTTTTACTAAGAAAAAAAAATTATTAGCAAGTATCCTGAGGCAACAAAGCACACGCACAGATGACACACATAAGGGCAACAAGCAGAGAGAGAGAAAATAAGATATCAAGCTGATACGACTGAATGTATATAGGGCACTGAAGATGCCAAAATGAGATATGGATTTTCCCATAACAACGAAAATACACTGGGCTCCTGTCACCTGAATATTCATTATTGGAACCATTTCCAGGAGAGAGATACATTCCATTGATAACGGCGTTTACTAGTTTATAGATGGGCTACGAAACGTAAATCAAATGAACCTTAAATCAATTGTTTGCTATTTTCTTCCTAATTTAAGTTCTTATTTTTTTGCAGGAAACAAAATAATCTGCCAATGAAATGAGGATCATTGCTTTTTTAAAGATAAATCTGCCTATATTTAAGGTTTTTAAATCATTTTTCTTGCCGAGATTATCGTTTGTTTAAATGTAGTTAAATCGCTACTGCTCAATTTAAAACAATTCCAAATGTACTCAAATGTTACCTTGCTAGCACCTGGAAGCAAATGCAGTTTGACATACGGATCAGCCAGGCCGTTGGAGTCCATTGACTTGAGACCCTTGAGCAAAAAGACAATGGCAAACATTATCCTCATCCTCTTCTACTTCAGGTGCCACATCATTGTGACAGTCTAAATAAATCTTTTGTGTCAGGCAGAATTGGGCTTGAGAATTGGACTAACACCTTAATGCCATTTCTGCCTACTCACAGACAAAAACACAGTACCTTGGCTCTGATAATGTTGCAGTGCAGAGTGCTGTTTTCTTCCTGATAGAGCAGACTAAACTCCAACATCCCTAATGTGGCTGAGAGAGGTCAGGGAAGAGGAAACAGGAAAACAAATGTCAAATGCAAACTAGAGTCAACAGCTAATATTCCAGTTTCACTAATGATAAATAGATCAGACGAAATCTTTCTGTCCATCTATCTATCTTTCTAATTATTACCTATCAGATAGATAAATGTATATATAAAATCTATTGGTCTATCTAACTAAGTATCTATACATTCCATTAATTATCCATCTATAACCCGACAATCCATCTATCATTCATCCAACCTTCATCCATCTATCCATCGACCATATCTATCTATCTATCTATCTATCTATCTATCTATCTATCTATCGATCTATCAAAAATCTGTCTATCCATAACCCATCATCCACTCATCCATACATCCATCTACTATCATCAGTCTAACCATCAACCATCATCCATGTATCCATTAACCATTCTCCATCTATCCATCAATCAATCAACCATCATCCATCTATCCATCCATCCATCAACTATCATCAGTCTAACCATCCACCATCATCCATGTATCCATTAACCATTCTCCATCTATCCATCAATCAATCAACCATCATCCATCTATCAATCCATCCACCAACCATCATCCTTCCATTCACCAACCATCAATCCATCAGCCATCAACAATCAACCATCATCCATCTATCCATCAAACATCAATCAATCAACCATCATCCATTCATCCATCAACCATCATCCATCTATCCATCCTCCACCAACCATCATCATCCATCCCACCAACATCATCCATTCCCTTCAAACAATCACCATCCTCTATCCATCAACCTCAATCAAACAACCATCATCTATCCATCCATCCACCACCAATCATCCATCAACCATCATCAATCACATCAATCCATGGTATCATTAACCCATTTCTCTATCCATCAATCATCAACCATCATCCATCATCCATCAACTAATCACAGTCTAACCACATCAACCATCATCCAGTATCCATTAACCATTCTCTTCTCCTCTATCCATCAATCATCAACCACATCCATCTATCTAGCCATCCACCAACCCAACCATCACCTTCCATTCAGCAACCATCTATTCATCATCCATCACCATCACCATCATCCATCTATCCATCAAACATCAATCAATCAACCATCATCCATTCATCCATCAACCATCATCCATCCAGCACCACCATCATCCTCCATCACCAACCATCAATCCATCCAATTCAAACATCATTCAACAAGCACCATCCTCTATCAATCAACCATCAAGGTCAAATCAACCATCATCTATTCCATCCATCCATCCAACCATCATCATCAACATCAAATCATCAACCATCATCCATGTTCCATTACCATTCTTCTCCATCTAATCCATCAATCAATCACCATCAATCCATACCATCCATCACCCTATCATCAGTCCTAACCACAAAACCATCATCCATGTATCCATTACCATTCTCCATCTACCATCAATCATCAACCATCATCCATCTAATCTATCCATCCCACCAACCATCACATCCTTCCCATTCACCACCACTATTCAATCAGCCATCAACAATCAACCATCCATCCATCTATCCCCAAAACATCAATCATCAACCATCATCCATCTCCACCAACCATCATCAATCCATCTTTCCACCATCATCCCATCCTCCACCACCCATGCATCATCCATCCACCACCATCTCCATCCCTCCCCCAACCATCATCCAGCAATTCCACAATCAGCCCCATCTATCCATCAACCATCATCAATCAAACCATCATCTTCCATCCATCCTCCATCCACCACCAACGACCAGCCTCTATTCCAGCAACCATCAATCCTCAACCACAAATCCATGTATCCCATTAGCCTCATCCATCTGTATTCATTAACCATCAATCAATCAACCACCATCCATGCTATCCACCAACCATCATCCATCCATTCACCAACCTTCATCCACTATCCATCAAAACACCAATCACTCAAAACTCAAACAATCATCCATCCATCCATCAACCACAGCCCCTATCCATACATCAAGCACCAGCACCATGTCTCCATAACCCTCCATCCATCTATTGCATTTAACCATCAATCAATCAACACCATCCCTCTATCCACCGACCGCATTCCCATGCCATATTCATTCACCAACCGTCATTCACCACCTATCCTTGCAAACACCAATCAAAATCCCAACCCATCCATCAACCATCTCCCACCTATCCATACATCAATCAACCATCATCCTGTAATCAATCAACCACATCCATCTCCACAACCTCAATCCAGCCCTCCACCAACCATCATCAATCCATCCACCAACCATCAATCCAGCCATCCACCAACCATCATCCATCCATTCAACAATCACCATCCATCTATCCATCAACCATCAATCAATCAACCATCATCTATCCATCCATCCATCCATCCATCCACCAACGATCATCCATCTATCCATTAACCATCAATCAATCAACCATCATCCATGTATCCATTAACCCTCATCCATCTATTCATTAACCATCAATCAATCAACCACCATCCATCTATCCACCAACCATCATCCATCCATTCACCAACCTTCATCCACCTATCCATCAAACACCAATCAATCAACAATCATCCATCCATCCATCAACCATCATCCACCTATCCATACATCAATCAACCTTCATCCATGTATCCATTAACCCTCATCCATCTATTCATTAACCATCAATCAATCAACCACCATCCATCTATCCACCAACCATCATCCATCCATTCACCAACCTTCATCCACCTATCCATCAAACACCAATCAATCAACAATCATCTATCAACCATCATCCACCTATCCATACATCAATCAACCATCATCCATGTATCCATCAACCATCATCAATCCAATCACCAACCATCATCCATTAACCATCATCCATCTAACCATCAACCATTACCAATCTAGCCATTGATTATCTATCTATCAATCAACCATCATCAATCTATCCATCCATCCATCAGTCATCATCCAAATATCATCCATCTATCCACCACCCACTCCTCCATCATCTGTCGTCCACTCATCATCCATCTATCATCCCTCTGTCCACCAACCATCCTTCCATCATCCATCCATCTATCTGTCTGTTCATATATCCATTAATCCATTTTCCTGCAATTGCCTTAGTCAACCAAGACTTTTCAATCATTTTTAATCTAGTGATTTCTGTCCTTTAGTTATTTTTAAGTTATTCAGATAGAGCTCGATTTAGAAATCAAAGTATTAATTTTCCAAAAAATAAAAGGTTCCGATTTCTCTGTAATAACTCGATAAGCCTAATACAACAAGCAGGTTACACAGAACAGCAGTACATTTCACCAATTACATTTCATCAGACCTATCAGCTGATGATTAGTCTTTCTAAAAATTGCACCATCGTGTACCTAAGAGAACTGGCACCGTTTTAGTGGGCAGTCTTGCCAAATATTGATTTGCTTTAAATTGTACTGATCACTGTTCTTTTTTATAATTTCGAAAGTTTCTCATTATTCTTGAAGGCATAACTACAGTTTTCCACATTTAAAACGGCTAAACCACCATTCTGCAGTATCTCTGCAGCCCCTAGGGGCTCGCCTCATAGTCTGGATAGCGCTGCTTGAAGGGAAGACGGAGCTGCATGCTAAAGAGTTTAATCCTGTAAAGAACCTGCGGGAGTAACATGATCAGATTATATTAGTGTCTTACTGGCATCGTCGGAGTCATAGCTGTCGGCGTCCTCCCCCTCCTCGGCTTTGGGGGGAGCGGGGGCGACGGTCGCAGCTGGGGCTTGCATAGTAGGCAGTGGCTTATTCTCCGTCTGACGGATGCCTCTTTCATAATCCAGAGTTCCAGCTGTGACGGAAACACACTGCGTGATGCAAGTTCATTGTATCAGATAATCCATCTAATCTAACACTGCATTAGCAACCGCACCATGGGGATTACGATTTATCAGTTTAATAGACCCTCCGCAACTAGGAGGTGGTCTTATTTTTAACTATGACTTATTTATTACATTATGATCCAGCCCATAGGAAGGTGCAACTTCATGACCTTACATGACCTTGGATGGGACCTGGAATCAGGGAATGCCAAGACGAACGTGTGGTTTAAGGAAAGCTACTATGAAACCAACTGGCAAAAAAGTGGGATCATGCCTTCTAGGCATCCCAAGGATGACCCCTGTCTCTAAGTTCATCCCAAGTTTTCATCGTCTTCTCTTGTCTTTAGAGTTTCAATTTTAGCCCCTTAAATGTTTGGATAATCCAAAGTTTTGATGGGTTTCCTAGCTAATCAAAGTTGTACACCATAGTTACTGTGTAGTTTCCACTCTGTGACATCCTTACTCTTCTGCACATACAGTACTGTGCAAAAGTCTTAGGCCACCGTTAGTTGTTGTTTTAGCAATGCTATAATGAACATATATAACATTGTTGACTAACGTTTCCCTTCTGAAAAAGTGGTTCCTTAGCTGCTACCCTACCAAAAAGACCATTCCTGATCAAGCTTCTTCGGACTCTAGAAGGGTCAACTTGGCATCCCGATATAACCCATTTTATCAGGCTTTAAGCTCCAAATGTGCCACTACTACTTCAAACAAAGTACAAGTAGAGCAAGTCCTTACAGACTCGCTCACAATGAGAACTGGCAGTTTCCGTCTCGTTTTACCTTTATGGATCAGCGTGTTCGTATAAGAAGGCTGCAAAGGACTAGAGCTCTTGACGGTTTCTTCTTTCTTCATCGCCATCAGGTTAGTTTGTCTCTCTCCAACTGATTGAGTTTGACTGTTCTGCGAAATGACGGGCAGGTCTTCTGGCTCGGGATGCTTCGTTTCTGCTGAGAAAAGTGATTCTGCTCATTTAAAACTTATTGCAATACCAAGCTGACAGTGACACATCTGCTGGACGCTGGGCATAGTCTGGATGTAGCGATAATGTAATAATAAGAGTTTTGGCTGCCTCCATGTTGAACACATATAAATATCTCTCATTTCTAAAATGCATGTAACATATGGGCACCCCTGGTCTGTGCTGTACATCACACAGACCCATACAAACATTCAGATGTCTGCAGATACTCCGGGAAACAAAAAAACAACAAAAAAGGAAGGGAAACCATATACCCAAACATAACAGTGTCAGAAGGCCTTTATGATGCCAGGAGAACTTTAAAACATCACAGAAGCCTCATCGGGATCGGGCCAGGGTGGTTCAGGACTGTAAACCAGAGTAGCTCAGTGGTGGAGCACACTGCCAATTCATATTCCACCTCTGGCGAGGTGATGTTTGAGTTGCATTTCCAAGATGAGTATTGTTGTAGAGATTTATCTCGATTCCATTGGTCCTGACCACAGCAATGCTTGTGTTGTGAGGATTTCCCCACCTATCCCTCCACCGTCCCCACTTAGGAAAAAGTTCCTCCAGTGTGTATGTGCTTTGTATGTGCCCGACGTACAGCTGACTAGGGGTGCCCCGTGTTACAATGGAGCTGAATTTCAGAATCACAACGTTTTGTAAGCTAACCTCCATTCTGTGCATTGACGTACGATTGGTAGGCTTCAGACGTAGCAGGTTCATTTGACATGCCAAGCTGCTTCGGCTTTGAGATAGGTAAGGGTGCAGGCAAGACTTGCTGTGGCAACCCCTTGAAGAACCACGCACCGGACCGCTTCAGCATCTTGAGAATATATAAAAATATGAAAGCAGATATTCCCTGGATCTACTCAAGTTGAATAGACCTTGTCCACGAGTGATTACAAACAACATGCTGATATCAGTGAACAGCAAGCGGCCAGAGGGAAGATGTAAACCATAAAGAATCTTTTTATCACCGAGATCAGAAGCTGTCTCTTTCCATCTTTCCATACATCTGCATTCCTTGAGGCCCTTCTTTAAAGCCATTATTTAGAGTTATCTAAGCCAGCTGTCAAACATGACACAATTGAATTTCCTAAGACGATATACGATATAATTAGTATTATTTGTAACTCCCAGTCTACATGTAGATTCCAAAGAAAGCTGAGATATGTGCAGACAGAAAATGATACTATACTGGAGGTTAAGGTTTGTATGCTTATCACTGGGGTGATAGCATTATTGATTTTAGTCCGAGGAACATAATTACTGTTGTACCTCCAAGGCTAAATTGTTTGTACCCTGGGACATTAAGAGCGAGCCAGTTCGGTAGCGTTTACTCTGCCGCTAAAAACCACAGAGGGATTTTTTCCCCCAAAATGCCTGAATTATTTAAGAAGCTCTCATTCCTCTGGATTTTCTGCATTAGCCGAGTAGTAGCACCTCAGTCATTAAACTGATGAGAATGCACGAGGTTATTATTGCATTACGAGAGAGCCATCTGCTGTGACAGCGGTGACTAACTGCGGGTTACATCATCAAAAGGCATGAATCATTTCATTATGGCGAGGCGGCTCCGTAGAAAGTCAGAGGTGCTGAACTCGTCTTGGAGAATTAGACAGAGTCGCACGCTGCTCTGTGGAGCCAAATGAATCAGCAGGTATTTCTTTATAAAACGTCTCGGCGGAAACCATGCACAACATGTTGCGAAGGTTTTAGCATTTCCAGCGTTTCCTCAGGACCTGTGCCCAACGAGTTCCGGGAAATACTCTGTCTGTGCCCAGTGAATTCTGGGAAATACTCAACGGCCATACTCCCAACGTCACAGATTGGGAACAGATTAAGTGGAAATTTATCTGCTTGAGTGGCTGCTTGAGGAGCACCCTCAGTAATCCTGACCTGACAAAAGGATGTCGAATTAAGGGCTTGAGTGGCACAACAAATATGTATTGACTAGGCCATGAGTGGCCAGAAACCATAACATTGTGTAAAGCCAAACAAGCCGAGATCGGTTGCCACGGATTAGAAGCTAATCTGCATTGAGAAGAATGGTGTAAAAATTCTGGGGTGGGTTGATCTTTAACAATGAATCTAAAGACAAGATCCTTTACTGTTCACTTTACTTGTGCAAGCGTTTTCCAAAAGAGCTTGTTATCAGGACGTTAACAAGCAAGGTTAAAGCACTTCTTTCCTGATAATAGCAGTTCTTTCCGTTAATCAGATCAATTGCTGGTCTCTGCATCAGACTGCCTCATTTCAGGGTGCCTAGGAAAAAACATACACTTAATGGCCATTTTATTAGCGACACCCATCCAGTAGCATGTTCAACCTCCTTTGCCCTTCACACCAGTCCAGACAGCCAGTTCTACCTCGTCCCAAAGATGCAAGGATTCAGATCTGGGGACTGTTGAAGGCCAGGGAAGCAAGGGAAACTCGCTGTCATGTTTCTGGAACCAATCCATGACTATAAGACTCTTGATACAGGTGCTGAAAGTGTCCTTCTGCCATAGGGTAAACAGCGGCCATGATGGATGAACTTGGTCAGCCACAATGCTTAGGTAAGCACTACTGTCCAAACAGCAATCCACAGGTACAAGGTGTTAAGGCTTCATTGATTCATGATGCTTGTAACAAATTCTGACGCTCTCATCAACATGATGTTGTTCCACTAATCAGTGATCCAGGTTTTGTAATCCCACTGGAGTCTTGCCCTTAGACAGCAGTGGTACACAAAATGTACCGTGCCCTTTCTGTTTGTCAGCATGATTTTTGTCATCCTTGTCTGACAATTTCATTGATGAGTTATTTGCGTTCACAGAATTTCCTTTTGCTGGAATATCTCTGTATCTCTGTATACTCTTGGTGGCCCCAGTTAGTCTAGCACCAATGACCATGCCTTGTTCATAGTTGCTCAGATAACGCGATATTCCTATTCTAATGTGGGTTCACCCTGAAACTGATCCACAGAAAGCTTGCTCACTTGATTTTATGCTGCACTCTGTGGTCACATGTCTAATTTCCATATAGGGAAGCTCCAATGGCATGCATGCATGTTACATATTGCACCGTTGCGCTTTGTTCATATATTTAAAATAAGAGTTTGGTGTGCAGCTCCTGTGCCTCAAAGGTCCCGAGTTCAAACAGCAGGCTAGACGTGAAGATAGGACTGTGTGATACCGGAACGCTGTGATGGACTTTCACCCAGTCGAGGGTGAACATCTGCCTACGACCAGCAAATTCCAGGATAATTGGGGCCAAAAGGTTTGTTGTCTGTATAAGGATGCAATTTGTCATGCTCCTTTTGTTTCTCTGGTTGTTGTCGGTTGCAGCACTGGCAACGCATTTTTGAGGGCGCTTACGATGTCCTTAGCGTTAAGATTCTCATCCACGATAAGCACACCGGAGCCTGTCTCTGAGGGAACATGTATTAGACCTCACCCTCTTATACTCCTAGCTGTTTGCAGCAGGAGAGACTCATCCAGTGCGTACGAACTGCTGACGATTAAATCGTGGAGACGGTGCAAAAATACAAAAGATATGTCATTCAGCATGGTCTGACCTCTTTGTGTTCACTGCATATCTTGCACAGCCACGCCGGAGAGGAGCGACTGTTGCTGCGAATGCCACACTTGGTGCACATGTGCTGCAGGAGCAAAAACAGAACACACACACATTGGTCTCAGGAGACTACACGGGTGTAAGCACTTTCACACAGATCACATAGCATCAGTTTCCAGCGCATTTCCTTTACACATAACATCACTCAGCATGGGCTGTGCTGATAAATGATTGATTCGCCCATTTAATTGCTACCTTTTATCCGTACGTACGCCGGCAGATGTCACGCACGCGTTTGTTAAAGAGCGTAAAATGTGTTCAAGTAAAGAGCGTACGTGAACAGGCCACATGAGATCTCTGTTCAGAGGCAGACGCTACACTACCTTCTTGCATTCCTCGCACATGACTGAGCTGACTCCCGTCAAGCCAAACTGCTGGCCGCAGAGCAGGCATCGTGAGTGGCCGTCTCCACAGGCCGTCCTCTTTATCGTGTCCAGCCGATTGACCAAACGCCTGCAGGAAAAGATTACAGACAGTCCTTCAAAACACTTAATGAAACTTTAATGCTCCTGTTCACACAGCAATTACGGGAAGATGTTGGGAAATCCATCCAGACCATGGACCAAATGTATTCCACCCCCACTGCAAATGAGGTTTATTTGCAAAACTTACAAACTTTCAGCTGTTTGCAATAAACCAATCAAACTAGAACACTATAAATAGCTCAACACAACTACTATAACAAGAGCTTTCTCCAAATTCAGCACTATTACTGAACCCCTTCCTGACGAGCGTCTTTAGTACTTAACACCCACCCTTTTGCTCCTCCAGCTTTCCTGAGGAATCCATTCTTCATGAGCAATTGCGTGCAAATCCCACCAAAGAATTTCTATGGGTTTCAAGTCAGATGACTGTGTCGGCGACTCCAGAATCTTCCAGGATTTCTCATGAAACAAAGCTTTTAGGACTTTTAGGTATGATTGGTCCTGCTGGAAGGTCCAGTGATGCTGAAGCTTCAGCTTCCACACAGAAGGCATGACGATTTCTGAACAGCTTTCTATTGCCAAAGGAAGCAAAGCAGCCCTACAGCATCACTGAGCCACTGCCGTGCTTCACTGTAGAAAACACTGCTGCTTCGTTCTTCCTCCTACAGACTTGTGCTCATTCATATGCCTGAGAAGTTCCAGTTTTGTTTTGGCGCTACACAGAACAGAATCCCAAACATTTTGTGGCTTATGGATATGATTTTGAGCATACTGGAGCCAAATTTTCTTCTGCTTTTGGGTCTGTAGAAGTATACATCTTGGAGTTCATCTACGAAGACCTTCAGCGTTTAGTTTGCCACTAAGTCTTGCTGAAGGGTTTTTGACCACCTGCCTCCTCTGGGCTCTGTTGGTAGCTGGTGATAGATTCCTCAGACTGTCATGTACTGGTAGTGTAGCCAATGTTTCTTTAACTTTGAACTTCTTTGAACTTGCAAACTATCTCTCCAACTGTATCTCTAGGAACATCTAGTACTTTTGCTCTGAAGCCCATGATTAGTTAGTGTTCAAGACAAGACCTGATTTGCCACCATGTGCTCTTATGAGGGATTCTATTCAGAGGTTGAATAAGTCTGAAACTGCAGTAGTCATTAAGTGACATTTTGTGTTGATTTTGGAGAAACCACTATTTAAATAATTCTTGTTTGATGGGTTAGGGTTAGGGTTACAGCTGAAAGTTTGTACATTTTGCTAATACACTTTGCGATGGGGGTTGGGTTGTTTTTGATTGCAACTCTGTAAGTGTTCAATAAGGAAATTTGGACGTGTAATTGTCAAAACACTCTCCTAAAGCAAGAGGTGACATTTGCCCACACATGCACAAAGAGGTCTATCTACTGTAGACTGTAACAAGATCGTCACCGCTGCCGAGTTGTCAGAGAAACTGGAGGTAATTAGGTTCGATTTTCTCATGGAAGGAGACAGAAAAGCAGGCTTGGTGAGTCTGGGGGATAAAATCGCATCAATGTGGGGGCACAATGTGGGTGCGTGGGTGGAAACATCAGGCAAACGCAACCGAAGTTTCAATACAAGGACGCCTGACCTTAACAAACAATGCCACGGATCAGGACTGAAGGTTTTAGGGTGCCAACTTCAACCAACAACTCAACCAATTATGCCCACCATTAGGCCAAAGTATCTTAGTAGCACTCCTTGTGATAAGGGCTGGGTGTGTGTCAGACTCGTGTTACAGTCCCGATGTACAGTACCGTCCAAAAGTCTTAGGCCACCATTCCATTTGATTAGGTATAAAATAGTTTTAGTAATGTTATAATGACCATAAATAATAAATTAACCTGCCTCTATTGGAATAACCATAAAATACAGAAAATGTGTATGCAGGATTTAAATAAACCCCATAAAAACAGCTTATACAGGCTACAGTGGCAATTACTTAGCATGATCTCCCCTTACACTTGAGCAATAGCAGCATCTGGTAGCTTCATCGGGATGCCAAGTTGATCCTTCTATGACCTTTTTGGGAAGGGTAGCAGCCAAGAAACCAGAAGGGGAACAGGGTGATAAGGCTTTTTCAGAAGGGGAACAGGGTGATAAGGCTTAGATATGCTAAAGTTCACAAAGATTGCAATGTAGATCAGTTTAAAAGAGTATTATGGAGTGACGAATCCAAGTTCAAAATGTTTGGGTCCAATCGTAGACAACATTATATAGAGGGGTGCTTGCAAGTTTGTGAACCTTTGCTTTCAGTATCTGGTGTGATCAGTCCTGCACACCGGCTTGGAGGAATTTTAGCCCATTCCTCCGTACAGAACAGCTTCAGCTCTAGGATGTTGGTGGGTTTTTTTCCTCTCACATTAGCTGCTCATTTCAGGTCCTTCCACAACATTTCCATTGGATTAAGGTCAGAGAACTTTGACTTGGCCATTCCAAAACACGAACTTTATTCTTCTTTAACCATTCTTTGGCAGAATGACTTGTGTACTTAGGGTCGTTGGTCTTGCTGCATTACCCACCTTCTCTTGAGATTCAGATCATGGACCCAGATGTCCTGACCATTTTCCTTTAGAATTACCTGGTATAATTTCAGCATTCATTGTTCCATCAATGATGGCAAGCCGTCCTGGCCCATGATGCATGCAACAAAACAGGCCCAAACCATGATACTACCACCAACCATGTTTCACAGATGGATAAAGGTTCTTATGCTGGAATGTCCAGTGTTTTCCTTTCTCCAAACATAACACTTTTCTCTTAAACCAAAACGTTCTATTTTTGGTCTCATCATCCACAAAAACATTCTTCCCAATAGCCTTCTGGCTCGTCCCACGTGATCTTTTAGCAAACTGCAGACGAGCAGCAATGTTCTTTTTGGACAGCAGTGGCTTTCTCCTTGTAAACCCTGCATGTACACCATTGTTGTTCAGTGTTCTTTCTGATGGTGGACTCATGAACATTAACATTAGCCAATGTGAGAAGAGGCCTTCAGTCGCTTAGAAGTTACCCTGGGGTCCTTTGTGACCTCGCCAACTATTACACCTTCTTGCTCTCGGAGTGATCTTTGGTGGTCGAAAACTCCTGGGAAGGGGTAACAATGGTTTTGAAATTTCCTCCATTTGTCTGACTGACTGTGGATTGGTGGTGTCCAAACTCTTTAGAGATGGTTTTGTAACTTTTTTTTTCAGCCCTGATGAGCATCAACAACTGTTTTTTCGGACGTCCTCAGAAATCTCCTTTGTTCGTGCCATGATACACTTCCACAAACATGTGCCTGTGAAGAGCAGACTTTGATAGCATCCCTGTCTTTAAATAAAACAAGGTGCCCACTCACACCTGATTGCATCCCATTGATTGAAAAAACCTGACTCTAATCTCACCTTCCAAATTATATCTGCTAATCCTAGAGGTTTCACATTTACTTTTGCCACTCACTAATATGTAATATTAGATAATTTTTCTCAATAAATAAATGACCAAGTATAATATTTTTGTCTCATTTGTTTAACTGGGTTCTCTTTATCTACTTTTAGGACTTGTGTGAAAATCTGATGATGTTTTAGGTCATATTTATGTAGAAATATAGAAAATTCTAAAGGGTTCACAAACATTCAAGCACCACTGTATGGTCATTATACCGTTGCTGAAACAACAAATCTAACGGTGACCCAAGACTTTTGCACAGTACCGTATACAAAGCCTTCTTTACCCCTGCTTATCCTGGTCAGTGTCACTAGGAAGGATCATGAGGACCCAAACCAAGAATTCATTAGGTGCAGACTGCAGGGGTCTGTAACAGCATTACACGATCTTCTCATTGTGAGCCCCACATAAGATTTGAGCCATTTTAGAAGAACAAAGGCTATTGTAGCAGCAAAGGTAGAGGGGCAAAATCCATACTAATACCCATGTTTTAAATCATTTTTTGGGTGTCCACAGACTTTTGTTTATATACGTAGCTTTCAGTCGCCAGCTTGCTTGTTTCATGACTTTACTCATTACAGGGAAATGATTGTGCCTGATAGCCAGCCTAGATGCTATATGTGGGAGATACAAAGCTAAAAGCTAAAGCACTTCTTTAAGACTTGATGTCAGGAAACTGTCGAGCTAGAGGCGGATGCAAGCCTTGTGCTATTGATGCCTTGCGGAGCGTTTTAGCACTTCCTGCCTCATTCATTGGTTGTAATGGAACAAAATGTGTAAGCGCCCTAAAACCGTAAGCCAGATGTGCTTATGCTGAATCATTCCACGGAACGCCTCTTTGTTCCATAACCCGCCCGGGAACCGATATGAACAAAGCCCATATTTTCACTTACGATCTCTCTCTTTTCTTTTCTTCACAATAGCAATCCCTGCTAAAACCAATTTTATGGCGTCCGGGTTAATAAAATGTTTACGTTTTTTCATCCCCGGGAACTAAAGCTGTTTACACATTTTAATCTGACAGATTGCAACCTTCTGGTCACTACCAGAACGTCTTTAAGGCTGGGTAAGCAGTGCAAAAGGACACATTCCATTAAGAAGTAAATCTCACCCAATACGCTCCTGCTCCATGGCCTCAATTAATTCGGCCCGAGCCAGCACGCTGTTGATTATTTCCTTCTCCTCATCCGTCAGCTCCTCCGTTCCAGTGTACTCCATCTGGCCTGTGTATAACCCTCAGCCTGTCCTACAGCCATGATGAGACAACAGAAGGATCACACATGTACACTCGCACACAATCGTGCATACAATAAGGCAACAGAAGCTTTCACGACGAGTTGACTGTGTTGAGAAAAGAATGGTACTGGCTAACAAACAAATACAGTGGTATCTTGGTTCTCGACCACTTCGGACCTGTCGAATTCGGTTCTCGACCCACAGTTTGACTAGAAAAAATTTGTCTCGGTTCTCGTCGTTTTGCTCGGCACTCTGCGCACTTGGCTTAAATTTGTATGACTCATTTTAGCCGAAACTCGATTCACGATTCATTCAGTTGATTCGGTCTCACACAATAGCTGTTCCTGAGCAGTTAGCACCCTGAGTTCACCAATAGAGTAAGTGTTTTGCTTTTGCTTTTTCACTTTCAATCTTATTACTCACTTAACATGAGGATTTTTCTACTACACTTCATTAGCTTTGTTGTTTGTGTTTTGGCCAACTGTAGGTTAATGTAAGTGTTATTGTGTAATCGCTCCGCTACGATACAGTATATAGACGATATTAAACTCATCAGTTCATGATACATGTAACTTGATGGATTTTGTCGCAACATATCCCCATCAGAAAGTTCAGGGGAGCACCTGTACAAATACAACTCCATTAATACAGATAATGCCTCATGCAGTGTCGCCTGGATTTTCTGGGAGTCTTGGAAACAGATTCATTTCAACTTCCATTGCTCGGGTACTCACTGTTTTTTAAGTTCTCGAAAAGCCTTCTGGAACAAAGTCTACCGACGAGAACGGAGGTACCACTTGTTTTCTATCTTTTATTCCCTCGACACTTTGTCTCTTTTCCTTCGCCTCCTTCCCCTGGACCCCCCCCACTTTTCTATTCTGCGTGGTGTGGGCTTCGCCCTCCTCCCCTTCTCTCTGCTCTCTCCCTCCGCTCATTGTTCCAGGGGTATCTCGGACACGGCCACGGTAAGTGGTACCAATGTTTTTTCCTAGATTTTATTATTCGACCAAAACTATTAAAATATTATAGGAAGGAATGCCCTGTTTTTTTTTCTTCTCTAGACATAACACTTGACGTGGAAACCAAAAAGCTCATGGGAAGCTGATGTTTTTTTTTTTGGAGTGCAATGGCTGTCTCTTTGTAGCCTTGCCATGGCCACACCATTGTTGTTGAGTCTTCTCCTGATGTGGACTCAAACAGTAACATTAGCCAGTGTGAGGGGGGCCTTTAGGAGCTTAGGAGTTACTTTGGGTTGCTTTGTGACCTTGGCCGAGTATTTTTCCAGCCTGATGAGCGTCAACAAGTCTTTTTCTGGAGGCCCTCAGAAAGCTTTTTTGTTTATTCCCAGGGACTTTTGGCAAGACAGAAGACACGTACACAAAGATTCCAACCCCACCAAGGGGCCAGAGGACTCCTATAATGGGTAACCCTCAGGTCTTTGTACCTTGCACCCATATGCGGGAGACTCTGAGCTCTTTGGGGTTGGGGAGCTGGGTCTTGGTATGGCATGGCACAAACCAGAATTGCCCCAACATTACATTTCCAGTGTTAAAACTTCCTCAAAGAACTCACTGGCGGATCAAGACTTGTATTCCTCACTCTACATTCCTTTCCTGTTATCTAACTAATGTGACTGTCCCGACAATTAATCATATTTACTGAATAATATGACTGAAATGAATAAATGAATAGGCTGGGAGCTGGAATAAATAAAACAGAAATTTGAATTTAGGACAGTTTATGAGAGGAAAAGCAGAACTTTCAAATGGAATATAGACACTCGCGCATTAGAAGCCCAAACATATTGTGAATTATTAATTCTGTGTCATTATTTATTCATACTCTTTTTCCAGATGCCCTCACACTACTGTTAACAGCAGATCTTAACGGGGCATCTGCGTCATGAATGGTCCAAAGTGCTTTAAAGGACTCCGCTTTGCTCTGCAATGACGGTTTGAAATGCAAACTGCAAAAACAGCCTCTACCCTAGATGCTGAATAACACATCTGGCACTTTGCATTATTTTTAATGGTAGAAATGCAGAATGTGCAAGGGTTGCTACTATATGTTCTAACGAGGAGGGTCCCCAATGTGCAATGCTTCACACAGATCCAATGCTGAGGAGTGATAAGATTTGGGAGACCATCCGAAAG
The DNA here is from genome assembly GCA_025084515.1 of Ancistrus triradiatus. Taxonomy (NCBI): domain Eukaryota; kingdom Metazoa; phylum Chordata; class Actinopteri; order Siluriformes; family Loricariidae; genus Ancistrus; species Ancistrus triradiatus. The sequence continues at coordinate 155,630 of JAJAGP010001472.1, forward strand.
TGCAAGCCGAACTTTCCCATCTGGTAAAGGATAGCAAACTTTCTTTTTACTGTCAGTAATGACAACACCACATAATCACCCACAGCCCAATTTTTAAAAGTAAGTAAACCTCTAGTAAACCGCTCTTCAAAACGTGTGTTGTGAAGAGCAGACGTTGATAGATCCCTGTTCTTTAAATAAAACAGGGGCCCACTCACACCTGATTGTCATCCCAGTGACTGAAAACACCTGACTCTAATTTCACCTTCAAATTAACTGCTAATCCTAGAGGTTCACATACTTTTGCCACTCACTAATATGTAATATTGGATCATTTCCCTCAACAAATAAATGGCCAAGTATAATATTTTTGTCTCATTTGTTTAACTGGGTTCTCTTTATCTAATTTTAGGACTTGTGTGAAAGTCTGATGATGTTTTAGGTCATATTGATGCACAAACTTTTAAGCACCACTGTAAAAATGTAAACGTGTAAATACATGCATTTTGAAAATATATAGCATTTTGTAAATACTCGATTATTTCAAAAGGGCATTGATCGGCCCGATTAATCAGCCAACCAATTAATCGGTCTATCACTAGTTACCAGAACCCACTCTTTGAGCCATTCTATGGGGCAATACCTGCCAGGAGCAAGTCAGAAATTTGGTGTCTCGTTTATTGTTATTAGTTTTATCAGCTGCTAAATAAGAGTGATATCCGCATTATATACCAGCCATCAATCTCCCTGCTCTCTAAATATTTTCATTGGCAATTAAAAAAACCCAAATCGGTTGACCACTACTGGTAACCCTAATCCGGGCAGGGTACACCACTTTATTCTCTTACTTCCCATGTTTTGGATCGTACTTGGTCTGACCATACCCTCAGACCTATTCACAATGGGTATCCCCTAGAGGGAGCATCGCACTCCCAGAGACAAAACTCTGAGGATCACTGAAGCACACAAGCCACTTTTGAGGGATGGAATGCATTGGGTCATCGGCTGCAGTTTGGCGCTCAGTCTCTGGTCAGACAAAATATGTTCATCGGTCAGTGTACATGCCTTTGCTCACCTTGGACTGTGAGCTTTGGGTAGTGGCAGAAAGAACAAGACTGCAAAAGTTGCATAAATTAGGGCTTAGTGGGGATCAAAAGTGGCCTCTCAAAAGGATTCCCTATGGTCAGCTCTCACTAAAGCGACCAAAAATGCCTCTCAGGCCGGAGACGCCATTAGAGCCATTAGAGTTGGTGTTAAGGACATCTGGGGATAAGTAATGTACAAAAGCATTTTGTGGAACAACACTAAAAACTACACCCAAACATGGTGTAGGAAGCACCATCGATTGGATGCCTTGCTGCTTCAGGGACTGATCAGCTTAAGGAAAAAATGAATTTATCTTGTATTAGCATATTTTACAGAAAACTGGTACAACAGGACAATGTCCCAAAAAGTTTAAATAGGGAAAATGGGCTGTGACACTGACAACCTCATTCTCTGGTAGTTGCTTCTACCAGTCATTAAATAAATGGCTTCATACCATTTTGTGAAGACCCCATTTTGTGTGTAGGACTTTCAAAAGCTCTGAGACTTAAGCTTCTGCTCTTAGTCATGCGCTTTCACCACATCTCCTCATACAATTAAGATTTCAGCTCACGGCCTTGTCTGGCTTGATGAGTCATCAATGTGCAATCTCTGGCAGCCAGGTGTAAAGGAACTGGAAATAAATGACATTATTGTACAGTCATGACCATTAATGCTGTTTAAGAGTTGCTCATAGACTCTTCATTGTCAATTTGAGTCAAAAACTGCAGGGTCTGATTTTTACAAAGTGTAAACACATTCTTTACTTAACAGCAAAAGCCTTGCATGGTCATTAAAAGTCAGATATTTCTCCAGATGAAGCTAAGACTGGTCCAGAAATAATTGGAAAACACAAGTCGTGGCATAAATGCCCATCTGTGCAACATATTCTCCAACATATCTGCTGTGACAACAAATGAATATGAGGTTGGTGTGGCTCCTGGCATTACATATGTCATGGACCGTCAATGAGTCAGTGAGCTGCTCTTTCCAGCTCCACAGAATTAGTCAGATTTACCCGATAGAGACAAGCTTACCACTGATTGAAATCTTGGAGAGAAAAAAACCTCTAACAGTGAGGCCGATCCAACAGAAGACACGACTGATTGCTGTCTGAGGGAGGAGGGCAGGCGAGAGCATAAAGGAGTAGGGAAAGGAAGGAAGAAGGGAGGCACTGAGAGGAGGGAGAAACACAAACGATCGGAAACTGCGCCGCACTCACCATCACTGCTACTATTCATCTCATCAGCGCTTTTCATAGCCTGCCCGGATTCTTCCCTATGAAAGAATTAGATTTTGCAACTCTAAATTTGCAACATTCAAGATCTGTTCAGGAACTAGCTTCCCTGTGCAGTAACGTAATACAGTCAGTATTAGAACCTTCAAGTCATTTTATGCTGGTTTACCAAACCTTGATATAAAAATATAATCTTAAATGAAATTTTAGTCTAGGGATGTTCACGAGTCGATACAAGCAAAACCAAGTCAAAGTCTCTGGTTTCTAGCATTCGAGTTTGCTATGGAGTGCGAGTTCGAGTCTCAAATCTCTGGAGATTTGAATCCAATTTGAGTCTGAGGCACACTAGTACGTGTTGAGACTTGAGTCTCTGGCATGCAAGTCCACCTCCAGTCTAGGGTCTCTGGAGTGTGAGTCTGAATCAAGTTTAGGGTCTCTCGAGTGTGAATCTGACTCAAGTTTAGAGTCTCGAGTGAGATTCTAAATCAAGTCTAGGGTCTCTGGAGAACAAGTCTAAATCAGGTCTAGAGTCTCCGGAGTACAAGTCTAAATCAAAGGTCTCTAGAGTGCGAGTCTAAATCAAATCTACTTTCTCGAATGTGAGTCTAAATCAAGTTTAGGGTCTCTGGAGTGTGAGTCTAAAAGCCTAGGGTCTCTGGAGAACAAGTCTGAATCAAGTCAAGAATCTCCGGAGTACAAGTCTGAATCAAGTCTAGGGTCTCTACAACACTAAATTAAGTCTAGGGTGTCCGGAGTGTGAGTCTAAGTCAAGTCTAGTTCTGGAGTGCGAGTCAGAATCAAGTCTAGTCTCTGGAGTGTGAGTCTGAATCAAGTTTAGGGTCTCTCGAGTGTGAATCTGAATCAAGTTTAGGGTCTCTCGAGTGTGAATCTGAATCAAGTTTAGAGTCTTGAGTGAGATTCTAAATCAAGTCTAGGGTCTCTGGAGAACAAGTCTAAATCAGGTCTAGAGTCTCCGGAGTACAAGTCTAAATCATAGGTCTCTAGAGTGCGAGTCTAAATCAAGTCTACTTTCTCGAATGTGAGTCTAAATCAAGTTTAGGGTCTCTGGAATACGAGTCTAAATCAAGTCTAGAGTATCTGGAATGCAAATCTAAATCAAGCCTACAGTCTCTGGAGCATGAGTCAGAATCAAGTCTAGAGTATCTGAAGTGAGTCTAAAAGCCTAGGGTCTCTGGAGTACAAGTCTGAATCAAGTCTACAGTCATGGCCAAAAGTTTTGAGAATGACATAAACAACAATGTCCACAAAGTCTACTGCTTCAGTTTTTATAATGGCAATATGCATATACTCCAGAATGTTATAAAGAGTGATCAGCTTAACAGCAATTAATTGCAAAGTCAATATTTGCCTAGAAAATGAACTTTATCCCCCAAAACACATTTCAACTTCATTGCAGCCCTGCCTTAAAAGGATCAGCTAACATCGTTTCAGTGATTTGCTCCATTAACACAGGTGTGGGGGTTGATGAGGACAGGGCGGAGATCAACCTGTCATGATTAAGTTAGAACACCACTGGACACTTTAAAAGGAGGCTGGTGCTTGGCATCATTGTTTCTCTTCTGTTAACCATGGTTATCTCTAAAGAAACACGTGCAGTCATCATTGCACTGCACAAAAATGGCCTAACAGGGAAGAGTATCGCAGCTGGAAAGATTGCACCTCAGTCACAATCTATCGCATCATCAAGAACTCCAAGGAGAGAGGTTCCATTGTTGCCAAAAAGGCTCCAGGGCGCCCAAGAAAGACCAGCAAGCGCCAGGACCGTCTCTTAAAAGTGTTTCAGCTGCGGGATCGGGTTACCAGCAGTGCAGAGCTTGCTCAGGAATGGAAGCAGGCAGGTGTGAGTGCATCTGCCACGCGCTGTGAGGCGGGAGACTCTTGGAGCAAGGCCTGGTCTCAAGGAGGGCAGGCAAAGAAGCCACTTCTCTCCAGAAAAAACATCAGGGACAGACTGATATTCTGCAAAAGGTACAGGGAGTGGACTGCTGAGGACTGGGGTAAAGTCATTTTCTCTGATGAATCCCCTTTCCGATTGTTTGGGACAACTGGAAAACAGCTTGTTCGGAGAAGACGAGGTGAGCGCTACCACCAGTCTTGTCCCTCATGCCAACTGTGTAAAGCATCCTGAAAACCACATTCATGTGTGGGGTTTGCTTCTCAGCCAAGGGAAATCGGCTCTCTCACAGTCTTGCCTAAAAACACAGCCATGAATAAAGAATGGTACCAGAATGTCCTCTGAGAGCAACTTCTCCCAACCGTCCAAGAGCAGTTTGGTGATCAACAATGCCTTTTTCAGCATGATGGGAGCACCATGCCATAAAGAAAAGGTGATAACTAAATGGCTCAGGGAACAAAACAAAGAGTTTGGGTCCATGGCCTGGAAACTCCCCAGATCTTAATCCTTGTGGTCAATCATCAAGAGACGGGTGGACAAACAAAAACCTACAAATTCTGACAAAATGCAAGCATTGATTGTGCAAGAATGGACTGGTAATCAGTCAGGATTTTGGTCCAGAAGTTGATTGAGAGCATGCCAGGGAGAATTGCAGAGGTCCTGAAAAGAAGAGAGTCAACACTGCAAATATTGACTTGCTGCATTAACTCATTCTAACTGTCAATGAAAGCTTTTGTTACTCATAATATGATTGCAATTATATTTCTGTATGTGATTTAAAAAACATCTGACAAACACACATAAAAAACCAGAGGGCAGCAGATCATGTGAAAATATAATATTTTTTTCATTCTCAAAAACTTCTGGCCATGACTGTAGGGTCTCTACAACGCGAGTCTAAATTAAGTCTAGGGTGTCCGAAGTGTGAGTCTAAGTCAAGTCTAGTTCTGGAGTGCGAGTCTGAAATCAAGTCTAGAGTATCTGGAGTGTGAATCTAAAGCCTAGGATCTCTTGAGAACAAGTCTAAATCAAGTCTATAAGTCCCCCAAAATACAAGTCTAAATCAAGTCTAGGGTCTCTGGAGTGTGAGACTGAATCAAGTTTAGGGTCTCTGGAGATTGAATGTGACTCAAGTTAGAGTCTCGAGTGAGAATCTAAAATCAAGTCCTAGGGTATCTCTAGAAGAACAAGTCCTAAATCAGGTCTAGAGTCTCCCGGAGTACAAGTCTAAATCAAAGGTCTCTAGAGTGCGAGTCTAAATCAAGTCTACGTTCTAGAGTGCGAGTCTAATCAAGTTTAGGGTCTCTGAAGTACGAGTCTAAATCAAGTCTAGAGTATCTGGAATGCAAATCTAAATCAAGCCTACAGTCTCTGGAGCATAGGTCAGAATCAAGTCTAGAGTATCTGGAGTGTGAGTCTAAAAGCCTAGGGTCTCTGGAGAACAATTCTGAATCAAGTCAAGAGTCTCCGGAGTACAAGTCTGAATCAAGTCTAGTCTCTGGAGTGTGAGTCTGAATCAAGTCTAGGGTCTCTACAACGCGAGTCTAAATTAAGTCTAGGGTGTCCGGAGTGTGAGTCTAAGTCAAGTCTAGTTCTGGAGTGCGAGTCTGAATCAAGTCTAGTCTCTGGAGTGTGATTCTAAATCAAGTCTAGTCTCTAGAGTGCGACTGTCTACAGTATCTGGAATGTGAATCTAAATCAAGCCTACAGTCACTAGAGCATGAGTCTGAATCAAGTCTAGAGTATTTGTAGTGTGAATCTAAAAGCCTAGGATCTCTTGAGAACAAGTCTAAATCAAGTCTATAGTCTCCGAAGTACAAGTCTGAATCAAGTCTAGGGTCTCTGGAGTGTGAATCTGAATCATGCCTAGAGTCTCTGGAGTGCAAGTCTAAATCAAGTCTAGAATATCTGGAATGTGAATCTAAATCAAGTCTACAGTCTCTGGAGTGCGAGTCTAAATCAAGTCTAGAGTATCTGGAGCAGTCTGAAGCAAGCCTAGGGTCTCTAGGGTACTTGTCTAAATCAAGTCTAGGGTTTCTGGAGAACAAATATGAATCAAGTCTAGTCTCTGGAGAGTGAGTCTAAATCAAGCCAACAAACTGCTAGACTATAAACCCTCACTTCCCCACTATGGTAAACTACTCAGCGTACAAGGCTCAGTCAGGTTGTGAGTCAGTAAATCACTGATTCGAGTATCATGAGTGTGACTCTCAAGTTGCTATCTGTCTTAGACATCTGAAGAAAAATCTACAAAGCAAATGTGCCTTTAAAAAAAATTAAGCTTCAGAATGACCACAGTTGTTTTGTGTAACCTTTTTGTTAAACGTATTTCATCCACAAAGTGAATTTGCTCCCTTACATAATGCATGTGTCTCTAATAGAATACAACAGGGACTGACATAGGTGCAGGTGTGTGAGCTTTATTTACACTAAATGCTATGCAAACACGGTGATAACAGCACAGCTAACAAACAGAGACAATAAGCTAATACAAACAGAGAGTAGGCTAATATGAACAGAGAACGCTAACAGGCAGACAATGTTATAATACAAACAAACCAAGCTAACTCAGAACAAACGCCAAGATGTGCTAACAAACAGAGACAATAAGCTAGTACAAACAGACAGTAGGCTAATACTAACAGAGAACACTAACACAGACAATATGATAATACAAATAAACACAGCTAACTCAGAAAATATGCTAAGATGCTAATAAAGAGACAATTAGCTAGTATAAACAGACGATAGGCTAGTACGAACAGACAGGTTGGGTCCCTTTTTGAGTCTTGGTCCTCCCAAGGTTTCTTCCTAGAACTAGGGAGTTTTTCCTTGCCACTGTCGCCCTAGGCTTGCTCAATTTGGGACTGGACGTAGTTATTAGGAGATAATCTAAACTTGTACAGTTGCTTTGAGACAATGCTCCATTGTAAAAAGCGCTATATAAATAAATCTGACTTGACTTTACTTGACAATGCTAACGCAGACAACATGATAATACAAACAAAGCTAACTCAGAACATACAATAACGTGCTAACAAACAGAGACAGTAAGCTAGTATAAACAGACAGTAGGCTAATACTAATACAAGACAATATTATAATACAAGCAAACAAACTTAACTCAGAACATATGTTAACGTACTAACAGAGACAAGCTAGTACAAACAGACAGTAGGCTAATATTAAGAGAGAATGCTAAAACACAGACAATATGATAATACAAACAAAGCTAACTCAGAACATATGCTAAGATGCTAATAAACAGAGACAAAAAGCTAGTATAAACAGACGGTAGGCTAATACGAACAGACAATGCTAACACAGACAATATTATACAAACAAACAAAGATAACTCAGAACATATGCTAATATGCTAATAAACAGAGACAGAAAGCTAGTATAAATAGGCATTAGGCTAATACTAACAGACAGACAATATTATAAAACAAGCAAACAAAGCTACCTTAGAACACGCTAAAATGTGCTGACAAAGAGAGACCATGTGCTTAACATCCTTACCCAGAGGAAATTACAACTGATACAGGTTACAATCCAAGGAATAGTGGGTTAAGGGTCTTGCTCGAGGACCAAACAGTGGCAACTTTGCAGATGTGGGATTTGAACCCTGGACCTTCTGCTCCCTGGTCCAGTACCACAACCACTAGGCTTCCACAGTCCCACAAATGCTGTGCCAGTAATAGAAACAGCTCTGAACAAATTAACAAAGAGCTAACAGAGCTACAAGGGCTTATCAGATACTACCAGATGAACAATTGAACACTTGAGGCACAATCGTGAAAAGAAGCAAATTGAGAACAAGAAACCACAAACGTAGAAATCCAAGAAACAAGGTGAAGAGCAGTGACCAGACAAGGAAGTGAGGGTGTGTATATAAGTGTATATATATGTTCAATTACAGCCTCTAGTGGAAAGAGAAAAGGGTCAGAGCAGAGCCATGTAGGATGATCTTCATGCAGCATCCTGACAGTATGTATGATAACTAGGTTTGTACATTTGATATTTTTAAATATCAACCTTCCAAAATTCCCTATTTAATTTATGAATCGATATGACAATGGCAACAAAAAATATTGATTTTTTGACACAGTAGTAAAACTTCCATAGACCATGGAGCATGATTGTAATATTACATAATAGGCAGCTTAGCCAAGGGCACAAAACGCCAAAAAATTGGATGCTCAATGGACATTACCCCAACAGACATTACCAACAGACATTACCAACGGACATTACACAATATGGCAACATTTAGTAAAGTTGTATATTGTAGTGTGTATAGAACACTTACTGAAAACGAAAACAAAAGAAATGACATCATGTTTTTCTGCCTGCGATCTGTCAGCAGGCATCGCAAGGGTTCGCTGTTACTAATTTTCTGTCATTCAGATGTGAATAAGATGTATATAAGACGGATTTTTATTTCCTACCATAATTCTTAAGACCTCAGCCATTACAGCGAACGGTTGTCAATCGCGTTGACGTTAAACATTGCATACCTGTACCTACAAAACTATCGACATTTACACTACCTTTGCCCTATTACAAATTACATATGCAGTCATGAACTACTAAAATCCATGGTCTCCACCTATATTGGTTCTAGTTCTATGCACTTACTGGGGTCATCTGTACCAGCAACTCGCCATAACTCGCTCCCAACCTCTAAATGTCATGAACTATTGAAGAACTTTCAGGAGGCTGATTGGATTAGAGAATGAATGTCCAAGGCAAATTCAATACAGCCTGTGCACAGTCCAATTTTTAAGGTTAGGGTTACTCATAAAGAAACACGTCATTAGGAAAGCTCATTAATCTGCGTGAGTGCTGCTTAGTACAGTGGAGTGCAGTTCAGGGTAGATGTGGGAGTTCACAAAATATCACAACCACTCACAGACTAAGTGAATAACATTAATAATACAATGGTACCATGGTTCTTGACCACCTCGGGAACTCGTCTAATTCAGTTCTCGACGTATTTCGACTAGCGAAATGTGTCTTGGTTCTCGTCATTTGCTCGGTTCTCAGTGCACTTGCTTAAACTTGCATGAGTCGAGCCGCGTGACTCGTTTCTGCCGAAACTAGATTCATGATTGATGATTCACGAGTCACGATTCAATACACAGTAATTCGGTGCTTCAGGTTCACAATAGCTCTGAATCTGAAGATCTGTATTGTGTTTGTCGTGTTCTTCTTTATGTTTACATCTACAGTACTGTATTCTTAGTGCAAATAAGTATCCATGGGTGCTAAAAGGGTTAATTTATAAGAGCCAATCAAAAGGAAAACAGGAATTGAATGTATTGTAATGAAAAGAAATTAGAAGGATGTATGACTCTGGTGGTCAATAAATGCAACTGCACTAGATGGTGTAATAAAGAGAACGCATGCGACATCATCAGTCTACCCATGCACCGTGTCATTACACTCTTTGCTTTACTTGGGGAACCGATCTCAAGTAAATGTACCATGAGAACCTGGACCAGGTTCCAATTCATCCAATGGTGTTCGACGAAGGCTGTGATCTTTTTCCGCAAGAAACCGCACCCTGTCAGACTGCATACAGTCGGGAGTGGTTTGAGAAATACGTCCAAGGTGTTGCCCTGGCTTTCAAATTCCCCAGCTCTCAGTCAATGTGCTTAAGAGATCTGCTGCTAGTTTCTTGATGCCAAATGCTCTCTCTTTCAAAGTCCATGCCTCGGCAGGTTGGAGCTGATTTGGCAGCATGCAGAGAACTGTGGAGCTCCAACACTATATTCGGCAGGTGGTCATAATGTTTTGGCACGTGAAAACATGACCTCAGCTTTGTTTCCAGGTTTTTATGGTGAACAATCCAGTCCTACACTAGAGCTTTCTCTATATGCCATTATCTCTGGCAAATACAGTACTGTCCAAAAGTCTTAGGCATTTTATAAACAGCACTGGCTTGTCTGATTGACTCATACCAGATCAACATACACTAACACACCACCACCACATCAGTGTCACTGCAGTGACTGATCTGTGGTGGTCCTGTGAGGGTCCTGACCATTAGAGAACAGAGTAAAGGGGACGAACAAAGTATGTACAGAAACAGTCTGTAATAGTAGAACTACAAAGTGCAGTGACCACTAAAACTTAAAATATAGAATGCCTAAGACTTTTGCACAGTACTGTAACTGGACAATAGTATTCCCATTTCACATGCAATTCCATGGAACCCCAGTACTAAACTCTAGCTTCAGCATCAACTCCATTCTCCATCTCTGAAGCTACATTTGGCAAAACTGTGTTTGCTCAAGCCTGATTTGCCCCCAGCCTCAATATTATTTCATCTCTGCTCAGCTCGACTCATACTATTGAATCTACTAAGGACTCTGATGTGTAAAAAACCCTGAGGGCATCCAGGTGTCTGGCCCCTATTAACTCCAACACCTGCTAGAAAACCGTGCCGCATTTCAGGATCGCCCAGTTTCCATCCATGGTCAGATGGGAAAATGATTTGGTGGTTTTTGTTATTGTTGTTGTTGTTGTTTTTAGAAGACAAAAAGTTTAACAATAACCTTGATGTGCATGTAAGATGGTTTAATGAGATTCAGAGATCAAAAGCAAAACATGGAGATTAATTTGGCCACAAGTGGGAGGAGAATATCAGCAGGATGAAGGCTATTCTAAACTCATTAATGTCTAAGCGAACTCTTCTGGGTAGCCTTGCATCTGTGCAGAAACTCAAACAAAACAAGTCACGTAAGGAGAGCCTCCTCACGTTCTGAGGGCAGGACATGGTCTGTTGCATGTGAGAGAATGACATGTTGTGAGACATATTTCTCATATTTTTTCATTTGACATGTAGACTGACTGTAGCTGTGCGGATGAACTTTAAGAACCTTTGCCAAGGGTCCAACAGCGGCAGCTTGGTGGAGAAGAGTGAACGGGGTCATGTATCGTGGGATTTTAAGCCAAAACCTCCTTCCATCAGTGACAGCATTGAAGATGGAACGTGGCTGGGTCTTCCAGCATGACAATGATCCCAAACACACCGCTCGGGCAACGAAGGAGTGGCTCCGTAAAAAGCATTTCAAGGTCCTGCAGTGGCCTAGCCAGTCTCCAGACCTCAACCCCATAGAACATTTGTGGAGGGAGTTGAAAGTCCGTGTTGCCCCCAAACATCACTGCTCTAGAGGAGATCTGCATGGAGGAATGGGCCAAAATACCAGCTACAGTGTGTGCCAACCTGGTGAATACTTACAGGAAACGTTTGACCTCTGTCATTGCCAACAAAGGTTATGTTACAAAATATTAAGATGAACTTTTGTTATTGACCAAATACTTATTTTCCATCATAATTTACAATTAAATTATTTAAAAATCCTACAACATGATTTCCTGGATTTTTTTTTCTCATTTTGTCTCATAGTTGAAGTGTACCTATGATGAAAATTACAGACCTCATCTTTCTAAGTAGGAGAACTTGCACAATCAGTGGCTGACTAAATACTTTTTTTCCCCACTGTAATAAATAAATAAGAAACAAAATGATAGAAACATGTACAGTAAAAGCAAAACAACACATCCAATGACTGCATCATTTCAACAAATGCTAAGACATAAAGTCTTAGGTTACCATTTCATTTGTTGTTTTAGCAATGCTATGACCAAATATAACATACTGTCGATGACTGGACCCAAAAATTTCAAACTTGAAATCTAAGCACTTGCTTAAACTTATATGAGTCGAGCTGCGCGACTCGTTTCAGTCAGATCTCGACTCATGATTCATGATTCTTGAGTCATGATTCAGTACACAGTGATTTAGTCATTCTGGTTCAGAATAGCTCTCAGAGAAGATCTACTCTGTCTTTATCGTGTTTTTCTTTATTCTTTATCTACAGTATTGTATTCTTAGTCTCCATGGGTCCTAAAAAGATTAGTTTATAAGAGCCAACCAAAAGCAAAACAGGAACTGAATGCTCCAGAACACAGGCTGCACCTGGAGTCAATAGAGTAAGTGTTTTGCTTTTACTTTTCACTTTCAGTCCATTACTCACTAAATTACATGAGGTTTTTTCAACACTTTATTATAAAACAAGCTTCATGTTAATTATTTTGGCCAACTCTAGGTTAATGTAAGTGTTTTAAACATTAACTTACTTATCATTACTTATGATAGTACCCTTTCCATATCTTCGCTATTATACACTATGGAACGCTCTACCAAACAGTCATTAAACTCATCGGTTCATGATACATTTAACTTATGATGGATTTGTCAGAACATCTCCATCGTCAATCACGAAGAACCTGTACAATACAACTCCATTAATGCATATAATGCTTTATGCAGTGTGGATGTTCTGTGGGTCTGGAACGGATTCATTCAATTTCAATTCAATTTCCATGATTCCTTACGGAAAAAAACGTATCGATACTCGTTGTTTTCAGCTCTCGACAGGCCTTCTGGAACAAAATAACAACGAGAACCGAGGTACCACTGTATTTGGTTTTGTCCTCTGTGGTACTTTGTCTTTGGGTTCTATCCTGGCTTTCTGACTTTCTGCTTCTGAGATTCTGCTTCCAGATGTTACTGATTGCTGTTGATCAGCTTTTCTAGGGTCTTAGGATTGCATAAGTGTGGTTTCCTTGGATGGCCAATGCTCAAAAAGTTAGAACAAGAGATGCTGACAGGATGCGCAGGGAAAGCGTCACTTCTTAAGATTAAGTGCATCTGTTGACTTGAGTCCCAACAATGCTGCAATTGGTCCTGCTCTCAGGGCAGAAAAGATGGCATTCTTCTCTCTCCTGCCAATCACAGTGAATTGCAGGCAGCTGCAAGCTAGTGTACACAGACCGGAGAAGTTACTTCCTCCTTCCTAGTTACTCCCTAATGCTTAAGTAAATAGTTAAATAAAGATGTAGGTACCAATGGGGAAAACTATCCATTTTTGCCCCCAAACAATGCCATCTTCTCTGAATGCATTCTACTTGATGTTTCTACTAGACCTTTAAGAGGATTTGTTTCCATTCAGCCACAAGTGCATTAATGAGGTCAGGTAATAATGTTTGGCAATGAGATCTGCAAACAAAGCTCCAATTCACTCAATGTCCTTTGACAGGATTGAGGTCAGGGATTTCGGGCAGGCTGGACAAGTTCTTGCACCTGCCCTTTGCCACAAAGTATGAAGCCACTGTCTAGACAGTGCATGCTAAAAAGTGTTTTGCACCATGCGTGAATGACTCCACCCAAGATCGAGACTCTACCACACTGAACATTTGGATATTACAGCCAACTAACAAACCCAAGTTTATTTCAGAATTTCAGACACTGAGAATCCCAGGAATACCTTAGTCAGGTGCCACACCCTGGCACCCTCTCTGGATACCTGAAGCCAGCCAGGATAAGCAAGGATTTTATTCTTATGTGTGGCTTCTTACCAACGTAAAATGTTGTTGATGCTTCCACAGGCAGTTCACAACTTAGCAGCAAACGTTTCAATTGAAAAGAGCAGCCATTCAGCAATGTGGTATTATTGAGTCATTTTATGAATTTGTGGTCTGCCACTTCACGCCTGAGCTAATGTTGCTGCTAGACATTTGGGAAAGGTGGTGTTTTACGGTGGTACATTTCTCCTGCTTACATCCTGCTTTCTTTTATAGGGTCACAGATGCTACAGTGCATTTTACAAATGAAGTTTTATTTTACAAATGCCATTTTATAATGTACACCTTGATAGTACTGGTTTAGACCCCATTTTGCCTTCAGAGCTTCCTTAATTCTTCATGCCATAGATTCAACAAGGTGCTGGAAACATTCCTTTGAGATTTTGGTCCATATGGTATGACAGCATCATGACAACAAATCTCCCGTTCCAACACATCGCAAAGGTGCTCTGTTGGATTGGGATCTGGTGACTGTGAAGTTCATTTGAGTTCAATGAACTCATTGTGATGTTCAAGAAACCATGGTTTGGATGACAGCTTTGTGACATGGTGCGTTATCCTTCTAGAAGTAGCCATCAGAATATGGTAGACTGTGGTCCAGTGGTCCCAGAGAACTGCCCTCACTGGATATTTTCTTTTTTTTCAGACCATTCTCTGTAAACCCTAGACATGACTGTGTGTGAAAATAGTAGATCAGCCGTGTCTGAAATATTCAAACCAGCCTGTTTATCACCAACAGCCATGCCATGTCTAAAGTCACTGAAACCTTCTGATTTTAGTTTGAACTTCAGCAGCTGGTCTTGACCATGTCTACATGCCTAAATGCACTGAATTGCTGCCACATGACTGGCTGATCAGATGTTTGCATTGCCGAGCAGTTGAACAGGTGTACCTAATATATTCTATACTAAAAAACCTAGTCTTCGGATGATTGTAGGATATAAAACAATGGCTTTTGCAGAACATATTGTTAATTTAAGACACTACACTGCTATTAAAACACGTGAATAAAATGTCAAACCGTTTCTGTTATGCTTTCTCAGTTCTACAGAAAACAGCCTTTTTAAGAATACAAGACACAACACTGTAACAGAACAGTTTTTCAATTAAAAGCAAGTGGCCATGACTGTAATGAAAGATCTTAAACAAGATGATGATAATGGGAGCAATATCATTTAAACCTGTAGTTCTTTAAGACTTCAGCTCAGCGAAGGGAGAAACAATCAGTGTAGAATATTGAATAGGCAGGAAAGCTGACCTAGCAAAATCCACTGAAACCAATACACATGAGCAAAGAGATCCAATGCATTGTGGCGGAAACGTATAATAATGTAAACTTCCTGAAGTTGGGTATTTAAAATTTCATGAGGTGAGGGTCACGAGGATGTCACCAACTGGCATGAGAAGCTGAAGAAAAAGCAAATCACACGTTAAGAGAAGAAAGGCGCTTGAAGATGAAGAGGACAGTACACAAGTCAATGAGGCAAAGCCTTTGTTAATGAATGAACGAGTTTTTCAAAAGGAACCGTGTTTAGCCAAAGAGTTCCGCATATTCAGAGCGGCCAATCAATGTCTCTGAATGGAGTGGAATTTCAAGACAATGACAGAACGGGCACATAGAGAATCAAACCGTTCCCAGAATTCAGAAATATGGGAGTGGATTCATAAGATATGATATTGACTTCTACCAGCCAGGCAAACATCCTCCTAATGTGATGTGAGAAATGGTATCAGCGGTGTTGTCATAGCAATCGGAAAAGGGCAGAAGACTGGGGAAGGGTATAAAAGAGCCTCAAGCACACTGTACAAGTCCAGCTAGTCTGGAGTTTGGGTTTAACATGACTTAATCCATGTTTGTTGCACTCACAGGCATTGTTCATTTGAAATAGATCTGTTTTGATTGCCTCTCAGATCGTTGCTTTGTACTTTTAACTAAATAAACCCAAAGTGCAAAGGCACTGTGAAGAAGCCACAGACAAAAAGCAGATTCAGGTAACCATTAGAATGAGGAAATATGTGATCACAGTGATTTTGACCATGGCATGATTGCTGCCAGGCAAATTGGTTTGAGTATGTCCACTGCTGGGATTGAACGGAGAATGTCCAGACTATCTTGTGCCAACAAAACTGCTCAAGATAACCACTCTGTACAACTATGGTGAGCAGAAAAGCATCAACATGTCAAACCTTGAAGTGGATGGGCTACAACTGCAAAACACCATGTCGGATTCCACTTCTGTCAGCCAAGACCAGAACGTTTTGGCTGCAATGGGGACAGGGGACATTTTAAAACTGGGAATACATAGCTTGGTCTGAAGAGTTGTGATTTCTTCTGAGGCATTTAGATGCTAGGGTTAATATGAATCAATCAGTACTTCAATGGCACAGCCTATTTGAGTATTGTTGCTGACCGTGTGCACCCCATTTTCTAATATTCTACAAAGGAAATCACAAAGGAAATCATTGTTTCAAACTGGGTTCATGAACATGACCATGAAGACAGGTGAAGGCAATGGCTAGGAAAGGTCTGACGTCTGGTGATGACTGTTCAGCGTATCTGGTGCCTTTAAAGGCATACAGTGGTACTTTGGTTCTGGGACACCTAGGAACTCGTCGAATAAGGTTCCAGATGCATTTTGACTAGAAAAAGTAGTTTCGGTTCTTGTGGTTTGCTCGATACTCTGCACACTTGTTTAAACTTGTATGAGTTTCACGCGGCTTGTTTCACGATTCATGATTCCCCATTCAGTACACAGTGATTCAGTGATTCAGATTCACAATAGCCTTTGCTGATTGAAGATCTCCGCTATTTTAATCACAATTTTCACAATCTACAGTATTGTATTCTAAGTGCAAATACGTCTCCATGGGTCCTAGAAAGGGTTGTATTGACTGCCAACCAAAAGGGAAACAGGAATTGAATGCTCCAGAACACAGACTGCAGTTAGCACTAGCATCTATGCTTGCACCCTGAGTTCACCAATAGAGTAAGTGTTTTGCTTTTACTTTCCACTTTCAGTTCATTACTAACTAAATTACATGAGGTCTTGATGCATGCTCAATGATCCAGGTAAGAAAATCCAAGAAATTGAATCAGTTCATCTGGACATAGATTTTATTGGAGAAACGTTTCGTCACTCATCTAAGTGACTTCTTCAGTCTCAGCAGTTGGAAAACTTCCCTCCCAATCTTATATACTACAGGCACGTTGCTTATAACGACTGGTACCAGCACCATTACATTAACAACCATGGGACCGGGATGATTTCAGTTTAAATAGTGCAGATTGACATAGCTCATTAACGACAATGGCCACTGTGTGCCATTCCACACATGATTGGGGAAGGGCATGCGATGCTCCATTGTAAGATGGTGAGAGGGTGTTACTCTGAGGCCCCCTCCTCTGGTTCAGGGAATGGACGTTCCCTTTTTACACAAAAATGGCTTCTTTTACCCCCACGTTCAAACCATCGTTGTCCTCCCGCTATCAAGGATCTGCACGTCTTCATCTTTGAAAGAGGGTCCCACTGGCCTGTTAGGGTGGGTGTAACAACCGCAGAGTCCTGCACCTGATGATGGGTAGCTCTCCTATGGTTTGTGCCTATCCGTTTCGCCAGTGGCCTGTTTGGTTCCTCCTCCTCTCCACCCTATGGGGGACGCTACAGTTGTGCACCTGGCCAATCCTCCTGCACCACTTCACAGCGTACACTACATTACTCTGTTGTGCTGGGGGGACCCGATCCCTTGGGGTGGACCCAGTTTCTGGTCGCGTAGCGTGTTTTGGGGTTTGAAAGTAGCCACTGAGACGCGGTTGTTTTTTGGCAAAACCATTATGCGTCTCAATTGTTCAGCCAGATGTTCCTGCCACATATTGTGAAATCACCACTGGTTTACGCTTAGAGCTACCCTATCATCGAGGAGCTACCTCATCAGGTCAGGACTCTGCGGTTTTACACCCCACCTACAGGCCGTGGACACTCTTTCAAAAGATGAAAGACGTGCAGATCCTTGATAGGGGAGGAAAGCGATGGTGTTTGAACGTGGGGTTAAAAGAAGCCATTTTTGTAAAAAGGGAAACGTCCATCCCTGAACCGAGGAGGGGGGCCCTCAGAGTACACCTCTCACCATCTTACAATGGAGCCCATGCGCAGCCCTTCCCCAATCATGTGTGAATGGCACACGTGGCCATTGTCCGTTAATGGCTATATGTCAATCTGGCATATTAAAATTTGATCACCGGTCCCATTGTTATGTTAATGGTGCTGGGTACCAAAAGTCGTTATGCAACGTGCTGTATATAAGATTGGGGAAGTTTTCCAACTGCTGAGACTGAAGAAGTCACTTAGATGAGTGACGAAACGTTTCTCCAATAAAATCTATGTCCAGATGAACTGATTCAATTTCTTGGAAATTACATGAGCTTTGTCAACACTTTTATTGTCAAATAAAACTTTGTGTTAATGAGTTTTGGCCAACTGTCTAGGTTTATTGTAAACGTGTTTTAAACATTAACATATCCATTGCTTATCATAGGCTCCGCTACGATACAATATATTTCCGCTTACTCACCAACACACTCATTAAACTCCTCAGTTCATGGATTTAACAATTAAACTTATGATGGCATTTTTACGTTGACATCAGGAAACACTTCCCCATCGTAAATCATGGAGCACCTGTACAAGCATGACAACTACTCCATTCAATGCAGATAAGGCCTTTCTATAGAGTGTGAATTTTCTGGGAGATCTACTGGAACGGATTCATTCAATTTACATTATTCCTTATGGGAAACATTTGCTCGCTTGTCGAGAACGTTTTCGGTTCTCGACAAAGCCCTTCTGGAATGGAATTAACAATGAGAACCGAGGTTGTACCACTGTACTTCAATGAGTAAGCTATGCGTCCTATTCTGTATGATCTAACACACCTACAACAGGCTGGTGTTCTTCTGAAAAGCAAGATCTGCCATCTTTCCCATCTACAGAACAACACAAAATTATGCACAAAATAATTCTTGCAGATTTGAAACAAGGAATCAAACTCATAATCTCCCAACAATAAAGCCAATGCTTAAACTACTCTGTGCTTTTCTTCAAACTGGAGCAACCCCATCGATAACGACTGTCTATGCATCCTCAGCTGTTCCAGCAAGGCTCGTATTATTGTCTGAATTTATTGACCTCTAATGTCATCCCTGTGGGTGGGGGGCATCCACAAAGTAGACCTGTTCTCTCACATCCAGACCTCCTTTTGTCATCCCCTAAATGTCAACCAAACCAAGACTGAGAACTGCTCTGATTATTTTTGAACCCTCGCCCTCACGGTGCTGAATGTTGCTGCACGTTAACATGATAAGGCCAGAAGACAGAGGAATGATCAAAAATGCCTTCTGACTATAACGAGGAGGCAACGTAAGGCTTAATAGGTGTGAAGTATGGGAAGGATGGGGAAAACTGCCAGCACTTTTCAATTCTTGAGAAGCCAGAACTGACCAGGGGTGAGATCATTAGGTGAGTGTTGTCATGAGGCAAACCATTGTAGTGGTGAATATGGAAAAGTCAATTCTCGGAAACTGCCAGGATGAGGCTGAACAGGGAAATGGCTTTGGTGAAAAGATGGAAGACGATGAATATAGAATACATAACGAAGAGGTAAAGGGTTAGGGTTAAAGGAGAATGCTCTGGTATTGGGTTGAAGGAGAAAAAAAGTGGCAGACGTGGACAGAGCAGAAAAAAATATAGTAGCTCACTGAGACTGGGCTGGGTTGTTACCAATTCAGGTTAAGTGGCTGCTGCAGAAAAATCCGGTGAGTAAATGAGGATGTGCGGAAAGACAAGACGCGAGGGAGAGCAAGAAATGATGCTGTTGTATAACCGGCATAATGATGTGTTGTTATCAGGCTGAGCCGTTACAGAAGAGGATGTTGTGCAGACCTGTCATATACCTAACGAGGTGATAGTGCATTACAATGTGATTGAAGGCTGATCTGATTTGTATTCGGTCCGTTCATGTTCCAGTGTGTTCGTGTTGTTGTTTTTGCGGGTGCATATATCAGCACGAGTGGATGCTCTACTTCAAGACGATCATTTATAGCAACAGAAAACAAGCAGACTTCTGGGGGAATAAGAGCTCTGCATAAAAACAGACATTTTTACCACCTTTAATAGCGTACTCTCTTAATCAGGATCTCGTCGGAACAATCCTGAAGTACTGAGAAAAGTGGGGGCACCCCTGGTCAGTGCCGTGCATCACACAGACTCAGCTCCCAGGAGAGGAAACGTGACGGAAACCTTACCTCGCCACAGGTGGGTTCGTACCCCACCTCTGGTAAGGTGAGGTTCTCGACCACCTCAAAACTGGTCAAATTCAGTTCTCTGAGCATTTTGACTATAAAAACTTGTCTCGGCTTAAACATGTATGAGTTGAGCCACACAACTCGTTTCAGCCGAAACTCGATTCATGATTCAGTACATAGTGATTCAGATTCACAATAGCTCTCGCTCAGAGAAGATCTGCACTGTGTTTATCCTGTTTTCTTTTATTTTTACATCTACAGTACTGTATTAGTGCAAAAAAGTCTCCATGGGTCCTAAAAAGCTTAATTTATAAGAGCCAACTGAAAGCAAAACAGGAACTGAATGCTCCAGAATAAAGGCTGCAGTTTAGTTAACCAACAACTAAGTAAGTATCTTGCACTTTCAATCCATTACTCACTAAATTACATGATATTTTTCAACACTTTATTATCAAATAAGGTTTGTGTTAATGATTTTGTTTTGAACATTAACTTAATTATCATTACATATCATGAGGCGGAATCTCCATCTACAGGCAATGGATTCATTCAGTTTACATTATTCCTTATGGGAAAAATTTGACCTTGTCGTTTTCGGTTCTCTACAAGCCTTCTGGAACTAATTAATGACGAGAACCAAAGTACCACTGTATTACGAGGTTGGTGCAAATAACAGAATTCTATATTGCTTACGTAACAAGCTCCTAAGCACCAATGACCCGTGGTCTGCATTGCTGAAAGAATAGCTCCTGTCACTTGGCATTCACTGCTTGCTAAGTTTCAGGGGAACTGTCACTAGCCCAGGGAAATAACTGGCAAAATCATGTGAAGGAAAAAAAAATTTAGCTGCACATCACTGTGAGGAGTGACTATGGGCTCAGGGGGCATCATTCTGTCTACTGGGTCTATGTAGACTGAAATTTAGTTTTGGGGAGAGGCCTTGAGGAAAATGTGTAGGCACAGTTTTCATAGTTCTCCAATAAGTACTATATAATTAAATAAAATAAAACTCATGTTTGACTTCAGCAATTCTAATCATATCATTACCTTTTTTCCGCTTTGTTTTGTTAAATCACAACTCCTTCACAAACACATCAGTCATCAGAGGATCAACTTATTGTAATTATGACAGGTATACTTTTATAGCCATATTTAAGTTAATTACAAATGAATGTCCAGGTTATTATAGTTGTCATTGTTTATTATTTCTATTTAAATTATACACATATTTTTTTAGGTTTAGTATTATGGGGAAAGCTGTAATACTAGCCATATGCTTTTTTCTTACAATTTTACAATTCTACAATAACCAAAAAATGGCTATTAATTTATCAGCACGCCCGAAAATGTTACCTGCTTGATGACGTGAAAACATTCAACGACTGCATTTATACTTTATATGCTATTTAATATTTATATAAATAATGCATAAAGACTGTTACATTCTGTATTTTATTTTATTCATTATTTTAGTTATCGTACATAATAGTTTATTATAGTCTATATTTTATTTTTAATATTCTCCACTATATTGTATGCTCTCTTTTGTATTTTATATTCCATATTTTATTTATTCTACTTTTTTTATTATATGATATACTTAAACTATTCTATTTAGCTTCTATGTATGTAAACTATTATTATAAATGTATTATTTAGGTAATTTAGTTTAATCCTTACATATAGCATCTAAATCACCCAATTACAAATGAATGTCCAGGTTATTATAGTTATCATTGTTTATTTTTTGTTTTTTCATTTGAGTATTACAGTGAAAGCTGTGATACTAGCCATAAAATTGTAGAATTTTATTACAATTCTACAATTTATGTTTAAAAACCAAAACACGGCTAATAATTGATCAGTAAGCCAAAAACCTGCAAGATGACGTGAAAACGTTCAGTGACTTCATTTACACTTTATACATGATCTAATATTTATAAAAAATAATGCATAAAGACTCATATTCTGTCATATTCTGTATTTTATTTTATTCAATATTTTATTTATTGTACATGCAATTTATTATATTCTATATTTCATTTGTTGTGTTCTCTCTTTTACATATTATATACTATATTTTATTTATTCAAATTTCTGTTTTATTATGTGCCCTATTTTAATTACTCTACTTGTGTTTAAACTGTTATTATAAATGTATTATGTAGGTATTTTAGTTTGATCCCTACATATAACATCTAGGCCACCCAAGAAGGTTTTGAGTCTTGGTTATCCCAAGGTTTCTACCCCATCATATTTAGGGAGCACTTCTGACCTAGGCTGCTCAGTTGGGGCCCAGATATTTATAAAGCTGCACTGAGACAATGTTGTACTGTGGAAAAATTTTCACCATAATAGCAGAGCTAAATCAATAAAACTGCGGCTAAGCTCAGCGCACATTCACATTTTATTAAACGCATCCCTGCTTCCTGTTAATGGTTTCACGTTTAAAGATGAAACCCTCCATTTCTACAGCCCCATCTTAAATGCCCTGACGACACCAAAACTGGTGTTGCTTTCTCTGTAATTTTATTGCACCTTGGTTCCTTTTATCATTCAACAGTGTAATGTCATGACAGAAAAGACAGACCCAGATCCATTTTACGCCCTTTTCGGTACAGCTAACTGGGCTACTGAGACGTGTCCGAACAGAAAATAATAAACCTGACTAACTCCGAATGCAATAAACTCATCTGCTCCCCTTTAGCCCACAGCTAATGTCCTAGTGTCATCAATCACCCCAATACCTGTCTCACCCGACGCCGCCCAACGTAGAAATCCACATATGGATTTCTGGACAATGAACAAAATCGAAAAAAGACTCAATAGTGGTTTTCAGTGAGCAATAATTACCCTGTGTCAGCGGGGTGGGCCTGGATCTATGGCTACGTCCCTGGACTATGTGAACATAAACAAAAGAACAAAAATAATAAATACAATTTCAGTACAAATGCAGACCTTTCATATATCTAACAAACATGAAATGGTTCACTGATATGTAATGCATCCTATAGGGCTTCATGTATCTGCCCTATATGTACCCAGCACACACACACACACACACACACACACACACACACACACACACACACACACACACATGCAACGTCGGCAACAGCACAGAGCAAATTCAGCCACCCACCCCAGCTTTACTGGAAGGAAGAAGCTTACTCTTACTAACAGCGTCAGCCAGTTCTTCCCTTCATCTCGGTTTTAATGATACTCTCATGAGATACAAGCAAGCTTTAAGTCTAAAGCTATTCCTCAGCCTTGGCATACTGCGGTATGTATTATGGCTACTGTAGTGTGGAGCCTGAATTAAACAGCCATACAGTCAGCCATGTAAAACTCCTGCGAGGCTTCGCCCTGACCATCTGTCTGAACTGGTGCAATACACAGTTCGGTCTGTGGAGTTTCTACACTGGACAGCATTAAAAAAAAAAAGTTTTGCTCCCTGAAAAAAATTGTAAGACTATGATACAGTGTCGAGCTGAAGGCAGAAACTATTCCACGTTTTCTGTATCATTTGGAGAATTGAGCATTGAATTGAATCGCATTATTCAGTCTTGAACCAAGTAGTTCTCCTATTGCTGCCTGACCAGGTCAATTAATTCTAGTTGCATTATCAGATGCAGATAACCAGGAATAAAGAGTTCAGCATCCGGATCAGTGTCATTTTCCACGTCTGCTTCATGCCTCATCTAGGTTCCTTGTCTCTGGTGTCATCTGTAGTGACAAACTGTCATCATATGGCTGAAGGCAGATTGAATAGATAATATTCAATAGATATTATTTTTAGTAGAGAAACCGGATACACTGATCAGACAGAAGCTCTCGCCATATCCTTGGGACTGCAAATATCACTGACTTCCGAGTATTGCTGAGCCAAGCTCTCAGGTTGGCTGTACAGCAAACAGAAGGAGCCCATCATTTGACTTGATTACCAATCTCATAGGCTTTCTTAATTAGTGCAGTCATGGTGCGTCTTTAAGCCTTAAACGTATACTCGCCACAGATGAAGCAGAATGTATCGCATTGATGAGTACAGTCTAACCCCGTTACTCTTGCCAACCTCATCTCTTTCCACCTGTGATTTCCTCCATGCATTTTACCTCCAAAAGCCGCCAACCTCACCTCGAAAAAGCTTAGAATGTCACAAATGCATTGATAGTAATGAAATTCTACCCTGCTAAGCTGCCATGTTTCAAACCGTCAGTAGGTGACACTTTAATCCTTCTTTAAATTTGTAACGCCAGATGATGTACAGCCCCTGACTGTTATCAGAGATGTTATTTAAGATGGAGAATAGTCACTGGTTGAATATGAATGGGACTGTAGTACAGAAGCCCCGCCTCGTCATTCAAAAGAACCAATCGGCATATTAGTAAATATGTCGCAGAAGAGGGTGGCAAGTCTTGGCCCCTTTGTAGTGGTGGGATGCGCATGCCCAGTGGCCAGAATAACCTTAAAAAATCCTGTGTTTCTGTGCTATTTGAACCCTTCAACGCACGTTATATCATTTTGTAAGATTAAATCAGCGATTCCAAATATGCATTTTTAAACATTAATTTCTCTTTCAGTTCCAAATATACAGGACTCTCCCGCTTCAAAGACATAGGAGACTGGTCTTGTATGTCTGGAAATAACTGCCGGTAGTGTTACCAAGATGGAAATTTCTCAAATTTGTGTAAATGAATAGAAACTGTACATGTCCGTACATGTTTATGTGATTGTATGATTACGTGGGCGGCTGAGTAAATCAGATTAGGTCAGCATCAGGTACGAATGTCGCCCAACTTCCCTCTTGCCAAAAATAGCCATGAAACGGACGTGGGCGAGATAACCAGTTTAGACTGTATACACTGAACACTGAGTGCATGAGCGCTATACCAAGATGGCTTGCTTTGAGGGAAATATACTAGTAGACTTATAATGTGAAGGGAAATCACATATCTACAGAAGCATGGGAAGAACATTTTTAGGAGGCAAAATCCAGCTTGTTCAGCCTGTGAGAGCGGCCATGCTTTCATATGGAAGGGCTTCCGGCAATGGGTTTTCTGCAGGCAGCATTTCTTACCCCTGAGCCTCTCCATCTTGTTATCTGTTTTGATTCATTAATGCTTGCTCAGTTAGCTTGTCAGGATGAGGGAAGCCCTCCCACAACCTGTCAAGAAAATATCTCCATGCTTGTGATCCAACACGGGGTACAGAGGGAGCGGTACAACAGCTGTTCAGTCTCGCTTCCCTATTACAAGACAGAATACAATAATTACCCAGGTTCCTGCTAAATGATTTGCCTTTTGCTCGGGCACTGCTGCTTTATGCAAAATAGCAATTAACTCATTCTCAATGTCCTGCCTGAATGCCGATAAGAAACCTCTGTGCTAGAGTGTGGCCCTTTTTTTTCAATAAATTTGTTTTCATTTCATCCTGGAATTCAGGGGCACAGGCAAACATTGCCTACTGTATATCCTAGTCGTGACACCAGTCTGTTGCTCAGGCCTTGGGAGGGGTTGCTGTTGTAATGGAAGGGGACAAAATCTGGCTTTCCCTTTGAAATGGATCAAAGGGGAAAAGATCAAGTCATTCTACTGGACTCCACAGACCCTACAAATCCCTTCTTTATTGGACCCTAGTCTACGCATAGGGGAAACACAAAATGGTCTTAAATGGAAAATAAAGGGTTCTCCACCTCCTCCACCAAACATTACAGTTGGCACTATGAAAACACCAGACATGATTCAATCAATGCTTTAAAGACACGCAATCCATACGTAGTGATCTCAGGCTTGCTTCGAAGCAATGCTGACGTTAACCCATGCAAACCATCAGTCTGTCAACTGTATGGCTGAGCTGTTGGCTGCTCCGGAACGCTTCCTGTGCAACTTCTTAGCCACGTAACCGCCATTACCCACAAGCTCGGTGCAACCTGACAAGGTGGAAAGATCCTAATGGTTTTTTCACTAAATGCTGCTTGTGCTGATTCCCCCACACAATTAGCGTTCTCCGGCTGTTATCACATCAAGGTCTGTCCCATTAATATTCAATGACGGCTATACTGCGCCTTCATTACAAATCTAAGCAGCCACACACCACAACATGCTGAGCAGTTACAATCAGAGCCGTAGCGCTCGCTCAACAAAGAAAAAAAAGCTGCAAAATTGCTTTTCTAAGACCCCGGTATCTCTGGCATTCAAACATATAACTGATAACAGTTCACCCGGCGAGTTCAGTCAGGTTGTTGCCATTTTTTGAGACAACTGTGACTGTCATTCTGGATGCGGCTTCATGTAGGGATCTTTGTGTTGCATGACGAAGATGTCTCGCTGAACTTTATGAATAATATAGCCTACTTGTACTCTGTAAGCGAGCAATCAATTTTTATTGCTTTCTGACGCGGGGTCTGAAAGCTCACAGCTAGAGAAGAGACGGCTCTCCTTATTTAATGCACCTAGCACAAGTCTCTCAGAGATGTGCGCAAATCCCTACAGGGCTGCTCCAAATTACTCTTCTAGAGTTGCTCTGGAAGGCACAAAAAGCCTTCCACCTAAAGCAATGCCCAGAGAATGAACCTTTAGCATGGGAGCAGCAACATATTTTCACATCCCACTGTTCACCCACGCCTGCTGACCAAAAACATATTGCAACAGCTTTTTAACTGTTTAGCAAACAGGGCTATTTCAGTAACAGCAGGTCCAACACAACGTACTGCTGGAGTTGCAGAAGCGTTACAGTTATTAGAAGTAGATGCATTATTAGAAATACGGGCGCTGAGTCCACGTACGGATGCGTTCATGCTCTTAAGAAGGCTAGGGCTCTATCAGTTCCAGACTCCAATATTGTACGGATTTGTCATGATGCAGACCTGAAGACGTTACACGGCAACGCGTTATTACCTCTGTAGCTGGTACTTCTGGAATAACTTCACTCAAGGATGGAGATTGAGACGAGCGTGCGCTCTGGTTGCCAATGCAGGTAACTTACCCTGACCAAGATCCGATCTTGTCCGTTGGACCGCAGAGCCTGACGTGTGCTCCGACTCTGGAGAGACGACGAATCCGTCCGCCAGTCTCGGCTGGAGAGCTAAATGCTTGTCTGCACGATGTATTGCTGCTCCTGAGAGAGGGAGAGAGCGGGAGAGAGAGGGAGAGAGAGCAGAAACCTCCCCCTCACCTCCCTGCATGAAATCATGGAGTTGCAGCGCACAAACGCTCCTACCTACCGCGCACGAAGAGCTCTTTCCTGATAGGTCATTTACAGTGAATAGCAGCGCTGTTAATTGCCATTTTACTGCTGTGCCTCCTCTACGCCAAACCCGTCTAAGCAGTGGTAATAAAGAATCATAATAACGATTCACACGTACGCGTTATAATATGACACAATGCCATCTATTTCTTTTTATTAACCACCATTCTGATAAGGGTTACTGTAGAACCAAAGACTGGGTGCAAGGTGCCAAAACATTGCTTGACATCCCTCACTTACATGGACATTTTAGAGCCAACCCATGTACTGGCAAGAAAGCACATTACCAGAGGAAACTCGTGCAGCGCCAGGGAGCATATGCCAAACTCCATACTGGCAGGAAGTCCGTTTTTGTGCGCCACCAACACTACCCGCTGCGCCACAGTGCTGCTTACGGTATGGTACAATACAACAGAATACTATTATATCTCCCCGTTCATCTCATCTTCAGCTCATCTTGTTTTCTAGTAGGTCATTTACATTGAATTAATAACCCCCTTCATTTTACTGATATCCCTCCTCAGCACAAAACCAATCCAAGCTGCAAAGATAACTGATAGTCCCCGATCTATGGATCACTGAAAACTCAGTGGGAGCCTCTGGTGAGGTGAAACACATGCCGATACATTGCCTGGCCAAAAATATGGTCATCACCTGGATTTGACTAGGCGTATAGTTAAATAGTTAAAAAAGAGCCTCCCATCAGATTATTACTGCATTGGTGATTATGTGGGACTGTGGTAGCCTAGCGGGTAAGGTACTGGACTATAGACCAGAAGGTCCAGGGTTCAAATCCCACCTCTGCCAAGCTGTCACTGTTGGGTTCTTGAGCAAGACCCTTAACCCACAATTGCTTGGATTGTAAGATCAAGATTGTATCAACTGTAAGTCGCTCTGGATAAGGGCGTCTGCTAAATGCTGTAAATGTAAATGTGTAAATGTATTATGTTTCAGCTGGCAACAAGTTCTTTAACCTTAACTGATGCAGTGAGTAGCTTCTCATTTGTTAAACAACCATGTCGAAAGACACATCCTGTGGTCGTGGAAAAGATCATCTGTTACAGAAGGGTCAGATTGTGAAAGAGTGGTTCACGGAGCATGAGACATCATTTTCACACATGGATTGGCCACCACAGAGTCCAGACCTGAACCCCATTGAGAATCTTTGGGATGTGCTGGAGAAGATTTTGTGCAGTTTAACAAATCTCCCATCATGGAAGATTTTCGGGAAAAATTAATGCAACTCTGGACAGAAATAAATGTTGTGACATTGCAGAAGGAGGTCTTTCCAGAGTTGCATTCATTTTTTCCCCGAAATCTTGTATTGATGATGGAAGATTTGGACCACTGCAGTTATGGGAAAAAAATCAATTCTAGAGCGTAAATAGTCCCTGTTCTTAGCAGAGCTCAATCAGACCACCCCTTTATTGGCTATTTCAAAGAATAGAATAGAATGAAACAAGGAATAGGATGTACATAATATCTACTAGATAATATCTTAATAGAATAGGGGACTTGTCCAAAATGGTCTCTTAATATCTATATATCTATAGCAGCAGTAGATCCCTTCGCATAAACACACCACGTGGTTTAACAACATGGCTGCGCACAAATGATAGAAGTTTCTGGTAATCACATAGGACATGAGGAACATAACATCTTTGAACTAGATCTGCATTTCCTGAAGGAACTACACCAGTGCTTGAAATGTGGCTTGTGACCCAATACTTTTGACTATAGGATATCACCATTAATCTAACAATTATGTCAAAGTGTGCGATCCAGCTCATTAAGTGCAGGATAATAAGGTAATTATATACCTTATACCAAATCAGGTATGTATGCAGTAAAGATCTACAAGAAACAGCTATAAATAATACTGGTTGTGACGAGCTTTGCAATTATTGTTGTAATCACAAGTCCCAATAATAGATCACGGCTTTATTGCCACCTTGTGACAGTTGTTCATTAGGGTAATAAAATGTAACCTCATTAATCCTGTAATTTGATCCAAGAAAAATACTTACCTCAGGGTTTTACAGCTCAGGACCAAATAAGTTAGAACACAGCTGGGGGAATGGCGTACTAGAAATGAGCAAATTGAGGACCATAATCAAAAGACAGGAAAAGAAAAGGTTCATTATAATTGAACAGTCACAATTCAGTTTGAAGGTCGCTGAAAAGCGTGCCCCCTCGGATATTACTTGACAGTCTCTAGGGCATGGGGGATTGTATCCATGTCAGGTACATCACCATACAATCGGAGAATGCTGGATGAGTGTGAGCAGAATGAAGAAGAGCTCTTTTTATCCTAAGGTATCACCCAGACACACACACTGTCACAAGCACTATCTTTAATCTCGCTGCCGGGGTCCTGTTGCATTGCAGTTTATGTTCACCTTGAGGCAAATAGGTTGTGCTAGACCATGTCCACTAATCTGAAAGAAGAAGCAGAGTGACCAACTAGATTTATTACAGCATTATCTTTTTGGTTAATAAATGATAGTTTCCCCTCTGTTTCCCAAACGTAGATACTCGTTTCCGCATCCCTGTGCTGACAGTGGCAAAGCAAGCCAGCTCCTGCAAACAGCAGCTAGTGAGGACCTGGGTTTGAACCCTGGGCTGGACTTATATGGCAATATATATATATATATATATATATATATATATATATATATATATATATATATATATATATAGTATATGGCATATAAGACAATATATATGGCATTGTACAAAAGTTTTAGACCACCATTAGAGTTGTTGTTTTAGCAATGCTATAACGACCATATACTGTAGAACTAATTGTTGATGATTGGACCCAATACTTGGATTCATCACTCCATAATACTATTTTGCACTGATCTTCATTCCAATATTTGTGAGCTTTAGCACATCTTAGCCTTTTCAACCTTTTCCCCTTCCGTAAAAGTGGTTTCTTGATTGCTACCCTTTCAAAACATTTATTTTTCAAGCTTCTTCCAACTGGATCAAATTGGCATCCCAATGAAGCTTCCAGATGCTGCTACTGTCACTTGCCACTGTAGCCTATGGAAGCAGTGTTTCTGATTTTTTTAATACTGCATGCAAACTTCATGTATTTTCTGATTGTATTCCAATAAAGAGACTGAGAAATAATTATCTACAGTCATTTTACCATTGCTAAAACCATGGTATATAATCTAATAGTGGTCTAAGAATAATACTAACTACAATATTCGTGAACAAACCTTAAGGCAACAGCAGAAGTCCATAAGGTTCCACACTTATTGATCACTAACAACAATTTATACCCATAATATATTTGGATCATTGTTTAAATTCCACAGCCCGAGTATTGACCATGTGCACCATTGTTTGACCACAACTGACAGTATTTCAGTATAATAATGCACCTTATTTTAAAGCACATGTGATCTCAAACTGGTTTCATAGACATGACAGTGAGCTCAGTGTAACAGTCACCAGTTCTGAATCCCTGTTGGAATGTAGAAATTCGTATTTGCAGAAAATATGCAGCAATTCCACAATACAATCATGTCAATTAATCTGAAAGGAACATTTCCAAATAGAGCAAAGAGCCTCGCAGAAAGGTGAGGGTCATTTATTGACCATTCTGCTGAATTGTTGAATCAGAGTTGAAAACACTTAGATATTTGAAAGGCTGTTTACCCAAAACATTTGTTATGTATGTACTATGTATTGTACCATATCTAAGTTTCAGGCTGGGACTGTAGATCCTGCTGAAGCAGGCACCCCAGCTGGTCCCATAAATGCTCGTTTGGCAATATATCTGGCAACTGGGCAGGCCAAGGAAGTGTTGTAATCTGGCAGAGACATTCCTTGGAAACCCTTGTTGTGTCGAGCATTATTCTGCTGAAAATGCCAGCAGGCGGCCGCAGCATGTCGTGCACATATCACTGAGTTGTTAGTGTCCCTCGTTTCACTAGTAGGGTTGCTCCACAGCAAAGGCAAGGCTGAAGCGCTCAACACAAGGCCTCCATACTCAAACTGGACCGTCGTCAGATCTCAAACAAAACCTGGATTCGTTGCTAAAGACGATGCGGTTACAGTCCACAGCAGTCCAGGTTTCTCGTTCATGACATTACTGCAAACAAAGGCAGCAATCTGAAATTTCTATCTGGGTGCATTTTTTTGTCCCAAAAAAATAATCCATAGTTTGGGCTACATGTGATTCTACCTGCTCTGCGATGCTGGAGAATAAAAGAAAGCAGGGTGTTGTAGCTCTGTGAAATGGAGATCACTGCAGGGAACAACCAGCCTCTCCTCATCCACTACGGAGATCTCATTTACTCTGTGGAAAGAAGCATTTAACTGAGCTCTTAAAGACGAGCAGATAATAGTGGCTCGGCTTACCAAGAACTGTGAAAGTTTTAAGATTTGCAAATGGAAATCATTAGGAGTCTTACTTTGCTTCTCTACGCAGATTCTCGAGAGTAGCCATCTCTATAAATAGGCTGCAAATTACAGCATAGCCTGTACTATAATCACATTTTTCTTATTCTCGTCAGGTATTCATAGGGGAGCCAACAGTGGCATGTTCTGTTATTAAGAGCTTGTGGAGTACAGAACTGTGTGTGGATTAGAGACTTTTCCAGGTTGTGACAATGACAGCCAGTGATTTTCGTCATCCTTTCTTCCATCTTCTTGATAAGCCTAATCTAAAACAGCATGAAGACTACTGCAATAGCTAGAGACCCATGTTGGACCTCTTTTGCCCTTCAGAACCGCAGCAATTCGTCATGGCATAGATTCTTCTAAGTGTTGAAATCGTTCTGCAGAAATACTCACCCATTTATAGCTTCTTGCAGTTGGTGCAGATTAACTACTTTGTCACAGAGAGGCCATGGAAGCAACGAAAACTCTCTGTCATGTTCATGGAACCAATCCATGACTATACAGCCCTTGGGGAATTGTGCTGAAATTGTTTGTAATCAATCAAGAACCTGCTGAAAGTGTTCTTCTTCCATAGGGTAAACAGCTGCCATTAAGAGATTCACTTGGTCAGCCATAATGCTTAGGTAAGCCCGACTGTCCAAACGTCCAATCACAGGTATCAGAGGACTCAGGGTGTGCCAAGAAAGCATTCCCTACACCATTACTCCACCTTCAACATCCTTACCTGTTGACTCCTGATGGGAGGAGTTCACTGATTAATGCTGCTTGCACCAAATTCTGATCCTCCCAGCAGCACAGTGCGACAGAAATCTGGATTAATCAGACCAGGCAATGTTTTTCCACTACTCAGTGACCCAAATTTTGTGCTCTTTTGCCCACTGGAGTCTGGAGTCTTGCCTTTCTCTTTCCCTTAGACAGCAACAGCAATTCAACTGGTCATCTATTCTTGTAGCCCATCTGTGCTAAGGAACACAGAAACTGAGCCACAGAAACTTGCTCACTTTTATGGGTCACATGTCTAATTTCCATGCAGGGAAGCTACAATCGTGAAAGGGCAGGTGCCTCTAATAAAGTGGCCACTCAGTGTATGCTATCTACTGGTAGTTTTCCTCAGAGTGGAAGAGTGGTAGTTTTCCTCAAAGACTGGACTCCACCTTCACACAAAGAATGTAGTCACACCTTCTAATTATTGGGTTTAGCTATTTGAGCCACAGGTACATGAAATCAAGCGTACAACAATACAGTCTCAGCAGACAAACACTGGCTGCAGGATTGGTTATACTAATGAGCTTGGTGACTTTTAATGTGGCGCCTTGGGACGCAACCTTTCCAAGAAGTCTGTGTTGACTGTCTGCCCTGCTTGAACAGCTCCAGTCCAATCAACAAATCAAGTATCATGAAGAGGAAATGTCTAAAGTGCACATGGTCAGACAAAAACGTTTA
Source organism: Ancistrus triradiatus (assembly GCA_025084515.1). NCBI lineage: Eukaryota > Metazoa > Chordata > Actinopteri > Siluriformes > Loricariidae > Ancistrus > Ancistrus triradiatus. The sequence goes on from JAJAGP010001472.1 coordinate 188,687, forward strand.
TCCTTTACAATAATAGCTAAAGACTATAGGCTACTTTCTGGACACCCAGAAATTACATCCAACAACAGACAGTATTGAGTCTGGCATAGAGTCTTTGCTTCTACAACAGCCTTCATTTACTGCTAGATTTGGAACATGACTGTTAGGTCAGGTCAAAAAGGGCTACCTGCAGAGTTTTCCATCAAAGTTGGCAAGCCATTTCTTTATAGATATTTTGTGTTACTTCCGGTCAGCAAGGTGTTCTGTACAACCCATTCTACTTCTATAGTTTGTTCATGCAGATGCCATGCCTGTATGCTTCATATTATGAACCTGTTAGCAGTGAGTGTGGCTGACAGAAACCTTACAAGGGATGGCTACATACTTGTGGCCATATAGTGTATCCATCTCCTCAAAAAATGGAGAAACGCAGAAGAGCAAAGAGAAAGACCTTGGGTTGCTATATATTGTACCTGGTAGGTGTAGGTTATCAGTTATGGTTCCAAGATAGTTACATAAGAAGATAAGGTCAATTCCTAGGGCTGCCAGAGAATCACTGTTCAGCCCAAATGTACATATCTTCCAAAAATCAGATTCATGAATTAAAATGTCATTTTTGTCATTTTCAAGATGGTGCTTTCCAGCTGGAAGTGTCTCTGTAATCTTATATAACCCTTATTTAGTCGGCAGCGAGATTCCTGTTTACCATGCTAATCTTGTAATCCCTTCAAACTACAGCCAGTAGATTTGGCTGAGTATCTTTTGGTTTTCAAAACAGATGACAGTGAGTTTCTCTGCTCACGTTACCAAACTGACCCAGTCATGCACATGTACAGTCGTATGAAAAGTTTGGGCACCCCTGATAATTTTCATGATTTTTCTTTATAAATCATTGGTTGTCCAGCTCAGCAATTTCAGGTAAATATATCATATAGCAGATGAACACCGTGATATTTGAGAAGTGAAATTAAGTTTATAGGTTTTACAGAAAGTGTGCAGTAATTATTCAAACAAAATTAGGCAGGTGCATAAA
>JAJAGP010001473.1:0-189377 GCA_025084515.1 Ancistrus triradiatus
TATGCTCTCTGGCAAACTTCAGATGGGCCTGGACATGTACTGGCTTAAGCAGGGGGGCACGCCTGGCACTGCAGGGTCTGAGTCCCTCTCGGCGTAGTGTGTTACTGATGGTAGCCTTTGTTACTTTGGTTCCAGCTCTCTGCAGGCCATTAATCAGGTCCCTCCGTGTAGTTGTGGGATTTTTGCTCACCGTTCTCATGATCATTTTGATCCCACGAGATGAGATCTTGCGTGGAGCCCCAGATCGAGGGAGATTATCAATGGTCTTGTATGTCTTTCATTTTCTTACAATTGCTCCCACAGTTGATTTATTCACACCAACCTGCTTGCCTATTGTAGATTCACTCTTCCCAGCCTGGTGCAGGTCTACAATTTTCTTCCTGGTGTCCTTCCACAGCTCTTTGGTCTTGGCCATGGTTGAGTTTGGAGTCTGAATGTTTGAGGCTTTTATACAGATAACGAGGTCAAACAGGTGCCATTAATGCAGGTAACGAGTGGAGGACAGAAGATCTTCTTAAAGAAGAAGTCACAGGCCTGTGAAAGCCAGAAATCTTGCTTGTTTTGGGGGGACCAAATACTTATTTTCCACCATGATTTACAATTGAATTCTTTAAAAATCCTACACTGTTATTTCCTGTATTTTCCCCCTCATTTTGTCTCTCATAGTTGAAGTGTAGCTATGATGAAAATTACATACCTCTCTCATCTTTCTAAGTAGGAGAACTTACACAATCAGTGGCTGACTAAATACTTTTTTGCCCAACTGTATATATACAGTGTATATATACTGTATATATACTTCCATCAGTAAGAGCATTGAAGATGGAACGTGGCTGGGTCTTCCAGCATGACAATGATCCCAACCACAACCCAACCGTGTAATGAAGGAGTGGCTCCGTAAAAAGCATTTCAAGGTCCTGGAGTGGCCTAGCCAGTCTCCAGACCTCAGCCCCATAGAAAATGTGTGGAGGGAGTTGAAAGTCCGTGTTGCCCCAAAACATCACTGCTCTAGAGGAGATCTGCATGGAGGAATCAGCCAAAATACCAGCTACAGTGTGTGCCAACCTGGTGAAGACTTACAGGAAACGTTTCACCTCTGTCATTCCCAACAAAGGTTATGTTACAAAGTATTGAGTTGAACCAAATGTATTGACCAAATACTTATTTTCCACCAAAATTTACAACTAAATTCTTTACAAATCCTACAATGTGATTTCCTGGATTTTTTTTCTCATTTTGTCTCTCATAGTTAAAGTGTACCTATGATGAAAATTACAGACCTCTCTCATCTTTTTAAGTCGGAGAACTTGCACAATTAGTGACTGACTAAATACTTTCTTTATTTTATATATATATATATATATATATATATATATATATATATATATATATATATATATAGTAAACCATACCATATGTTATATGGTGATTTGAGTCATTGGCTTTTGTGCCAGCATGAGGAAATGTCTACCACAGAGCACTTTTGTCATTCTGCCAATTTCCTCATTTGATAGGTTGGTTGAGATGTAGGTTGCAGCATAACTTTCAAATTAAAAGCAACTGACAGAAGTTTTTATGATGTCCTGAATGTACTGTATGTTTTCTGTGACATTCTACGCTACAATTATCTTGAAGTATCTTTAACTTACAGAGCAGTTATCTTTTAGATCCGAAATTCATAACATTGTCGCCCAAACGGGTGACCTCAAACCCTTTAATTTTAATAGATCATATCAATAAAGAAGTATAATTTAACTATAAGAATCTGGGGCATTGAAATAGCTTTATGAGGGTTCACAGAGATATTTTATGTAAATAAAACAGTGCTGTGCACAAATCTCACAATGTAGATGAATCTGATGGCTGCAAATAATAAAACAAAAAAAACTCACCTTGTGAATGACACACCTTGTCATTATGTAATTATGTGCTGTTGATAACGTAGTCTCCTGATTAAAGAATTGCAAAAATCTGAAAAAATATCAATTTCATATGAATGTATCAACTAATAATTTTAGTAGCATACAGAACTCATATACAACATATACACTATATAGACCAAGGTTTATAGGGGGGGGGGGGGTCACACCAGATACTGAAAGCAAAGGCTCACATACTTTTGCCACTCACTAATATGTAATATTGGATCATTTTCCTCAATAAATAAATGATCAAGTATAATATTTTTGTCTCATTTGTTTAACTGGGTTCTCTTTATCTACTTTTAGGACGTGAAAATCTGATGATGTTTTAGGTCATATTTATGCAGAAATATAGTACATTCTAAAGGGTTCACAAACTATCAAGCACCACTGTACTGAACTCTGCTACTTCAGCAACATTCACTTGTAATACTGTGTGAGATGTGATGTTTGAAGAGAGCAAACTCCATACTACCCATGTTTTGGACGTTATTTTTTGGATGTCCGCAAACCTTTGTCTATACAGTGTATTTTCAGGGTGGCCATGGCACTGCAGTTTTTCAGATATAGTTAATGGATCATTTGTAATGCAGGCTTGGACTCAAAACCACAAAAAAGGGTCACTCAAGTATAATCTGTACTTAATTTATAAATTTCAATTAGTTCAGTTACTTAGTGCTTTACTGCAAATCTAAAGTTCTTTTTTCTCTGTAGACTTAAAATCATAGCTTAGGCTAGCCAGGACAAAGTATGATAAGTATGGCGATCATGTAAACAAAATGTAGTAAACAAAATAGACAAATCCAAAAATACACTGCTGTCCAACTAGAGGGGTAACTTTAGCTATGCATAGAGATCTAAATATAATCAAGAACCAAATTTCAGAATAACACATGCTATTAGCCAACAAGCCAAGAAGCATTATCTATGTAAAGCAACATAACATCCTATGGAACCAGACTTGTTTTTCTACATACCTGGAGTAAAGTTCAACCAAAATGGTGTCTGTGATGAGCAGTAATTTAATTTACCAAATTATTCAGTACATTGTTTCTTGCTGTCACTGTTCACCATCACAGTAGCTTAAAATGTAAAACTTTTCTTCTTTAAGGTATTAAAAAAGAACAACATTAGAGATTATGTCGTGTTTATGTCCAACAAGTAATACATGTAGATCGACAAACTGGTGACATAATTATAACCTCTCCACTATCTTCGATTAAATACATTAGAATGTACTTTTACTAGCTCAGATCAGTCAGTATGAACCTGTATGTTTTGTCTGGTTCATTTCATTTGCTAATAAACATCCATTCCTGCATTTCAGGCCTGTAACACATAAAAAAATCTGGGACGGTAAAACATTACCACTTTACAACTGTTACCATTCCTTCTCAAATATGCTTTGGCACGGAGGATAGCAGACGATGAAGTGTTTCAGGTGTTATTTTGTCCCATCATTCCTGAAAACATGTCATAAGGTGGGCTACAGTATGGGTTCAACATTGTGGCATTTTGTTTCAAAATTCTCCATTGGGGACAGTTGTCCTTTTCACCTTTGGCCATCCCAACTTTTTATGGAATGTGTTGTAGGCCTGAAATGCGGAAATGGATGCTTATTAACAAATTAAATGACGATAAACCAGGAAAAAGGAAATTGTGTGGGTTTTTTTTTTATTTGTACTGTCCCAACTTTTTCTGAAATCAGTATCTTTGTTATAAAATATCTAACAAGCTGCTTTTTAAGCGCCTTGTACTGTGAAATATATTTTTGCTTATTGCTTAGTCAATAACTTTATGGTGCACCTTTGAAATGTGTTGTTATATGTATAAAGTTCATATTTAAAAACTTTTACTGCCTGTAAACTACACAATCTGTTGAAGACGCAGTTCAGCGGGTCACCCGGGTGATCCTTGTACCTGTTTATGGCCTTTCCAGGGCTGTAAATGTGGCAGGGTTAAGGTTCCAGAGATACAACAGGATTAAATAAACTGTCTTCAGGATTTGACTGCATATCATATTCATGGGATAACAGTACAACATGGAGGAGCTAAGGAACAGGGGGCATAAGAGAGAGGGGAGGCACAGGTACCTTTCAAAGACGTATTTTCATGGCTTATATAATATTACATCAGCAGATTTCCAAATCTTGGATTTGTGTAAGGCTACACGGTATTTAGCGCAGACTTTGACTAAAGGATGTATAATCGTTTCACCTGTACAACTGGATAAGTGTATTTGTAACAAGTCTTACTGTTGAACAAATCCAGCTTTGCCTCAGGGTTGTACTGAGTGGAGACTGCTGTTAAGTTATCTTAATTAAGTGGACATGAAGGCAATCTTACACACGTTCATATTATAGTTATATAAGCATTTGATTTAGATTCAACATAAATATGTATGGACAGGATACGCATATTACTAGCAATGTTTTTCTTGTTGTTATGATTGAGTTTTTATAGCTGTTGGATTGTAAGTTGAAGAACTGTGATATCATAACTTTGAATGGCTATTAACAAACAGGCAATGTGTTAAATGTTACATGTGTACTGAACTGAATAAGCCGTGATATGACTAAATCAAACTGAAATAGTTACGAGGTTTAACTCCATTGATTCAGCTGTATTGAAAACTCATTGGGACGTCCTAATGCGGAAGTGTCCGGCTTTTGATTCAGTATCTACTACAATAAATTAGGGCTGTGTTACCTTTGTTCACGGCCCATTCCTCAAGGCTCTCTTTTAGTGAGAAGAGTAGAACTTGTGGCTTCATCCAGCCAAAGCTGCTGGGCAACTGAACAAAGCAATTTATCCTCACCTGCTGAGTTCAGTTATAAGCTGGTCTGGATTAGGCACCTAGAGCTTTCCCGGATCTGTATGGCAATCCATCTAGTCCAAAACAGAAATGGAAAAAAATGACTCTAGTTCTGAGAGTTTAGATTCCATATTGTGGTTCTAAGAGTGTAGACTATATAACATAGATTAGACTACATTACATAGCTACCTAACTTTAGTCTTACATAGATTCCTTACTGTAGTTCTAAGAGTCTAGTTGTCAAGACTGCTAGAACCTAGCCCAAGTCAAGACCAAGACCAGGACACATCAAGTCTGAGTCAAGACCAAGATTTTTATTATTCGATACCAAGTCAAGGTGGAGACCGGGAGTTGCTGAGACCGAGACCGAAACCAGATTAAGAGTATCATACAAGGATAAAAAGTAGAACATGAAAAACATTTATATACGTAATTCACTTTTTCATTATGCTTTATTATATATGTTATGTTAATAAATAATATTATCATCATATATTTTGTAAAATACAACATTAAATAAAATATAGCCTAAAATGATTATTAATTATTATTATATTATATTCTTAGTCAAACTAAGGCAACGTAACTTTCGGAAGCAAATGATGTTAATGATACCGTTTCTCTTCTTCTCTCAAACTTAATCCGAATCACCACATAAAGCCACCTGAATATAGCAACATCATCCATTCTACTAATTTTTATTATTAAATGTCAAAACATAATAATAACATTTTAATCTGCCCTCAAACAAAATTATCCTAAACTCTACTAACTAAGTAAAAAGAGCGGCAAAACTGGACACTTGCAGTCTCAACATCAGACGATTAAAGATAATTTGTTAAACTTTCAAACACCACTGTACTGAGCTCTGCTACTTCAGCAACATTCACTTGTAACACATTCATACTATAAAGCAGAAATTTCTGGATTCTCCTTAGACAAACAGTGGCAGTAGATTGGGTTGGACTGATACCCCAGTGACTGTCAATATGACACATTAGAGGTTTCGGCTTCCAACAAGTCAGTACTTCAACTTTCTGTCCTGCTGTCTTTCAATAAAGTGCATAGAGAATTGGTTTGCCAACTTTGATTGAGGACTTGGTTCTCTTAATCTAGTGTCCCAAAGTTCCATGTTCCTAATTCCAAAATCTAGTGGAAAGCCCTTTTAGAAGGAAAAAAGGCTGCTGTGATGAGATGTGATGTTTGATGAAGGCAAACTCCATACTACCCATGTTTTGGACGTTATGTTTTGGATGTCCGCAAACTTTTGTCTATACAGTGTATTTTCAGGGTGGCCATGGCACTACAGTTTTTCACTCCAGTATACTCCACTCCAGTATTTACACTCCAGTCTCTCCAGTATACTCTGTATGTAATTTATAAATTTAAATTAGTTCAGTTAGTTAGTGCCTTACTGCAAATCTGAAGTTATTTTTTTCTCCATAGATATTTTAGAACTGTATTGCTACAGTTCTAACAGTAATAGCTTAGGCTAGCCAGGACAAAGTATGATAAGTATGGCGATCATGTGATTCATGCAAAATATGTCAGAAATTAACTCATTGATTACCTGATACCTTTATTTATCTTAATTGTCTGCTTGCCTAGCCACCACTGTGGTTAATTTAAGTCGATGTGCAGGACTGATCAACAATTACCAGAAACATGTATTTGCAGTTACTGTTGTGCAATGAGGTCACACCACATACTGAAAGCAAAGGTTCTCATACTTTTGCCACTGTCAGATATTGGGAAATTTTCTTCAATAAATAAATGACCATGTATAATATTTTTATGTCATTTGTTAGGTCATATATGTTTTTGTTTTAGATCATATTTATGCATAATTATAGAAAATGTAATGTATTAAAGGCTTCACAAACTTTTAAACAGAACTTTAGAAAGTTATAAGGAAGACAGCCACAGAAAGCAAGTTAGCTAGGTTTGTAGAAAGCCATTTTAATTCATGTAACATTTATTTCATACATCCAAGCTTAAAAACATAGCAAAGACCATCATATGTTCTGGATGTTGGTTTATTAGCAAGACCATACAAGTTCCATGTTGATCCAAGTCGTTTTATGTTGGGTAGTTCTGGTCTGACAATTTTTTAGCTGGTGAACTGACATGGTCATGCTGGTCTTACATTTACATTTACATGTACAGCATTTAGCAGACGCCCTTATCCAGAGCGACTTACAGTTGATTCAGTCTTACAATCCAAGCACTTGTGGGTTAAGGGTCTTGCTCAAGGACCCAACAGTGGCAGCTTGGCAGAGGTGGGATTTGAACCCTGGTCCTTCTGGTCCATAGTCCAGTACCTTACCCGCTAGGCTACCACAGTCCCTTGCTGGTATAGCTGTGTGACCAGCATACCAAAACACACCATATGATGGTCGTTGCTATTTTTTAGAAGGGACTTCACCTTACAATTTAAAGTCAAACTATCAAAACACGCAATGAAAAACAAAGCTCTGAAGACCCTCACTCTCAACATGAGCAACGGAGCAAACGTCTGGCTTTTGGAAAAAATATGACTAATTTTAACTGGCTAGTCAAAAGACAATCTAGTAACCAAAATAGACAAATCCAAAAATACACTGCTATCCAACTAGAGGTGTAAATTTATGAAAGGAAAATAAAACACACACATTTAAAGTGAGCAAGGTTTTCAGTCAAATCACATTCTAAATATAAGCAAGAACCAAATTACCGAATAACATAACATCATATAGAACCATTTTGCTACCTAACATTTCTCAGCATATGACATATGCTCACACTCATTAGGACAATGTCCAGAGCATCAACTTTATTAGTCAATTGTATATTTATTATATTCCTTTGCAATCTCAGTCTCCTTATCTCTTTTACTGACAATAGAAGCAGAAACTTGATGACTTTTTTTCTACATACCTGGAGTAAAGTTCAACCAAAATGGTGTCTGTGATGAGCAGTAATTTAATTGACCAAATTATTCAGTACATTGTTTCTTGCTGTCACTGTTCACCATCACAGTAGCTTAAAATGTAAAACTGTTCTTCTTTAAGGTATTAAAAAAGAACAACATTAGAGATTAAGCAATGTCGTGTTTATGTCCAATAAGTCATACATGTAGATCGACAAACTGGTGACATAATTATAACCTCTCCACTATCTGTGATTAAATACATTAGAATGTACTTTTACTAGCTCAGATCAGTCAGTATGGATCTGTATGTTTTGTCTGGTTCATTTCATTTGCTAATAAACATCCATTCCTGCATTTCAGGCCTGTAACACATTAAAAAAATCTGGGACGGTAAAACATTACCACTTTACAACTGTTACCATTCCTTCTCAAATATGCTTTGGCACGGAGGATAGCAGACGATGAAGTGTTTCAGGTGTTATTTTGTCCCATCATTCCTGAAAACATGTCATAAGGTGGGCTACAGTATGGGTTCAACATTGTGGCATTTTGTTTCAAAATTCTCCATTGGGGACAGTTGTCCTTTTCACCTTTGGCCATCCCAACTTTTTATGGAATGTGTTGCAGGCCTGAAATGCGGAAATGGATGCTTATTAACAAATTAAATGACGATAAACCAGGAAAAAGGAAATTGTGTGGTTTTTTTTTTATTTGTACTGTCCCAACTTTTTCTGAAATCAGTATCTTTGTTATAAAATATCTAACCAAGCTGCTTTTTAAGCGCCTTGTACTGTGAAATATATTTTTGCTTATTGCTTAGTCAATAACTTTATGGTGCACCTTTGAAATATGTTGATTATATTATAAAGTTCATATTTTAAAAACCTTTTACTGCCTGTAAACTAACACCATCCTGTTGAAGACGCAGCGGGATTCACCCGGGTGATCCTTGTACCTGTTTATGATGGGCCTTTCCAGGGCTGTAATGTGTCAGGGTTAAGGTTGCAGAGATACAACAGGATTAAATAAACTGTCTTCAGGATTTGACTGCATATCATATTCATGGGATAACAGTACAACATGGAGGAGCTAAGGAACAGGGGGCATAAGAGAGAGGGGAGGCACAGGTACCTTTCAAAGACGTATTTTCATGGCTTATATAATATTACATCAGCAGATTTCCAAATCTTGGATTTGTGTAAGGCTACACGGTATTTAGCGCAGACTTTGACTAAAGGATGTATAATCGTTTCACCTGTACAACTGGATAAGTGTATTTGTAACAAGTCTTACTGTTGAACAAATCCAGCTTTGCCTCAGGGTTGTACTGAGTGGAGACTGCTGTTAAGTTATCTTAATTAAGTGGACATGAAGGCAATCTTACACACGTTCATATTATAGTTATATAAGCATTTGATTTAGATTCAACATAAATATGTATGGACAGGATACGCATATTACTAGCAATGTTTTTCTTGTTGTTATGATTGAGTTTTTATAGCTGTTGGATTGTAAGTTGAAGAACTGTGATATCATAACTTTGAATGGCTATTAACAAACAGGCAATGTGTTAAATGTTACATGTGTACTGAACTGAATAAGCCGTGATATGACTAAATCAAACTGAAATAGTTACGAGGTTTAACTCCATTTGATTCAGCTGTATTGAAACTCATTGGGACGTCCTAATGCGGAAGTGTCCGGCTTTTGATTCAGTATCTACTACAATAAATTAGGGCTGTGTTACCTTTGTTCACGGCCCATTCCTCAAGGCTCTCTTTTAGTGAGAAGAGTAGAACTTGTGGCTTCATCCAGCCAAAGCTGCTGGGCAACTGAACAAAGCAATTTATCCTCACCTGCTGAGTTCACTTATAAGCTGGTCTGGGTTAGGCACCTAGAGCTTTCCCGGATCTGTATGACAATCCATCTAGTCCAAAACAGAAATGGCTGAAAATGACTCTAGTTCTGAGAGTCTAGATTCCATATTGTGGTTCTAAGAGTGTAGACTATATAACATAGATTAGACTACTTTACATAGCTACCTAACTTTAGTCTTACATAGATTCCTTACTGTAGTTCTAAGAGTCTAGTTGTCAAGACTGCTAGAACCTAGCCCAAGTCAAGACCAAGACCAAGACTTTTATTATTCGAGTCCAAGTCAAGGTGGAGACCGGGACCAAGACCAGATTAAGATTTTTTTCATCATACAAGAATAAAAAGTAGAAAATGAAAAAATTAATGTGTTTGTAATTCACTTTTTTCATTATTATATATGTTATGTAAATAAATAATATTATCATCATATATTTTGTAAAATATAACATTAAATACAATATAGCCTAAAGTGATTATTAATTATTATTATATTATAGGTTTAGTCAAATTAAGACAATGTAACTTTCAGAAGCAAATGATGCTGATGATTCCGTTTCTCTTCTTTTCTCAAACTTAATCATATAATAATAATAACATTTTAATCTGCCCTCAAACAAAATTATCCTAAACTCTACTAACTAAGTAAAGTGAGCGGCGAAACTGGACACTTGCAGCCTCAACATCAGACGATTAAAGATAGAACGTTGATGATTGGATACTGAAGGACAAGAGCAGTAACTTATTTTTCCCTGTTAGCCAATCTGAGGGCAGATTTTATTTAGACATGTAGAGAAAGGACTGATTTATTCTATTTGAATGGATTGTTGATATTAAATAACAATAGGAAAAAGTTCAGTTTATAAATAATGGTACCTCAGACAGACACATTGGACTCGGCTGGTCTCGACAACAAGTTCCGAGTCCACCTTATTCCGAGACTGAGCCAAAACCGAGTCCAACTGAGGTTGACACTGCTCGTTTATGGTTTCAAGACCGGTCTCGAGTGCTCGAGTGCTACAACACATTTACATTTACATTAATACATTTACAAAATCGGTCGTTCAGGAATATATTGATCTTAATGACAGACAAATACCACATCCCATAAGCCATACCAGAACAAGTAAGAAAATACAGGTAGCACGTTGTGTGATTCTATACTATTGTTCTTACGTAGATTAGTTACTGCAGTTCAAAGACTGTAGATTTTATATTGTAGTTCATGCTATAGTTCTTCAGACTTTAGCTAGACTGTATTGTCCCACTGGGAAATTTGTCTTGGAAACAGACTGTTTCACTGCCACAACATACCATCACACACAAGCATTTATAAGTTCTTACATAGATTCCTTTTTTAAGATTCATTTTAAGGGCGTATATTCAAAAGTGCTACTTTAGGGATATATTGAGTTTAATCCCAGGTGAAATCCAAATGAAAGCCAAATTGGAATAAGCAAGAAAATATAGGTAGCAGGATCGGTTCATACAGCTCTATAATATATGAATTTCTTATTATTTATTAATCTTTTACCAGATGCCTCTATACAAGCTGTAAGGTGAAGGGCCTTGCTCATGGGCTCATGGGCTTGGGCCTGGCAGAACTCGGATTTGAACTCACAACCTGAATATTCCAGAGCCTTAACTACTGAATTACTGCACAACATTCATTAATTCATTTTCATTAACATGTAATCCAGTTGAGTTTTCTCTCTCTAGCATTGTGGGGACAGTCCATTGGCATAATGTTTACTGTAGCTAATTAATGCTACACTTACACCTTTCCCTAACCTCAGTAACACAAAGCAAATCTTTTGACTCTTTTGGTTTTACGTAATTTTCCAGCCCTTAAGTAAAGCTCACAGGAAGGCTATGGTACTGGAATGAGTGAGATATGCATAACGTATTTTCTCTCGCCCTTATGTAAAGTGTTAATGATGTATGATATATAAGACATAAGAAACTCTACGACATATGACACCATGACAGAGTTCTAAGTATGGTAATTTATTTTACATAAAATAACCCTAAATAAGAGTTAACTACATGACAATAAAACAAAGTCTTCAAAAAAGCTGATGCCTAAAGTAAAAAGCTTGTGTACTGTAGGCTCCATATAGCCCTTAAGTAACATTTTATGAAATACAGATTTTATACACACGTGATACACACATTTCTTAAACTGATGATGTGCTAATGCTATTACAGGGACACATGGGATCCCTTCCAGCTCAACCCCGTTGGGGCCGAGAAGGAGAAGAAGAGAACCCTTTTTCTGTCCATGCAACGCTTCATGGCAGTGGTTGTAGGTCTGCTGGTCTTGACCAGTGCTGTCATCAGCAAGGTGAGTCTTATTTGTTAGTTATGATTTTTTTTTTAACTTACAGGTACATATTCTTTTATTTTTTATTTATTTGTAATGGCTGACAGCTATACATTAAATCGAGCTTAAAATCCAACACCAAAGTACATTTAGTCATTTAGCAAAGAACTGTTTTTAATAGCAGAAAATGCCAGAGGTTTAGTTGATTAAATTGATTAAAACAATTTTCAATACATAAAACAAGCAGAAAACAAAAGACCTATGACATAACTGCATATAATACATATTAACCCAAATGTAACAATTTCAATGAATAAGAAAAATAACTCAATTACATTATTACATTTCAAAATTCAATAGTATCTTGTATGTTCCCTTTTGCTGTAATGACAGCGTGAGCTCCAGCTGGCAAATCTGATGATCCACGTTATAGAAGCATGTATAGTCCCATGACAGTCAGTACTAGTTAGAGTGACCAGATTTTCGATAATGAAATACTGGACCTTAAACACCTAACACGGCACAGCCACATTACCAGCCCTAATAATAATAATAATAATAATAATAGTTTTACCTGTCAATACTTGGATATGAGCGCTGAGTAGCAGCCCAAGCCCACTCATTCAACACAAGTATCAAGACAGTAACTTGCTGCATCCACATAGGTTTTCACAGATACAGAGCACGATACAGATACACTATATACACTGCACACTTACTTTGTGATTTTTAGTTTGAATATGCTGATTAATATCGTTGCAACTTCTGTGAGAAATTAAACTTAGCTCCACGTCTGACAATCCACTTCCAGGTTTTCTCAGAAATGTATATTATTTCTGAATCTGGTCGTTAAACGTATTTGTTCGTTTAGCTTTCTCAGCAGCACATCAGCCATATGAATTATTTTCCTTTACAAACTGTGATTGGCCATTTTATGGTTAGACATGTACACTAACTTGTGAAATAATTGGTGTGTTCCTTTTGAATAAACACAAGCGTTTGGGGCGATGATTTTCTGCTAATGTTCATTATAGTATAAATTTGTTATTTTCTTTGAAAGTCGAGACAAATGTACATATTCTACAAATAAGTCGGGACACCAGGACATGAACTGAAATACAGGATCACTTCGGGAAGAACAGGAAGTCTGGTCACCCTAGTACTATTTGATCTTCTTTGTTTTTCAAGTAGTTGCTGCAAAGCTTTTCTCCACAAAGCTACAAAGAAGCATTTTCACTAGTGGTCTCAGATTTTTTTTTTACACAATTTAACATTTCATTTAATTAATTTTGAAATTTTAATTGTTCAAAGTAACAATGTTTTGCATTTTACATAACTATTTATCAGTGAATACCTAATTAACTTGTTTTATATTAGATTTGATCTATGTCTGTAGCTATGTATAATGATATATGATAATAATAGTTATTTATTTAATGTGTATTTAATTATTTTGTCACAATGATTGGATATACTATATATTCTGCTGCCTTTCACAAAGCTTCTTACCAAAGACATCATTGAAAATGGCTTGAGATGGCTACAAGCTTCCAATGATACAATCCAATATAATGTACAACTGAATAACATTTGTTCAAACAGCCTTGATGGACTTGATGGACACAGTCAAATATTGGATCATGCCAGACATTGATACCTTTAGTTGGAATTAGTTTAGACAGCAAAAACAGGAGAGGTCTTCAGATCTTTAGAGATTCATCATACATCTCTAGATAACCCTGGAGACCAGAGCATCAATATTATAAGCATCAATATTATAACTTTCAATATAAGTTAGTTGTGATTCAGCAAAACACATGTTATGTAATGCTGGCAAGCATGTAGGCTACTGTATAAATGATCCCCATTAGTTTTTCCTGGTCTGGACCATTACCGACTTATAGGACAATTTGTTATCACATATAGTCTTCATTATCACATATTTTTGTATAATAAATCCCTTATTATATACACTACATATCATTAATCCATCCTAACAACAACCACACCTTTTTCTGTTATTAACACAACAGCTTGATATGGGCAATTACTGTCTCTAAGGCAATTTACGATGTGACAAATCTGCCGATACTTTGTACTCTGTTATCTGGTCTTACTGTGTGTTCGTACAAGAGGGGAATGATAGGAAATGGATAGCTAAGAGCTCTGGAACAATTTACGGAAATCATACATACAGCGTGTCATACCTCAGCAGTACCCAGACAATGTCTAGCTCAGGTCCCATAATCTGGTATAGTTTGGAAAAAGGAATGAAATGTAAAAAGGCAGTTCACAGCAGGGTAGCAATAAGGAAATCTGACTGTCATGTAATGAATCTGTGGTAGTGAGAGATAGAGATATCAGATTTTATGGCCCCTGATTCACTGTCGTAAAATCACATGTTCATCTAGATTTTACTGCATTCTGTGCACGCAGGGTTCTCTGGTACTACTGGCCACGCTTTCCAGTACCAAATCCTTGAGGAACAATGAAGATAGGCAGTTGTACATGCTTCTGCTAATGTGTGTCCTTCTCATGCCCAACCTGATGGTTTTCCTCAAATGTCTATGGAAATGTGCCTTCAAAAGTTTTGTTGCACCAAACCTGAAAACAATGGGAATGGTAAGTAGATCTTCAAACATTAAAGCTGTGCTTAAAGTGAAAAAGAATGAGGCTGTGCTCAGACCGGGCAGCAGCCTAATTTGCAAGTATTCCAGTGTCCCCATAGCCAGTTAAACCATCATATCCAGCCTCCCAAATGACTGTTAAAAATGTTTTATTGTGGAAAAAAGGAAAGTAATGCAATTAATCTCATGTTAGCATAGTTACCTTAGAACTTCCTCCATTTAGCACCAACGCACTATAGAAGGCATCAGTAACATGTTGGTTTGTCCTGTTTGATAAGTAATATTGGAAACTGGCTTGTCAAAGTAAGCCAAAGTCAGAAATGTTGGGAATTAGAATCATGACATAATTAGGTGACTAAATTGAGTATGAGTAAACAATACAAGCACTAGTTAAAGGGTCAGATCATAGTGAAGTAATCAATTATAGTACACACTAATGTCATGTTAGTAAAGTAAAGTACAGAAGTAGAACTTGTGATTTTGCACTGGTTAATTTGTGTTTCTTGTTGAAGATTTCAGCAGTTGAGATTCTGGTGGCACTGGGGACCGCCATTTTGGTTCTGATCGTGATGCCTCAACTCGATGTGCTCTCCAACCTCTTCATAACTGGAGGAGTTTGCTTTCTGACTGCCCTCCTGCATATTATATTCCGTCTGCAGCACCAGCGCTGGATGATCATCTTTCCTATTTGCTCTCTGATTTTAGTGTCCACTGGTTACGCTCTGCTGGCTACCGACTACTATGTGAGAGTATCTTCTTACGTCTCGTACCAAGAGAACGACTGCTACATATATGTTGGCCTTGCTATATTTGCCTCTCTGCTTGTCTCCCTTAATTGGTGGGAGAACCCTGTGCAGGCCAGTGGTGGATGGTTTGATATGCTAAATGAATTGGATGGCTTCAGAGACTTTGTTTTCATGTTTACCAGTCTCATGAGGATTGTTGTCATCATTGGCGTGTACTTCCTGTATTATGGTCTGATAGCTACTAACCGTATTAACTTTGGGGCATTCTCACAAGTTAGCGGGGATAACCTACAAATAGGCCTTGGGTTGTTTTTCCTGCAAGCTTTCTGTTCTGCTGCTTGCCATTGGTTTGGGGTTGTGGCCTGCAAGATCCATGCAGTGAGGTTGAGCTTTGCCTTGCCCATCTCTGTGACGGGTCCTGTCACTCTGATTGTAGGCATATCTATTTTCTTGGCTCAAGCCGGAAGCCTAAGTGTGTCACCAGAACCTATGTACTTTTCGACTTTGACAGGCAACTACACGCCAATCAACAACCCTTTCTTGGACTTTTGCTCCAGACTTGTGACCTTGAAGGACACTAACACTACACCAGTAGTCCTGCTGGAACTCTCCAACAGCATCTGCAAAACAACGCTGAACAGCCATTATAACATTTGGCCCTTTTCCATGCTTGCGCTTGAGGGGATCTGCATGTGGCTCGGGTTTGCCGCATGCACCTACTACGTCTGGACTCTGAAGGTACCGCGCATTGAAAGGACATCGCAGCTGTTTGTTCGGCGTCTGTACGAGGCTGCCTTCATTGACATGTCTCTGCTTCTCAACACCAAAATGAAAGTGAAGGATCCAGAGAGGTGATTTGCTTCATTTGACCTGTTTTTAACAATTTATCTAAGCTGCATCTTTAGTTATCTTTAGTCTTTAGCCTCTGCCAAGCTGCTGCTGTTGGGTCCTTGAGCAAGGCCCTTAACCCTCAATTGCTTGGATTGTAAGACTGTATAAGTTGTTAGTAGCTCTGGGTAAGAGTGTCTGTACCAGGACGGGCAAAAGTAGGTAGCTGTTTTAAAAATGCAAGAACAAGGTAGGAACTATATCAATAGGAAATATTTAATATTTGTTATCTGGCTTGCTTTCCAGAACATGTTACATTTGAATAGCTGAGTACGACCGTATATGGAAATAATCATTAGTATTAACATAATATTCAGCCCTTGTGATTTTCTAGTGTTTTAGTAAGCTACCTTACCCAGTTTATTTTACGATCAATTTTCTCTTGTTGTCTCCATGTTTACATGTTTGTTAGACCAGTCACCCATTAATTTCACCACTACATGCACGTGATATTCATTGTTGCAGAATTCACTACAGAGCAATAGAGTGGCACTGTTGGTTTATTATATAATAATAGTATTATGCATAATAATGGTAAATGCATAAAAACTATTAAACTTGCTCTTATCCTATTGTTCCTGTGCTTTAGGTTGGAGTCTGTGGAGAACTGTGTCATTTATCTCTGTGCAACAATGTGGCATGAAACATATGATGAAATGCTCAAGATCCTGACCTCAATGTTCAGGTACTACTCTAGTTATGTCTTTGTTTCTTTACATAAGTGATATCAGCCTGGTTTTATGTGCAGCCTGCTAAAATCTCTCACGGATTCAGACTTGACAGGTACAGAGGCGATCCAAAGGAAGAGCACAACGACTATTTTGACTTCGAGTGCCATATTTTTGTGGATGATGGCTTCGAGGACGATAAAGAAACTAAAAAAAGATTTGTCAATTCATATGTGGTAGATCTAATAAACGTGGTAATGGAAGTATACAGGTATTGGTTGACTTGAGTTGGTCTAAGACATAAATTGCTTATTTTTTCAAAACGTGAGACTTATAACTATCTTCTTTTCAGAGTATTCACAAATAAAGAGCCAGATGAGGTCTCCATCATTGAAACCCCATATGGTGGCCGACTTGCCTTTGTGATGCCGGAGGGAAACATGCTGTTTGTCCATCTCAAAGACAAGCAGCTAATCCGAAACAAAAAACGATGGTCACAAGTAAGGATTTAAACCTGAGTGGACATTTATAGTTGTTTATTATTTAAATTAAGAAATGTGACTTAATTATATGCATTTTTTTTGCAGATAATGTATATGTACTATCTTCTCGGCTGGAAAGGATATATAGTAAAAAATCCCCAAAAAATAACAGTAAGTCTTCTATTAATCATACATCAACAGACTATGCATGCAATTTATAAGTTTATGATGAATAAAACTTAATAAATAAATAAATAAATAAATAAATAAACTTCCAAATAGGAAAAAAAAACATTGCCGTTTTATCTGCCATAATGTACTCATGAAAACATTTGTTTCTTTGCAAAAATATTTATATTTTAAAAATATCTCTTATGTTTTTCATTATGTGATTATTGTAAATTACTTTTAAGATGATACATTTTTTGTAATATTGCTTTTTTTCAAGTCATAACTGCCTGAAATAAGTTTTAAAAAAAGGTGAAGTGAAAACTAGTAACAAGTGTATCATAATTTTATAATAACAAATAATAAAGTTATATCTAATACTCTCTAATTTTTTTATTTATCATAATGTTGCTTATATTTATTAATCATGCTCATAACAATGCTTATAACATTTTCTACTAGTAATGCAAACAGGATGTGAAAATATATCAAATGAAATGTTATAGTGCCATCAAAATGTGTTAGAAGTGATAGATTTTATTTGCTTATCAAGTACAGACTCGCCATGCTCATTATTTATTTATTATTTATTTATTCATTCATTGCTTTTACATCATGTATGCTAACAGAGGCAGAACAATGTATGTCGTGCAAGTCTCATATCACTGGATGGAGAGGCTTATCTTCTGCCAAACTTTGACAATGACAGCAAAAGGAAACACATATCAGATGACAACACATACATCTTGGCTTTGGATGGAGACACTGATTTCCACCCCTCTGCTGTGGTCTTACTGGTTGACCGTCTTCGAATGTATGACAACGTGGGGGCCGCTTGTGGTAGAATTCATCCGACTGGAATGGGTAAGCTCTGACACGCTGTAGAGTCTCCATCTGGCAATTAGGCTTTGTAACTCATTGGACTCAAAGTTAAATGCGATTGCAGGGCCAATGGTGTGGTACCAGAAGTTTGAATATGCTGTGGGGCATTGGCTACAGAAGACAGCAGAGCATGTGTTTGGGTGCGTGCTTTGCAGCCCTGGATGCTTCAGCTTGTTCAGGGGGTCAGCCCTGATGGATGACAATGTGCTGAAGAGATACACCACCAAGGCAACTAGAGCTTCAGAGTACGTCCAGTATGACCAAGGTAACGTGTCCTCTTCAGGTTGGCCTTCAGATGGCAAACAATTGGCCTTGCTTAATTAATGTAATAAATAAATGATTGTAGACCTTACTGATCATATTGTAAGATCACAGCAGGTTTTAGAGCTACAGTTGTCTCAGGTTCATTTGCTCTTCTGATTAATGGTCTGAAATGTATTGAACACTGATCCATGACCTTTCTGAATTGGTTGAGCTGTTGTGGAAATACGCAGTTCTCAGCATCGCTCTGATCGCTGCATTTTCAGGTGAGGATCGGTGGCTTTGCACGTTGCTTCTCCAGCAGGGTTGGAGAGTGGAGTACAACGCTGCGTCAGACGCCTACACCAATTCTCCCCAAGAATTTAAAGAGTTCTACAACCAAAGGCGCCGCTGGGGTCCCTCCACCCTGGCGAACACATTAGACCTTCTACACAGTGGGAAAGAGACTGCGAAGAGGAACTCCTCTATATCTATGATCTACATTTTCTACCAGATCTTCACTGTGGCTTCCTCTATTCTTGGTCCTGCTTCAGTCACCCTGATGGTAGCTGGTCAGTATGTTTAGATTTAACAGTAGTACCAAGTCATTTTAAAATCACAATATATGCCTGGGGTGAACAGATTTCCCAAGACACTTCCAGCTTTCACTCAGATTCAAGCACAAAAGCATATACTACCATTTGGACCAGTTCAGTGTCTCACTGTATTGTCAGTGGGATTTCTGCTTTGACATGCTGTGACTTTAGCTGTGGCACAGCGGTTGAGGCCATGGACTAATGACCAGAATGTTAAAGATTTGCAGTCCAGACACTCCCAAGGTCCCAGTGTTGGACATAAACCTTAAACCTTTTTTTTTGCTACAACTATATGTTATACGATTGAATCAGTTGCTCTGGATAAGGGCATCTGCTAAACGCTGCTAATGTATATCAATCAGTATAAAGTACACAGCTACAGGTACATACAACTTAGATTATTTAGAATTAGAAGGGAAAAATAACAGAAAGGTTTGTTTTATGGTGTCTTTGCCTTGCCAAGTTGTTTGGGAAACCTGTAACTCGTTATTCATTATGGAATCAACAGGACCAAAAAGCAGGATTTGTTTAGACTAAAGATTATTGTTCTATCTTTTTAGGGGCTATGCAGTTTATTTTTAAAATCGACGGCTCGCTGGCCATCATCATCTCTTGCATACCTCCAGTTTTTTACATGCTCATCTGTTTCCTGTCAAAAGCCAACTTCCAGATTACTATTGCCAGCATTCTGAGTGTCCTTTATGCATTTCTGATGACGGCATCCTTCTTCTCCATTATTGGTGAGAGTACATGGTCAGATGTTGTTTGAAAAGTATTTAACTGATTTCCTGTATGTTATTGTATGTGTAGATAGAAGGAAAAGTTTACTGGTTCCCTAGCTTAACAGCTGTTAGAGCAAGGTAGTAACTAAACTCAGCAGTAATACCCATGGTTCTTACCAACTTATTTTAACATTCTTAACATGGAACAGGTGACATGGTCAAGGAAGGCACCTTCATCACTCCCACTGGGTTATTTCTGGTCTCCATGACCGTTCTGTACTTGGTCACAGCACTACTTCATCCCCAGGAGTTTGGAAATATTGTGTACGGCCTCATGTACTTTATATGCATCCCCAGCGGCTACCTCCTTCTTACTATCTACTCCTTGGTGAACATGAATAATGTCTCCTGGGGCACCAGAGAGTCCAACAAAGAGAAAGAGGAAAAGAAGCACGAAGGAATACTGTGCAACCGTAACTGCAAGCTCTGTTGCTGGGACGTGAACATCAAAGTGACCCAGGAAACCGAGAACTTGATGCTGCAGCACATCCAGCAAGCTGTCAATGCAAAGGCTTCAACTGCCCAGCCTGACGTGGAGTTGACTGATGCGCCTACTCAAAAAGATGAAAAACATTCTGAAACTGACAAACAAATCACTGAAGTCAACAAGGTGGTCCAACGGAAGTTAGTAGACATCAAAAAAGATAGTCATGTTTATGAGGAACCAGACAACAGATCTGAACAAAGGTAAGTTGTTTTGATTGGAGTTGTGGGATTCTGAGGAAATTTACACTTTTGTACATTTAAAATGTTGCTACTGTTAAAATTCTGTTAAAATATATTTATAGTGGCAGTGAAAGCAGCAGCGGGCGGAAAACGTATGCATCTTCTGATGACGAAGATGATGAGAATGACGTTGATCATGATATTGATGATGATAACGATGCCCTTAGTCCATATGAAAAACTCCGCAGACAGGAAATGGAGGCTGTCCCTGAGAATGGTAAGTCCGAAAGACAGATTAACTGATTTGACTAAACAGCACACAGACACTATTCCATAAAATGTTCTATTCCGTAAAAGAAAATGATTTTGTCTAACAGAATGGGTCAGTCCAGTGAAAACCGTTTTCTTGAAGAAGCTTACCTATGCAAACCTCAAAAGGAATCTCCAGGAGCAAATTAGGTACACCCTTAGAAACAAGAACCAGGAGGACCTATGTGAGGAGCTGGTGCTAATGCTAACAGATACTCTGAATGAGGAGATAAAAGACAAAGTGGGCCCTGAAGACATTCTGACAGACAACCGGCTGGAACAATTGCAAGATGCTCTGAACGAGTCAGCAAGGAGAATTCTGAAGACAAACCGCATGAAGAGGCTTGAGGCAAGAGTCAAAAGGGCTATTGAGAGAACTCTGGTGGCTCCCCAGGTTGTGAGGCTGACTGAGGTAATAACACATTGCCACTCTTATCCACACATGACCACAAGCTGGAGAAACTTGCTGAGGGACATTGTATTGCTTGTTAATGTATTTGCATAAGTTTCTCCTGTAAGAGGGAAGGCCCCTCATTCCATGGGAACATAGCTAACATGTGTGTTTATACATTTTACCAGGATGAGACTGACTTCTGGGAAAAACTAATTGAGCGC
Source organism: Ancistrus triradiatus (assembly GCA_025084515.1). Classification (NCBI taxonomy): domain Eukaryota; kingdom Metazoa; phylum Chordata; class Actinopteri; order Siluriformes; family Loricariidae; genus Ancistrus; species Ancistrus triradiatus. The sequence continues at coordinate 21,513 of JAJAGP010001473.1, forward strand.
TACCTGAAACCCATTAATGATCCGAAAAGTCACCAAGAAACTGTGGAAAGGGAGTTAAAGTCACTCAGGAATAAGGTAAGCAGCTAGTGGTCAGAGTGATCTAGTTCACTTCGCTTTCTTAGCTTACAGTATGCATTTTATGATTCTCTGTTTCCTTTTCCAGGCTGTATTTCTGTACTTCATTGTGAACGTTTTGTGGGTGGTAGCCACGTTCTTCCTTCAAGCCATTGGCAATGACGTGATTAGCATCAAAATTCCCAAATACTGGCCCAATGGCACTTTGGCTGATGAACCTCTGAAGGTGGAACCCCTAAGTTTAATGTTCCTGCTGTCGTTTGCCGTCCTTCTGTTTGTCCAGTTCCTGGCTATGCTTTACCACAGGTACATCCTAATCAGTGCAACATTACAGTAAATGTCCTTTGAATGCCTTTATTGTGTTGGACGATGGTTTGAGAATTTCTCATGCAGCACCACATTGAGACGTCTTTGTGTCTTCTGCAACAGAGTGTACACCCTGATCCATGTGTTGGCCTACAGAAGCACAGAAAAGGACTACAAAGAAAGGGATGAAGTGAGTAACTTCCATTTACTCTTACAAGATAATCAGGGTATGTTTAAATCCAAGCAAAGTGTAAAGTAGCCAAAGTCATTTAATGGGTCTCTGATGATGCCAGAGCATGATTGGTCAACATCTCAGAGTAGGGGGATAGCACCCCTCTCAGTCAAAGCAACAATAATGCCCATGAAATGTGCAGAGTGCTAAAGTTAGTGACCTCCTCCAAGCTGGCCTATAATAGTGCATGGAAAGAAATTTGAGGAACCTGTGGAGCTCGGATAAGGTGACTTGAAGTACTATAAGAAAAGTACTGAACGAAATCGTAAACTCTTTTGGTCTCTGAGATAGCATTCTCTGCCTGGCTGAGGTTGGCTGTTAATATTAGTGTCTGTATTCCCTTAAAAATAGCATTTTTATGTACTGTATAGACCTTAGACTATAATTTTATACTGAAGAAAACAGACATTAGTAGCAGTGAGCACTGCATGCACTGCTTGAAACTCCAGTGGTAAAAATTCAGACACTCCCAACTAAATATCGTAATTCTATCATAAGGAGTTTGTTTTATTATTTAATTAGCCACAGTACCCTGTCATACTCACTGTTGTGGTTACAGTTGAAGTACATTTATTCTAAAAAAACAAAACAAAAAAACAATATGTCATGTATTGGCATCACTAGAATGTATTATGAGCAAACTGTAACTTAGGCTTGACCCTCTCTCTCTCTCTCTATATATATATATATACTGTATATACATATATACACATTACTTTTTGGAAACAGTCTTAATAACTTGGTTATTCTAGAAAATACATGGTCTAGAGCTAGTCACAGACACTTTGAACAGATGTTGGTGATTTTCTGGAGGAATTAAGGACCCACATTTTCTACTGGAAGCCCTAAAATATCAAAGAAACTGTTTTCCTTAACAGATACACCTAAGTGAAATACCCCAAGTACTCTTCCAGTTTAGTTAAATGTTACTTGGGTAGCTACAAGGAGTAAATGTAGAATGTTTCTGCCTACACTTGGACCAAAGTCAGCATCCATTAAATACATAAAATAAACCACTTATATTTACTGATTATCGAAAAGTAGCTGGAGAGTGGATAAAGAGCGTGTATATTACTTTTTGTGCAGGACGACGAAGCATTGATCCTGGAGAACCAGTTTGAAAACGGTCTCGTTATAACCAGTGATGACCTGTGACATTGTCGGGGGGTGAACAGAGCTCATACGCGGTTGCAAGTTTACGTGTTCTTGCACTTTACAAATTATGTATTTGTACAAGTTTTATTGTACCACCTTCAGACACAAATACACATCCAGTTAATAAAACAGTAAGGAAAGAATCAAATACTGCAATGTCTTAATAACACATGATATAAAACAGTGATTATGTTAAATCTGAATTTGAAACTTGAAAGTTCAATTGCTGAAGCTCATTTGTGCAATATCTCTATTTGTAATGTCATGTGAAGTATTTTTATTCAAAAAACAGTGACAATTCAGGCTTCACTGTAACAAAGGTAAGTTGTTTATAGAATACTCAGGTCGTAATGACATGTAATCATTTACCCGGAGGTGGTGATAAAGTCTGTGGCTAGGTTTTGCTTATCAGTAGTATAAACAGTAAACTGAAATCACTACTAACTGTGTTTTGTCATCACTGGAACAGATCATAAGACTCACGACTGATAATAACATGTTTGGGAAAAGATGATCTATCCATATCATGCTCCATTTGCTTCCTTGTACTTTTCAATTACTGTCCAGTTACAAGTCATAGGCTTAGATAAGTGTACTTTGAGCGACGACATTTCCAAGATATTCTTTTCCACAATAATGTAGGATGATTTTATTTTATATTATATAGTACATTAATTGAGAAAGAACTTTTGGAAATTAAATAACAACAACAATAAATAATCCACTTTATTTTTAATCTGGATGTTTGTTTGGTTCTTAACGCCATGCCAGCACCAATGGATATAATCATGGCAGACATGGAACAACAAGGCAGGGTCCTTGCTTGGACCGAAAAAAAAAAAATGATAAGGAATAGGGATTTCCTGCTGTCCCAGTTACATTTGCAATGCTGGTTACAATTCTACATAAGGTTTTTAAAATGTGTTCCTTCTAAAAACCCAACACACCCCCAAATAATAATTGAGGACTTCCTAATAATTGAGAGTTCCTAATACAGTTAAGTGTGGAACACTGCAAGAGTACAGGCTTCATAGTCAAGTTATCTCCACATGAATGACAGTAGGAAGCTCGTTCTGCTCCCAGCAAAAACTTGTGGGTAATTTTACTTAAAAAGGGGAGCTGTCCTTCAGGATGGTCGGGTTTTGTGCAACTTGTCCCATTCCTCTTTCCATTTCTGGATAATGACGCACTTGATGATATGTTTAAAATCGAATGAGGGGGGTGAGACAGGCACAGAATGTATCTTCAAGGCAGTCCTTCACAGCAAATTCATCCAAAGGCCGCATTAGAAATGCAGTTTTGAACACTAGCAGAGTTTAAGGATGACAAAAGATGACCAATTTAATTCCCACCAACTGATGCTGGAAATTAAAAGAAGCTGAATGAAGTGCTTGAGATAAGCTAGACCGTTTCAGTAAGACATGCTGGAGCTAAACCACGTAGAGGTTCCAGTTTAAATTGGATCAGACTGGGCCGATATGACCTGATTTCACGTTTCTGATTATGATAGAAGCTGCTTAACCAGATGAAGCTTATTTAAAGAAACTGTAGGACAGTCAGCTAGCAAGACATCACATTCATCCAATGTAGAGTGGTTTCTAAGCACCTAAACGTGTTTATTTATTCTGGCTGGAAAACCCCTGAAAAATGGCATTTCCCACGAGCATCACTTTAGAATTTAGAGCACAGTACAGGTCTCTATTTTTTGAACAGTCCATCAAATTTATGAAAACTTTATCAAAAATCCCAGAAATTATCGAGACGTCATTTTTTTGTCTCAATATCCCATACCCTAGCCCCTGGCCTGACTGGGCACTGCAGAAACCTAACAGGCCATGTGTGAAGTAGAAAAGGATGGATAAGAGGTGCAACAGTGAGTGGTCCCTAGCAGCCATTTGAGGTTTCAGTGGAGTCTGGATGGATGCAGTGCTTGCTCTCACCACTGAAAAAGAAGCATTAGTGGCCATGGGCTATACAGAGGCACTCCCTCCCTCAGCAAAGGGGTCTGCACACAGTGGGGACTATCAACAGGGGAGGTGGCCATTAACAACATTAGGGAGACTCCACATCTGTGAGTTTGCATGTGCTCTGTCTGCATGGGGTTTCTCTGGGTACTCTTGTTTCCTCTGGAATCTCTGAAGTGCCAGAAAGTGCATGAGTGTGTTGTGTGCACCCAAAACATGTTGGCAGTTAGGCTCCAAACCCCTCAAGCAACCCTGAACTGGAATAAGCAGGTAAGGAAATTGAATGAAAGACAGAATATGTATTATTATATTACTATATGTACAGTGGGGCAAAAAAGTATTTAGTCAGTCACTGATTGAGCAAGTTCTCCTACTTAGAAAGTTGAGAGAGGTCTGTAATTTTCATCATAGGTACACTTCAGCTATGAGAGACAAAATGAGGAAAAAAATCCAGGAAATAACATTGTAGGATTTTTAAAGATTTCATTGTAAATCATGATGGAAAATAAGTATTTGGTCACCAACAAACAAGCAAGATTTCTGGCTCTCACAGACCTGTAACGTTTTTTTTAAGAAGCTCTTCTGTCCTCCACTCGTTACCTGTATTAATGGCACCTGTTTAACCTCATTATCTGTATAAAAGACACCTGTCCACAGCCTCAAACAGTCAGACTCCAAACTCAACCATGGCCAAGACCAAAGAGATGTCGAAGGACACCAGGAAGAAAATTGTAGACCTGCACCAGGCTGGGAAGAGTGAATCTACAATAGGCAAGCAGGTTGGTGGGAATAAATCAACTGTGTGAGCAATTGTAAGAAAATGGAAGACACACAAGACCATTGATAATCTCCCTCGATCTGGGGCTCCATGCAAGATCTCATCCTGTGGGGTCAAAATGATCATGAGACGATGAGCAAAAATCCCAAACTACACGGAGGGACCTGATGAATGACCTGCAGAGAGCTGGGACCAAAGTAACAAGGCTACCATCAGTAACACACTACGCCGAGAGGGACTCAGAACCTGCAGTGCCAGGCGTGTCCCCCTGCTTAAAGCCAGTACATGTCCAAGCCTGTGTGAAGTTTGCCAGAGAGCATATGGATGATACAGAAGAGAGGATTGGGAGAATATCATGTGGTCAGATGAAACCAAAATAGAACTTTTGGTTAAAAACTCAACTTGTCGTGTTTGGAGGAAGAAGAATGCTGAGTTGCATCCCAAGAACACCATACCTACTGTGAAGCATGGGGGTGGAAACATCATGCTTTGGGGCTGTTTTTCTGCAGAGGGGACAGGACGACTGATCCGTGTTAAGGGAAGAATGAACGGGGCCATGTATCGTGAGATTTTAAGCCAAAACCTCCTTCCATCAGTGAGAGCATTGAAGATGGAACGTGGCTGGGTCTTCCAGCATTACAGTAATCCCAAACACACCGCTCGGGCAACGAAGGAGTGACTCCGTAAAAAGCATTTCAGGGTCCTGGAGTGGCCTAGCCAGTCTCCAGACCTCAGCCCTATAGAACATTTGTGGAGGGAGTTGAAAGTTCGTGTTGCCCCAAAACATCACTGCTCTAGAGAAGATCTGCATGAAGGAATGGGCCAAAATACCAGGTGTGTGCCAACTTGGTGAAGACTTAAAGTTTGACCTCTGTCATTGCCAACAAAGGTTATGTTACAAAGTATTGAGTTGAACCAAATTTATTGACCAAATACTTATTTTCCACCATAATTTACAATTAAATTCTTTAAAAATCCTACAATGTGATTTCCTGGATTTTTTTTCCTCATTTTGTCTCTCATAGTTGAAGTGTAGCTATGATGAAAATTACAGATCTCCCTCATCTTTCTAAGTTGGAGAACTTGCACAATCAGTGGCTGGCTAAATACTTTTTTGCCCCACTGTATTGTTGTATCATTGAGTATAGGGGTGGCCAATACAAGCTCTAATTCATATCACAATGTTTTACACTAAGATATGATAACGATATAATATCGTGATATAAATAAAATCTTATAAGGTTTATAATATAATATTTTATCTATCATTTTTATTATTGATAACTTCTAAATGACATTCAAAAGTAGTCATAAGAAACAATCATTTTTAAAGTCAAGAGTGAATCATTTCAGTAGAAAATCCTGCTCCTCTGTGTGTTTGCCGGTTTTATATTTTGTCTATTTTGTTTCTGGGTTTATCATGGTATCCATGGAATTGGAAAATCCATATCACAGAACAGCAGCATTTCAGTATTCACTGCAATACCGATATACCTTCCATCACTAACTGAGCAGTATAATGCACAAGACAGAGACTTCACAAAGACAAGCAAGTCCAATAAACCTGATTTAGCATCTTTTATTTACTGCTCTTAATTTGATATGAGCCATGTTCTGAAATAAGTTATGTGAAGTGACATTTGCAAAACAATCAACAGATTTTAAAAAGTCTTAAGTGAGTACCAGCCCTCTAAAAGTTTATTTAAGGTCACCACCATTTTTCCTACACCCCATACAGAATAACTACAAGAACAAATCATTAATCTGGCATTACAGATCAGTTAACAGCGAAACACTTGGCTGGATGTTCTTTCTGTGATCACAAGCTCGACATAAACAGATGGCACCATGGCTGCTCATCATTTTGCTGTTTTCTTCTCCATGCTGCAGAGAGGCAGATACACAGTTAGTAACAAAGGCGAAAGTAAATGCAAGATTTAGAATCAACAAGTTTAATCTGTTGTTTCAAATACTGTTTTAATGTAACTCCTCACAATCGTATATAAAAAATATATGTATATGTGTGTGTTTGCACAAAGTGCAAATTGAGCTGAGTTAAGCATCTGCTCATCTCTGTTTAACTAGGGTTAACTAGAGTTGGACCATTAAACCAGATAAAGCTTTGACTGGTTATTTAATAAAATATAACTCTATCCCCACCATTTACTGTGTTACTGATTTTTTTCCTAGAGCAATATTCATAAAGACTTGCATACAACACTCAATAGCACTATAGATTGAGAGAAAGGTATTTCTTAAATACGATTTGGGGAAATCAAGGAAAGAAAGCTCCTACTTGTACTTGATGAGTCGTCCTCCCTGAATGAGCTGTGCCGTTTCATTGGTTAAATGGCAGGCGAAGAGGAGCCAGTTCCTTGGCTGCACCTTGTAGGCAAACCTCATGAACAGCAGCGAATAGCATGTGAGAGCTGGAGAAACAGAGCAACATAGAAATATTGCATTAATGACCTAAACTTTGCATTCACACATTTCAACCTGACTGCTCAAATCACTTCAGGAGGAGGTTTAAGACCCATTGTAGTCACACAAGCGTAAACGCATACAACATCATCCAAAACTCTGCCATAAACTTACACAGCACACGCCATCCATGCCATCCAATTAATTACAGAGCACATGCAGAGCTGTTCAATCTGCCCCATTTTTAATCCGAAATCTGGACAGATACCATTGTAAAAAACAAACTGCAATAAAAACAACTCCCAGCTCTTCACTTTGCTCTCTCATAGCCAAACTGATCTGTTACCTTAACCACTAGGCCACCACAGTTTGCCTGGTAATGTCAACGCAGAGGAAATGGCAGTGTTTGATGCAGCAATCATCTTTACCAAATACAAACTGTAAAGAACAGAGGAAGTGGGTGGCCCTGGGTTATGAGCTGTTTATTTGTCTGGGTTTACTGCCATTCCAGCTCAAACAGGCTATGACCATGGCACTGAATGGGTTCAAAACGTTTCTATTACTAACTAAGAGGATGCATCAGAAATTGCACTATAGTTGGTCCAAAAAGTTCAGAATCTCTCCCGGAGGGTTTGGTTCAAACAGATCTTTCATATTGTCGACTTTATAGTATTTCTTCCTGGTGTCGTTCGTTGTGGGGAAGTCTATTAAGAGATTTATCACTAGTTGTGAAAGGCAGGTCTGACAGAATGGCCCATCTTCCCCAAGCGGGAGATGGCGGTGTGTTTCGGCTGAAAGGCCTACGCGACATCTTAGTGCTGTTTGGTCTCGTCTTTTATATGGGTAATAAGTAGGAATCCTCTTGAGCCTCGGTTTGATTTCACGTAGCTTGTTCGACGTGCATTGGCTCCATTTCTCCTGCCATGTGTTTTGGAAAAGTGTTCTGACTCTGTAGAGGGCGTCACAGCAACAGACGAATTCTTTGCCGGCAGCTATTTTGGCTAGGTTGTCGCTTTCTCGTTAGCCAATATGTTACAATGACCGGGGATCCAGCAATACGTGGTGTAGACTCCCCGCTCTCTTAGGTCTTTGTCCTTCACTAGGAGTTCTATGATGATGGGGTGTTGTGTTTGTAGAGATATCAGTGCTTGGAAGCAAGATTTAGAGTCAGTGCATATTAGAAAACATCTGTATTTGGATGTAATTCATAGCTTGGAGAATGGCATGGGCTTCCGCTGTGAAGATGGAGCTGTGTTGGTACTCAGTTGTGTACATTGCTGGCACCTACATGGAGTTCTGTTTTGGACCCGTCAGCGTAGATGATTTGGTGGTTTGGGTGCGTTTCTATGATTTCCATGAACTGGTTAGGTAGGTCGTAGGGAGAGTACCCGGTTTTGGGTACTCTGCTAGTTTAAAGATCACCTTGGGTTTTATGATTTTCCATTGGGGGCATCTGAAGGCAATTGGTGCTCTTATCCAGGATGTCTAGGGCTTCCAGAGGCGTTTTAATACAAAGGCCTAGTGGTCTGATCGCATTAGCTCTGTTCTCATATAGATGGTGGTACAGACTGTGGAAGAGTGATTGGTAAGCTAGGTTTTCTTTATCCCCCTCGGATCTTCATAGCATACCATAGGCTTACTCGTGGTCTGGAGATATGTGAGGGGTTAGTTTGCTTCTACGTAGAGGATTTCTATGGGTGATGTTCTGTACGCTCCCAGGACCAGGAGAACCGTGTTCAGTGGTTTCAAGCAGGACAGTCTGGTTCCTCCGTAGATGGCACATCTATAGTCCAAGCGTATTAGGGTAATGCATGTTTTAGCAAACATACATATGCGCCGCATCTTGTGTTTGCTAGGATTTTAATGATGTTCAGTAACTTTGAGCATTTGACTTTGAGTGCTTGTACATAGGGGATGAAGGATAGCTTACTGTCCAGAAGAAGTCCCAAAAGCCTGGTTGTTTTTTTACCTGTATAGCTTCTCTATCTAGGGTTAGTCGTGGCTCCGGTTGTAGAGATCGTAGGTGGCAAAAATGTGAGCTGATTATACATTATGATGCATACAGCAATATGATTGTGCCTAGAGATGCATTTGACTATTAAGTGTAATGGTGGTTATAATCTTGACACTTGAGCAGTGTGAGGGAAGTCCAAGTTGTCACTGATCTTGCCATGCTCAAACCACTGTTTATGTGTAGCCGGTACATGTCCATATATAACGAACTGTTGGGAAAACTGCCTCAGTCCACTATGATTACCCCACCTTTTTACACTGCAAGTAGGAGGAAGTAAAAAAAGCATTCTCAATTGCTGGTACAGAACTGGTAGGGTGGAGTTTATGCTGTATTTTGTTTCAGAGAAATGACAAGGATACAAAACCAATGATTGGCTAGAGGCAGAGACACCTCTCTTCACAGCACAAACAGAGGGGAAGCATATTATATCATTTACATTTACAGCATTTAGCAGACGCCCTTATTCAGAGCGACTTACAATTGGTACAATCTTACAATCCGAGCAGTTGTGGGTTAAGGGCCTTGCTCAAAGACCCAACAGTGGCAGCTTGGCAGAGGTGGGATTTGAACCCTGGACCTTTTGGTCCAGTACCTCAACCGCTAGGCTATCACAGTCCCACATATCATCATCATATACACTTCATCCACTCTCTAACTGCTGCAGTTATACACTGAATCATAAGCAATGCACAAACCAATTAAACCAGACAACTCACTTACCGAAGGTCATGCGTCCACTGATGATTTCAGGACTTTTCTTCATGTCACTAATGGCTGCAATGGGCAGTCCCCAGTTTGCTACCGGACCCCAAAAATGCTACAAAAGATATATCAAATAATCAAATTCTTCAATTTGAAGGAGTTTCTACAATGGGCACCCCTGGTCAGGGCCATGTGTCACACACACCCAGACCAAACTGGTGTAAACATCCAGGAAACACACATCTGGAAACACACAAAGCAAGAAACCATACAGTTCCAGGACTTTCATTGCCAGGGAACCAATGCAAGCAATGAACGAAGGCAACTACAAAACACTTGAACACTGGTTTGTATCCCACCTACAGCTAGGTGAAGTTTCAGGAATTCAAGTCTCTTCATGTGTTTCAGATGTGTGCTCAGAGTCTCAGCGTTCCATCTTAGTCAGGGTTGTGTCCGTGTGATGTACGGCACAGGACAGGGGTGCCCCAATGGTACACATATGTGCAATTCCAACAGAAGAACTGGGATCTTTCACAGTACTGACAAAAAAAAAAACAACAACCAGAAAACCTACTGACAATACAATAACAGAAAATCAGTATCCTAAGTAGAGTTGTTACATTTTGACAGGAACTTTATCCAAAGTGACTTTGTACTGACAGAAATGCTTTGAATTCTCTATAGCCTTATTTAACCATCTTAACTACTTTCCTTTAACCATTCTAGACAATGGTTAGTATGCAAAAATTTAAATATTTTCTTTATTTATAATATTATATACAACAGTTATATACCATTAAACAAGAATTAACTCCACAAACACAAAACTTTTAAATCCATTTGGTAATATTAAAATGTATACTTTTAGTATGGCAAAGAAAGCAGGGGAACATACAAATTAAAGAAACTCTTCTATATGGAATCTATTCTACTGTGGAGACTGGAGAGTACCTTGTTTGTTTGGGTTTTATGCTGTGCGGCACTTTGTAAGAACTGTTAGATTGAATCGATCACTTGAGAGTCGGGTTTGATTTTGTATTTTAGGTTAGATTTCATGCAGTTTGTTGGTCTGTTCTTTGTCCCATTCTACTTGTCATTTGGAGAGGATATATTGGTTAGTTTCTTAGAACAGGTCTGTTGGAGGGATCGGCAATGTGGAGTTGTAAGTTTGTCAGATGGTGTAGCTACCCATTCTACTTTTTCATTTCCAGTAATTCCAACGTGGTTTGGGATCCTGCAGTATGTTATGTTATGTTATGCTATATTGTTGGCTTTTGAGGACTTTGTTTTGTTTCAGTATCTCTGAGATGAGGTGGTTGTAGATTTCGTTAATTGCTTCATTGCCTGGAGGCAGTATTTGGAGTCTGTGCATATGAGGAATCTGCAGTGCTGGCTTGACTGTATATACAGGTAGTCCTCGACTTACGACACAGATCCGTTCCTACGTGGCGTCGTAAACCGATTTTCGGTGTAAGTCGGAACACACGTACATACTGTACGTAAATAACATACTGTAAGCACTTATCCTATCCTAACACCTATCCTAACACAGTAATTATCAAAAAACGAACCGCGTAACCGTGTATTCTTCCGCCGCCCACACCAAACACGAAGTTCGCGTTATGACGTTTACGACGCAAAACCACTTAAGTCGAAAAAAGGCTTTATACAGTAAATGGGAGATGTGTCGTAACCACGAAACGTCGTAACCCGAGGAATACCTGTATTCTAAAGCAAAATGTATGATGTTACATTCTGCTGACAATACAGTGTTCTGTAGTCAGATGCATTTATGGTATTTATGAGTGACCATGGCAGCTGTAACATGGACTCCATGACTGTAGTTTCGCTCTTAGATTTATCATCATACCCGGGCCACTTAATGTCGATGTGCATACTTCACATTTTATTCGAACCTTGACTCCATGACTTTAGTTCGCTCTTAGATTTATCATCTACGCCGCCCAAGGAGGTTGGGTCCCTTTTTGAGTCTTGGTCCTCCCAAGGTTTCTTCCTAGAACTAGGGAGTTTTTCCTTGCCACTGTCGCCCTAGACTTGCTCAATTTAGGATTGGATGTAGTTATTAGGAGATAATCTAAACTTGTACAGTTTCTTTGAGACAATGCTCCATTGTAAAAAGCGCTATATAAATAGATCTGACCTTGACTTGACATGGTTTGGAGATTTTGAACCATCTGTATACATTGCCATATGGTCGGGATATGCATTTCTAATTGGGGGTGTTTCAGTTTCCTTGCTAATGTCAATATGGAGTTTGGCTTTTCAATTTCTCATGATGGGGCAAGTTCATGAGTTTGCTGTGGTCCTTGTAGTTAGAAATCAAGGACTTCGAGGTTAATGCGTAGTCCTACTGGCAGTACTATGTTTGGTTTCCTTCTGTATTGGAAATTGTTTTTGAAAATGACCAGGAATAGTTTTATTGCCTCGCAGTTTGTTTGCATATATGAGTGGTAGTTGCAGTCTCCTTAGGTGAAGTGGGGGTTTAAATGTTTTTTAACTGTTGGTTATATTTGCATTTCAGCCACCCCTCAAAATACTGGTAAGAAATAATCTCAAGTGAGAAATAAAACACCGCAGGCAGCTCGAGTTAAGCTTCATCTAATGTGCATGTCGTCCACTTGGAATTATAAGGTTCTATCTGAGTTCTGAATGGTTTTGAGATAGTGAGCTTCAAAGATTTTGCTTTCTAAATAGGAAAACTGATATGTGGATATATCTGTGTCTTTGGAACATGTCAACTGTAGATGGAACCTTCTAATCCTAAGAACTCACTTTCTCCTTGGAATGATAAGGTTCTATCTGGCAAAACATAAAAAGAAGCAATGGTTTTCAAGGAACGCGCACAGTTAACTCTTTTCTTATTAAAACAAAATTAGTTTCGTAATAAATTGTCTACATTATTTGTTTTTATGACATTTTAGCACAAATCATAATTTTCTTATTCAAAAATACATTGCAAGTTAGGTGTAAAAGATCACTGACGAATATTTTGTCCAGTGCAGAGGTCAATCTTAGGTAGGAGAACGTTCCTTAGGTCAGACAGCACTCAGGTCCTGTAAGAAGCTGTGCAGCAGCTCAGGATAAAAGCAGTGCTGTGTTAGGTTTGGTTTTATATCAGAAATGTTACCTCTGATGCACCAACATGTCTTATTTTGGAAAAAATATAAAAATATGATTGAATTAAGGAAATCAATGATTGTTGTAACAAAGGCATCAACTCAAATGTATACTATTTAATTATCTTTCAGGTTCAGTATAATAAAACGTAAGAAATAAGACTTTTAAAGAACAGTATGATGACAGGCAATGGTTCAGCAAAATAACGTTTATAAACTTAGGCATACAAATCATACAACCTCAGAATATACTTATTTAATTATTATTTTTATTAAATGATTAATTACAATTGGTTTATTAAAATTACTGCATTGGTAATTAAAGACTGTCATAACCATTGCAAAATTTCACTGACATTAAACAACTCAGTTTCTAGTAACAATTAAAATAAACATTTCCTGTCATTCATTCACTCACTTTGTGGGTGTGTCTTATGATGGATTTGCACTCAGTCTAGGGTTATTCCTGCTTTGCACCGGCTCTGCTGCATTTAGTCTTAATTATTATTTAAAACAATAAAAGTACACATTTTCTACTACCTATTTTAAAAAAAATTAACATTATCTAATCATATAAAAACAATGGGCTGCACCAAGCTTTTCTTCTCTGCTCTATTACCCCAAGAAGAAGGAATCTGATTGGTCCACTTGTGTCCAAAATATAATAAAACTTAAAACATCTCACATAATGTTAAGGATTTGTCACAGAATAAGTATAAATGAATGACTCAATTTTGAAATAAAAAGTCAGATAGAACCTATAATTCCACGAGGAAGGGGACGATGAGCGTCAGTATACTTCCTGGTATCGGTGCTCTCTATTACCGATATCGGTACCGTGTGTCAGTAATGGCGCCGATACGGATACACTATCGGTGCAACACTAATATTTTGTACAATATGTTTCAAATAAATGGATGTGTAGTAGGAACTTCAAGCTGCACTTCAGGAGTGGCTCAAATGAGGATAAATTAAAAATTAAACAGATGACCTGAATACCATGGAAAGCTGAAAGTGAAAACAGAGACAGGTCAGACACCAGGTCTCCATATTCCCCCACAAACATTTAAAAACCAGGAAATATGTATAAGGGCATGATTGGTTATGACTAACAAGGTATATAAAAGCTATATAGTGACAGAAGTAAATAGTAAAAATACTGTGAAGTAAAGCTAAAGTTTGGAACTTGTTTGTGTATATCTAACAGCTATGAACAAACACCATTCCAGCTGTCAGCACTGGAACCAGGCAACAAGTCAAACCAGATATTTGTCATAAACATATGTGACAGTTTGTTGACTAACAGATTCTGTGACATATTGGCTTGTTAGCCTGACATGTCTAGTTTTACAAGAAAACCTCATACAGTTCAGTGGTGACAGCATGAGCACATTCTGTTTGTGGGCTGCACAAATAATACAATGATTCAACCATAACAATTCAATTAATACAGTTCAATTAATACATCTATAAATAATGTGATTTTAGAAGCTTTGTCAAATGAAAATTAGGCTCCATTGTAGTGATATAGATATCACAAAGAAATAAGTCACAGTCTAACAGTCGCATGGTTTCTCCTAACTGAACTTGAATCACAATGATATAAATCATCATGATAATTTTTCAATCGATAATCATTTGTTAAAATTTAATTTTCAGCCCAAGCCTAGTTGGACCTTGATGTAGGTGTACTGTCAGCCAGCAATGGGCTTACATAAGGGTTTCATAAAAAATGTAATCTTCATAGTTTGAAGGAAGCAAAGGACTCAACTACTCAGACGGCCAGTGAGCCCTTTTGTCGTGAGAACTTCAAGCCTGTGGTAGGAATTCTGTTTTTTTTTTTTTTTTAATACTTTTGATATACCAATTTTCTAATGCATAATGATCCTTAAAATGGGATCTTTTCTTGGTTTGTTCATGATTATTTGTAGCTATGCAAGCAGACTTTGTCTGCAGGACAGGTATTATTTGTACCGGAAAAAGCATTATTAGATCACTGGTATGGTAAGGACGGACTTTCCGACACAGCAGCACTGATGATACAGACATGGATGTCATCTAGGACTCTCTGTGCTTGATATAAGGCTTGTGGATGATTCTTATGAGTTTGTGTCATTCTCATGTTCAAGTGTAATTTAGTGAAATAGTGCCTAATCAACATGAAAACAGGTTCCATTGTAGTTGAATTAGTAAACAGATGGACCTAGAGCGATCTTATTATTATCACAAATAAGTCATGTGAAACTTGGAGAACAGCCTTTGTTTAACGCATTCTGAAGGTCAATGATGAGCCAGAATTCCAGAGAGAACGATAGTGGAGCAAGTGTGTCCTCTAGCTTTCCTAGTATGTAGCATCCAGACAGTGAATCATCCAAAAATAACTCTGTTTAATGATACTCTGTCCAATAAGGCGTGTTCCTTTTTTGTTATCCTGAATGTGTTTATAAGCTGATCAATGCTTGAGTTCATCTTGTAGCCCTGTTGTAAGGCATTTTGGTGAGGTAAACCATAAGGGCACGACCTGAGCTCATTAGATTTAATAATAAATGACCATTGAGCGACTTGTCAGGATGGTCTTTTGAACTGTCTCTAAATTAACAGGTACATTTCCACTACAAGCCACAAAGTCTCGAAGGGCACGTCATACAGAGTGAGCTTATTTATTTATAATTCATTATTGAAGTAAGTGGGCGGCACGGTGGCACACATGGTTAGTGCAGTTTGCTTTACAGCTCTAAAGATCCCCAATTTGATCCTGACCTCAGACTCCACCTGTGTGGGGTTTGCATGTCCTCCCCGTGTCTGTGTGGGTTTTCTCCATGTGCTACATTTTCCTCCCACTTTCCAAAGACTACATTACTCTAAACGCCCCAGTGCAGGTATGGGCCAACTTCAGGTGCTGCAACACACTGATTTGAATTACTTTGGTCACGTCAATACGGAAAGCCAACCCGCCATCATTTTGGGATAAAACACTAGGAAAGAGAGATTATTTTAGTAGGTCAGAGCTGGTTTGTTTTGAGCTTTGAGGGCGGCGTCAGGGCATCAATGAGTGCCACATTCTTAACACAGAACTATGGATTCTACCCGAAATACCAGTTACAAATCTGAAAGGACAAATTGTATGAACAGATTTGAAGACTTTCTGTAACTAAGTTCCATGTTCCTCCAGTTACTGGCGGTGTAATCCTACTATGTTACAGGAGTTTGCACTGATGCAAGGGAGGTCAAAGGTTCTTCTCATTAAATTCAATCATCAAGAACACAGACCAGTTCCGCTGTCCATCAGTAAATAACAAACAAACAAATACATTCCCCAGTAATGTTTTAGCAATATGCTGCATCATACTTGGAAGTAGGTTTTTACAGAAAAGGTGGAGATGGAGTAATCGATTACAGTGGTGCTTGAGGGTTTATGCAACCTTTAAATGTTCTACATTCCTGCACAAGTTTGACGTAAAACAATGAGACTTTCACACAAGTTCAAAACGTAGATGAAGAGAACCTAATTAAACCAATGACAGAAAAATTGTCATTTATTTACTGAGGAAGTTTCCAGACCCTTGAAACACTTGAAATTTAGCTCTGAGGGACTCACATTTCTCTTAATCATCTCTGAGATGTTTTTACTCCTTGATTGGAGTTCACCTGTGGTAAATTCAGTTGACTGGACATGATTTGGAAAGACACGCCTGTCTATATAAGGTCTCACAGCTAACAATGAACATCAGAGCAAAAACCAAACCATTAGGAGGAAAGAACTGCCTGTAGAGCTCAGAGACAGGACTTTGTGGAGGCACAGATCTGGAGAAGGCTACAAAAAAAAATCTTCCCAAGAGCACAGTGACCTTCTTAATTTTTAAATGGAGGAAGTTTGGAACTCTCGAACTGTGAAAAACAAGATTCTCTGGTCTGATGAAAACGAGATTGAACTTTCTGGCCTTAGTTCTATGCGAAACCAAACACTGCTCATCACCTGCCCAATACCATCCATACAGTGAAGCATGGTGGTGGCAGCATCATGCTGTGGGGGTGGTTTTCAGCGGCTGGGACAGGGAGACTGGTCATAACCAAGACAACAAAGGAGTATTTAGGTACAACTCTGTGAATGTCTTTGAGTGCCCCAGCCAGAGCACTGACTGGAGGGACCTGAAAATGGCTGTCCACCGACGGTCCCCATCCAACCTGAGATGATCTGCAGAGAAGGTCCGCAAACCTTGTGGCATCATACCCATGACAACTGGAGGCTGTAATCACTGCCAAAGGTACTTCAACTAAGTACTGAGTAAAGCGTCCGAATATTTATATCAACGCAATATTTTCCCTTTCAATAAATTTGCAAATAAATTCTAAAATTCTGTTTTCACTTCGTCATTATGGGCTATTGAATGTTTATTTTTATTTTAGCACATGGTTGCACCATAAGAAAATGTGAAAAAAGTTAAAGGGTCTGAAGACTTTCCAACTGCATTGTATATGATACTGATGTGGTATATAGTAAGCAAGTTGGAAAACCTCAAGTATCTTTCTTAGGCCACATTAAAAAGAAAAAAAGTAAAAAAAACATTTAAGCCAGATCATGATTGAATATATTAAGACTCATGCTGGATTAACATTAAGCTCTCAAGCAGAAGCTCAATAAGACACGAGTTCCATAAACACAACAGACTTACTGTGCTGATGTTGTTCGTTGTCCCACGAGTGTTGGAAAATGTAACCGAAAAAAAGAAAAAAAAAAAGTTAGATTTTGCTTTAAAACAATTTTAGACAGTTAGCTATAACAGAAGTTCTCAATTGGTATAGGCTTATAACCCAAAATTACATAATACATCATTAAGTTGACTGTTGTAGTCCATCCACCTTAAGGTTCAAAATACTGTAATTACAAAATGAATGAATAGGCAGCACAGCTAAAGGTTCACGTGATATCCCAGGCTTTCACCATCATGGCAAACAGTAAAAAACTTTGTACTGGCATGGCATTTCAACACAACTTATTAATGACACAATAACTTTTCATCAGCTTAATCCTGCAGCCTTGGTGCATATCAAGTGACTCACGAAGTGGGTTATGTTTTAAATGTCACGATACTCGACTACATAGTGCACTATTTAGGCTGCAATGGTTTTTTTTTTATTGTCCTATATAGTGAACCTCATCAGGGCGCCTTTAGTCATTCGGGACATGACCATAACTTGCCCTTCATTTCTCTTACCCGCTTTTAACGAGCGTTTATAATGTCCAGCGCATTTAATGCGGTAATTATTATTTATATTAAAATACAGAAAACAAAGTAATTAACAACTTTGTAAAAAATATGTTAAAAAAGACGCTGTGTACCACGGCTAAACAAAAAACGTGTCCTACCTCATCAGATACTCTCTGAATTCCTTGCTCTTGAGGTGATCTACAGCTTTACGCACTAGAGTACCGGCCATTATTACAGCAGATATGACACAAAATATAAAGATAAAAATATTTAAATATAACGGCCTGATCTTTCTAAAGGTGGCCGCTGACAGAGGGCAAAACTGTTTGTGTATCCAGCACCAATCCGCCTGACGTCCTAACCTAGATTTTCCATTTCAAAATAAAAGCCTTTTATTTGCTCAACTCTGGTGGAGGTTACGACATGCGATTACCATTCATCATTCATGAGGCCCACAGGGAGTTTAACTTTCAAACCTACACTTTTTTCAGATTTTGCATCCATTACATTTCAAGAAGTTCTTTTTACTAATTCCCTTCTAATGACTAAGTTTACTTTTTGGTGCACCTCAAGCTAACAGATGTGCAATCCAAAAAAACTCAGCAAAGATCAACATACGGCGCTGGTATCTGTTCAAATTTATATGAGTTCCATACTGGTCCAAGTTGGTTCATGCTGATTAGTGCTTGTCTGGTGACAACTGATGAAGTAGAATGGTCTTGCTGGCAAAGGTTCACCAACATGTGTCCAAAACACAACATATGCTGGTCTTTTCTTGATATTTATCAAGAAAACATTTACCAGATGTCCTTCAAGGTACGATACAAGCAGTGGAGACTTAGGGGCCTCACTCAAGTCCCTAACAGTGACACAGCTGAAATTAAACCTCAACCTTCTAGTCAGTAGTACATTAACCACTACATCACCACAGTCTTAACCACTGTCAGAGACTGTTATTTTATAGTGGAAACATCCAGAAGCAAAAGGATGCCCATTATCACCAACAATGCTCATATAGGCTATGGCCAGTAGCTAATTTCTAAATCCAGCTTTATTTAGTCACACGTGTTGCTACCAGGTGCATGAAATTAACCACATAAGCCATATCATCCCCCAAAACACTGGCAGTGACTTCAAACAACACTTTCTCAAGGCTTGTGCTGTTACTGCAAAGTGGAAATATTTAACAGCAACAGCTCATTTGCCAAAGTCCCAGGACTGAAACACTCCATCAACATTCCTTAGAGACGATGACCCATGTTATCATGATTTCATGAAGTAGTGACAGTGGTGCTATCAGTATTCTGTATACTTATCACCGTAGATCAAGATAAGCAGGTAATTTGGGTCATAGACCATCATTAAAGGTCGGCCCAGCTAGTTTGTGTTGTACTAGCATATCAGGCAAAGCAGACTTGCCGTGGTCTTTAACCACCTATTTTTTGAAACACTTCCCTTGTCTGAACAAACTGTATTCATTTAGAGATTTCACTCATTGTGAGGTACTATATGTAGCACTAAGAAATGAGGAAGGTCAATTTTTAAATTAAATGAACAATGTCAGTGCAATGTTGTTTCCAGCTCCTGGAAACTCCCCTTCTTAAGGGCCTGGTTGTGAATTCTGGGTGAGGCTTGCAACGTGAAGTCTGGTGCTGTATTTATGAAATGCTGCAATGAACTGGCACTCTGTCCGATGTGTACCTCTGCCAATGCCTAGTAAATTCTGGGTTATTCTCGAGTCCTTGTGTATGATAAGTGGGGGTAAAACAGGGTGCGTTTGTTTGTTTAGTTTGTCAGTGCTAGTCCTCTCTTAAGTGCAGGATGTAATTGCCGCTTCAATCAGCATTTGAATACGTGCAAGAGATTCAGACACCTAAGTGGAGTTTCACCGCATGGATGTCACTAAAGACAACTGTCTTGATGACTTGTCTTGAGGTGTGGGTCCAGTTGAGTCACGCTTCAGTCCTCTAATCCTCAAACCTCCAATCCCCTTCATAAGGGACTAGTAAAAAACACATGTTCATGCACCCAAAGCTATGCTCCCAATATTCTCATACTATTAGTTACAATAAAAATGATGCATTGACAAACAGCACTGGAAGAAAATCAGCAAAACTCTCCACTCTTCATATCACTTACACCACTATATATACATTATACAATATATATATATATATATATATATATATATATATATAATATAGCTATCTATATATACGTATATATATATATATATATATATATATATATATAGATATATATATAATATATATAATGCATTATATATATATATATATATATATATATATACTATAGGTGGCCAATGGAAGTTTTTCTCCTCTTTTGCATCTTCTCTGAAGAGAGTGGCAACATGGGAGCCTCAAAACAACTCTCAAATGGCCTGCAAACAAAGGTTGTTCAACATCATGGTTCAGGGAAGGGGAAAAGCTCTCTCAGAGATTTCAGCTGTCAGTTTCCACTGTGAGAGAACATAGTGAGGCAAATGGAAGACCACAGGCACAGTTCTAGTTAAGGAACTCCCGAAGTGGCAGACCAAGAAAAATCTCAGATAGGCAGAGGCGAAAGATGGTGAGAACAGTTCATAGTCAAAGCCACAGACCACCTCCAAAGACCTACAACCTCATCTTGCTGCAGATGGTGTCACTGTTCATCGTTCAACTATACACAAGGAGAGGCTGTATGGGAGAGTAATGCAGAAGAAGCCTTTTCTGCAGACACGCCACAAACAGAGTCACTTGAGGTTGTGCTACAGCACATTTGGACAATCCAGCTTCATTTTGGAATAAAGTGCTGTGTACTGATGAAACTAAAATTGAATTATTTGGACATAAACAAGGGGCGGAAAAAGAACACAGCATCCCAAGACAAACACTTGCTACCCACAGTAAAATTTGGTGGTGGTTCCATCATGCTGTGGGACTGTGTGGCCAGTGCAGGTACTAGGAATCTTGTTAAAGTTAAGGGTCGCATGGATTCCAGTTAATATCTCCAGATTCTTGAGAACAATGTTTCAAGAATCAGTGACAAAGTTGCACCGAGGCCAACGACCCCAAACCCTGCTCAAAAATCTACTAAGGCATTCATGCAGAGGAACCAGTACAACGTTCTGGAATGGCCATCTCAGTCTCCAGACATGAGTATTACTGAAAATGTGGGCTGTCCATGCTCGGAAACCATCAAACCTGACTGAACTGGAGATGTTTTCTAAAGAGGAATGGTCCAAAGCACCATCAACCAGAAGCCAGACTGGAAGCTGTAGGAAGCGTTTAGCGGCTGTTATTTCTACAAAAGGAGGATCTACTAAATATTGATGTAATTTTTCTGTTGGGGTGCCCAAATTTATGCACCTGCCTAATTTTGTTTGAATAATTACTGCACACTTTCTGTAAATCCTATAAACTTAATTTCACTTCTCAAATATCACTGTGTTCATCTGCTATATGATATATTGTTAGGGTTTTCGGAAATTATAAACGCAAATTCAACGCAAATTCAATATGGGAAGTTTTAACCACGTGGTCCTTTGTTCAAAATGGCGCCTCCCTGGGTCCCTGGCTAGGGAACCTTCAGATTCCTGCCTAAGGGGGGTGGCGGAGCCTGGACTTTCTAGCACATTTCATTGGCTCCACCAGTAGTGAAGGAGGAGCCTAGATGGGAAACAAAAGCATTCGCTCAGAGACGAGCGGTTTCTTTCTCTTTCTCTTTCTCTTTCTTTTTTGTCTTCTTGCAGGAGAGAAGGGCAACCGATCGGCTTAGCTCTAAGATATATTCACAGACCACTTTGTGTTTTAAATAAATTGTTTGTAACAAGAGTCGCCTAGATGTCCGACTGTTTCTTCAGGACCTCGCGAACAAAAGATTCGTCATAACAATATTTAACTCAAGTTGCTGATCTGAACAACCAACGATTTATAAATTAAATCATGAAAATTATCAGGGGTGCCCAAACTTTTTCATACCACTGTACCTCTTTCCCTAAGCAAATGGCAATGGGATGCAGTTGAGCACATAAGTCTTGGCAACTATGAGTCAAGGGTGCGCCTAATTCTGGAACACTCAGGTTCTCCCCTTACCTCACAGGAGTGGTAACTGGAGAGTCCCCCGATGTGGGCAGGGCTGGGCAAGGGGGGTCTGGTGCTGGCTTCTTGGTGGAGGGCAGCTTGCAGCATAGCTCTTTGATGACCCTTTCTAGAGCCTCCATCTGCTAGGTAAATGTTTGGAGCTGCTGCTCGCGGCAGCCCCATGATGGCGGAGGACCTTGGTGGTCGGCAGGGGCCCTGCTGGGTCCATGCTGGTCACACTCTTCTATTATGGTTCAAACCGTACGGGGCAAACCATGTAATGTTGAGGGCAGGAATCTGACCCTAACTTTACCTCTGGCCTCCTGACCATATGTTACCCTCCCCCTCAGCAGGAAGGGAATAATTCATTCCCTAAGCAAATGGCAATGGGACGCAGTCGAGTGTATAAGGTCTTGGCGACTATGAGTCAAGGGTGCGACGCCGGCCGCCGCTTTAGGGCCACCTTATATGGCTAGGG
Source organism: Ancistrus triradiatus (assembly GCA_025084515.1). Classification (NCBI taxonomy): domain Eukaryota; kingdom Metazoa; phylum Chordata; class Actinopteri; order Siluriformes; family Loricariidae; genus Ancistrus; species Ancistrus triradiatus. Next base: position 44,067 of record JAJAGP010001473.1, read on the forward strand.
GAACAGGTACGACTAATTCTGGCTGTCAGCGCGTGCGTGCCGTGGACGCTGTCTCCGGCCTAGGACGTTTACTGTGCTGGCACTGCCCTCTAGCGTTGGACCCTGAGGTAGCATGGCTCCTAATAGACATGAGCAAAGATTAGTGCAGGAAGCTGTTTTCTTGTGGGCATGAACAGACGAATGCATTTAAATAAATAAGAAAATGGTTCCATACAATCACTGTGAGGTTTATCATCATTCTTCAGCTCTTCAGCTATATTCTGCTAGATCTTTTCTTTTCTTTTATAGTCAGGGCATTGCTAATCCTATAAGCTCTTGTGTTCTGCTGCTAGCAGGATGAGCTGTTCTGCCTGACAACTGAGCTCTGATTGATCAGCCTGATTTTAAAGCATCCCAACAACACAGAAATTAGAACTGACTCCATTAAAAATTTTATGTAGCAGCGCAGTCCATCAGATTCTGACTCCGTGCGAAGGACTGCACTGATATACGTGTGTTTTTTTTCAAAGCTTGACTTCATCCGTAAAATCAGACTCGGTGTGAAAAGGCCTTTAGTGTCTTCACAGTGATTTTCACTTATGACTATCCATGTGTGAGTGTCTTTCATACTATCAGTCATGTGGTGAAAATATCAATGCCACCTACATGTGTTACAGGTTTCATATAATTTTGATATGTTCTATCATTAAAAGCTAACTGTTGCTGACCATATTAAGCATCTATTAAATCATTTTAGGAACAATTACTAAACACAATTTCACACTGGCCCTTTGCGTGGCACAGCGGAATTTGTGTATGTGCATGTGCTGTTATAAATAAACTAACATATAATACCCTTTATATAGATTTTACCCTTTATATGGTAATGTCTGGACAACAACAATTTTGGTCAACGTCTTGATTCACAGACTGTAATTAATGCAGACGTTAAACAGCGCATACCTGTCGTAAGAGCCAGAATGGATAATTATGTTTAAATGTGCCTCATACTCCCTTTTTGTTTGAGTCAACCAGATCTACTGCCTGGAATGGATGGGCCCATGGCAGATAAAGGCATGTGATGCTACCTGGTTGTTGTGCAAGAGCAGGAAGAGACAGTCTTTGACCTCAAGTCCAAGCCTTGTGAAGTTGTGAACTTCTAAGCATTTTGCAAGCATTTTCTAAGCAAGTTGTGAAGTTGTGAACTTCTCTAAGCATTACATTATTTTATCATTTAAAATAATATGGTTTTTAATATGCAATTTGTTGGGACATCATCTTTTTGTGAACCTAGAATTATTTTGGATGTTGAGAGTCAAACATCGCTGCTCAGCCACCACAGTGGTTATCAGTACAACAGGAAATAACCACTACATCTGTACCGCTTTAACCGAGGTGTGCATTAGACGTGCCCTCCAAGGGGTGAGGGAACAAGAGAACACAAATGTCCTCTTCAGCAGTAACCCCGATCTGGCAAACCAGACTCAATCTCTCAGATTCTGCATAGGGTGCACACTGTTTGATGCTAGTTTTTAACTGTTTTCATTCAAATTGTATATACTGTCAGGGGCCTACCGGTTGTCAACGCTAGAGGTCAGCGTCGGCCTTCTTTTTCTGGTAGGATCCCTGGCAGCCGCTGCAATCGGGCTGTCTGTCAGGAAACAGCTGATTGCAGCAAATGATCCACACCTGGTACTTCTGGCTATTTAAGAGCCTTGCTAGTGGTAGTAGGTGTTGGTTCCTTTCAACCAGCATGTCTCGTATGCCCCGATCGTCACTATGGCGTTTATTGTGCGATTGCCGGCGGGTTTTTCTGGGGTTGTTCTAGAGACCTCACCCGTCTCACCGCTCTGATAAAGAGCACCCACGCTTTTCTTTTGTTTTTATTTCTTTGTGAGGGAAAGAGGACGAGCTGACCTCTCAAAGGAGGTCAGTTCCCGTAGCTCTGGGAAGTGTGAGGTAATCGGTAGGGTAGTAGATAGTGTAGGATGAGCTGTTAAATGCTTATTTTATTTCCAACGCGTTCCCCTTGCTTTCTACTTCCGCCCTCACGTCTTCCCGGCGTTGCGCGCCGATCTGCGCCTGTGCTTTGCCTCGCAGTCTGCTCAGCGCTCTGCTAGCGCTTCAACTTCGCTCAGACCACGCCCCCTTCTGCTTTTTGCAGAGCCAATGTGCGGCGGGGGAATTTCTCCCCTCCGCCTTCCTCTAACTCCCTCGCTGTAGCGCGGCTGTGAAGTCTCTGTGTGTGTGCGCCAGCTCACACATTCACTGCCTTAGCAGACACACTCACAGAGACTCACTTCTCTCTTGTTATTTATTTATTTGTATTTCATTTATTATTGTTTTATTTCTTTTATTCATTTTAGTTCATTAATACCATCTGGAGCTAACTGCAATTGAGTCCCAAACCTTTCTTTTTCAGTTTTCACGGGTCCTCACAGTTTTTAGATGGTGAACCGTAACATATACAATACTTTTTTACAATATCTTTCCTTTTATTACCGGTGGATTACATTTTTCGCAGCTAATCGTTATTTAGTAAGTTTACGGATATACCAGTGTGTGTTCGCAGCACTTAGCCATTAGCTATTCACGTTATTTCAGCTTCATATTTTGCTGTAGTGTATTGCTTTATAACTTTTTACAGCATTTTCCCACCTTCTTGGACTTAGTTTTGCATTAACTTTCCATTGACGCTTTAATCAAGAAGTGCATTGGACCATCGGCTGAATATCTTCAATCGGCACCCCACAACAACACCCAAAGCTAAGTACCTTTAATTAATTAAATAATGAATTCATTGTATTAAGATGGCTTCTGCTGCGCTTGTTCCCTGTGCCAAGTGTGGCATGTTTAGCTATTCTTCCTCTGTCATTGGTTTAAATTTCATTTGTGATAGGTGTAGGCTTGTAGCTAGTCTGACGGAGAAGATTGTAGTTTTAGAGGCATGCATCCAAACATTAGAGAAGGCTAGCTTAGCAGATCTGAATGCCACAGGTGTAGTTAGTGCCCTCGCTCAGGCAGCGCCCTCATAGCAGAGCAAAGTGGGTGACGGTTAGGCGACGTAGTCGTAAGGCTAGCCCACGAGAGCACCACTTTTTACCTGTTCATGTGTTCAACAGGTTTACCCTCCTCAGTGATGCACCCACTGAGCAGCCTGTTGAAAGAGCTCTGGTCATAGGTGACTCTATTTCATGACACGTGAAACTAGCTACCCCTTTAGGGACACCGACAGCTAGAGTTACCTGTATCCTGGGAGCTAGAGTGCCGGACATTGTAACGAGTCTTAGTGAACTCCAGAGCCACAGATTCTCTAGGATAGTTATTCATGTAGGGGCTAATGATATACGCCTTCGTCAGTCAGAGGTTACTAAGGCTAATTTTGTAGAGGTGGTTAGAGTGCCGAAGGCGATGTCCGATGCAGTAGTGTGCTCTGGCCCCACTAAGCTTACAGCAGATTATGGTCGCTGAACTGCTGGCTGTCCAAGTGGTGCTCTGAAAACAATGTGGGGTTTGTAGATAATTGGACAGCCATTGAGGGTAAGCCTGGCCTTTTAGGATGGGACGGAGTTTAGAATGCAAGTGGCGACATAGTAAATTGGAGGTACTTAAGATTGCTTGGAGGGACAGCATGGCAGAGTATAAGCATGCCCTTACTAAAGCTAAAGTTGCATATTTTCCTCAATCAAAGAGAAAATAAGAATAATCCCCGATTACTCTTTAATACAGTATCCAGATTAACTAAAAACCCCACAGAAAGTGATTCTCAAGTTCTGCGTAATTTTAATAGTAATGATTTCATGACTTCTTTAATGATAAGGCGGAAAACATTAAGCATAAAACTCGATGCACATCACATCACCAAACTATTCAGCAACCTTCCAGATGCAGCACTAGTGAAGACATCTGTTTAATTAGCTGTAAATCAAGCTTAGAATCTTTTACCCCAATTACTAATTCTGAACTATCCGCACTGATCAGCTTGTCTAAATCAGCCAACATGTTTATTAGATCCAATTCCTACAAAGACGTAACTCAAAGACGTAATACCTAGTGTTATAGAGCCAGTGTTAGTTATTTTAAATTCATCCCTTACCTTTGGTTATGTGCCCAAATCCTTTAAGTCTGCCGTTATCAAACCACTGATTAAAAAAGCCAATCTTGACCCTTGTGTGATATCTAATTATAGACCAATTTCAAATCTACCGTTTCTGTCCAAAATCTTTAAAAAAAGCCGCCTATCAGCAGGTCTGCAGTTACCTCCAAAGGAATGATATTTATGAAACATTTCAGTCTGGCTTCAGGCTCCATCATAGTACTGAAACAGCACTAATTAGGGTACTAAATGACTTGTTGATGTCCTCAGATAAGGGATCTGTTTCTTTTCTTGTTCTGTTAGATTGAAGTGCAGCATTTGACACTATAGATCATGATGTTTTACTAAACAGACTAGAAAATACTGTAGGTATTAAGGGATTAGCACTTTCTTGGTTTAAATCTCCCTTAACCGACTGGTACGTGTTTGTTTATGTAAATAATTTATGTACTAAGCTCTCAAAAGTGAAGTATGGCGTGCCTCAGGGGTCAGTGCTTGGCCCACTTTTATTCTCTCCATATATGCAGCCACTAGGCTCAGTTATTCGTAAGCATGGCATTAGTTTCCACTGCTATGCAGATGATACACAGCTGTACATATCCGCCAAACCTAATGAAGGCCTTACAATCAGCAAAATTGAGGACTGTGTAAAGGAAATAAAAGATTGGATGTTATTTAATTTTCTCTTACTTAACTCAGATAAAACTGAGGTTCTATTAGTGGGACCCAAGGCTGTGAGAGACAGGTTGGCTACATCTATCCTAAATCTAGATGGCTGTCCAGTATTGCCCAGTCCATCTGTTAAAAACCTAGGGGTCACATTTGATTCAGGTCTCTCCTTTGATGTGCACATTAGCAGCAATACTCGAATTGCTTTCTTTCAATTACATAATTTTGCTAAACCTATATATCCTCTCTTTTAAAGATGCAGAGAAACTGGTTAATGCGTTTATGACCTCAAGGTTGGATTACTGTAATGCTTTACTTCCTGGATGCTCCAGTAAATCTATAAATAAACTTCAATTAGTTCAGAATGCAGCCACCCGAGTGCTAACTCGAACTAGAAAATTTGATCATATCACTCCTGTTCTATCATAACTGCACTGGTTACCAGTTAAATTCCACATTGATTACAAAATACTTCTTATAACATATAAAGCTCTACATGGCCGGGCCCCACAAAACTCTTAAAGTCTTACAATCCAGCTCGTCCACTTCCTTTTTTTGATTGCTAGAATTAAAAAAGTCACAGCAGGAGGAAAGGCTTTCTCATACATGGCCCCCCAACTATGGAATAAATTTCCCACTTTAGTTCAAGATTCAGACACACTCCAAATTTTTAAGTCTAGGCTACACACTTATTTACGCAGGCTTTTAGCTAGACTTAGGCTGGGATGCATGGCTTGGTTTTACTGGGGCCAGAGTCTGTAGTCATGCCTTGTCCTTTCGCTAGAAGCGTCTGGTAGGGGGTCTGGCTGGGCTGGGTTTCTGTCTTTTTGATCTTGACTTGTGCATCCTTGCCTAAGACTAAAGGCAGAGCTGTTCATAGCCAAAGAGTTTTGTGGTGATCTGGGACATGGGGTTGCCGATGTCTCATGTGATCCCTCTTTCTAGCTATGCTGCTATAGCTAATGCTGCAGAAGCCTCATGCTACACGTGGTATCAGTGATTGTTAATAGACACTGTGCTCTTAAAAAATAACTAATTACATTTTCTGTTTTCTCTCCGAGCTGTGTTCCAGTACCAGTTCCAGCCCCACACATGATGTTCATCTGCTTCAGCTTTACTCAAGCTGCTTCCGTCATCAGCTCCACTCCCACCATACCCAGGCCACACCAGAGGGCAGTAACCCTCTCCCTTCTCTGGTTGGCTGAAGACAGTGCTGCCAAGGACTTTCCTGCTTAGACTCAACATCCTAGAGTGACTGTGTATCGGACTACATAATGCTGATGTTCATATTTTACATTAGTTTTTTTGAACTATCACTATAAGACTTATTTGTTTAGATAAATTGGTTTAATTCTTACATTTACACAAGGAGGATTTGTCCCTTTTTGAGTCTTGGTCGTCCCAAAGCTTTCCTCCTCATAACACTTAAGGAATTTTTCTTTTCTACAGTTGCCCTAGGCTTGCTCAATTTGCGATTGGCCATAGATATTAGAAGATAATCTAAAATTGTAAAGTTGCTTTGAGACAATGCTCTATAAAAAGTGCTATATAAATAAATCTGACTTGACTTGAAATCTGAGTAACAGCTAGGTAAGAACAGCCTAGATGGCTATTCGTCAAATCAACCATCCTGCTTCTTTTACTCCAACGATGCCCCCGCTCTGTCAACTGGGCAAAATTACTTCATAATATATTGTAGAGGCATGTCTATTAGTCAACGATCTTATCAAGAGGTATGCTACTCAAAGGTAGCCTCTGAGAGCATTTTTATAGGGCAGCAGAAGAAGCATGTTTACACCCTCTTTTGGCAAGACCCAGTGTGTAATCAGACCACACTCGTAATCATTTACATATCTGCCTGATTCAGAACTGCATGCCGAGTTTTGCTGCATTTTTTTGTTTGTGCTTTTTTTTTTGTCAATGAGCGTATATAATTATTTCTGAAAAAAAAACCTCACACTGACAGAAAGAAGAATGTAAGTTTTAAGTGAATCATTGTTCTTCAGTACCCACTTTGTGCAGAATATAAGTGATATATAGGAAATTCAATAAACACAACAAATAACTTTCATTTTGAGTAAAGGAGCTAATATATATATATATATATATATATATATATATATATATATATATATATAGCTAGTTTACTCATAATGAAAGTTATTTGTTGTGTTTACTGAATTTAAGAAAAGCTATAGTCTGCCAAGGTTTCAAAACCTATTTTGGATGGTACTGAATGAATGCAGCTACAGACCAGATACACATTTGACTGTACCAGTCTACATTAGCAGTATTTGAGTAGTGTATGTAGGACCTGCTAATGAAAGTAACATTGCTTATATTTTTGGTTGATCTGTACCTCTTGTTAGTGGATAGATAGTAGTTAAATCATTTAAGATCTGTACCTAATACAGACTTTGAATGGCATGTCTCTTCAAGGAAATTTGCTGCTGTGATACAATTTCTCCAAATAGTTCTATGTTTTTAATTTCATGCTCGTTTCATAATTCGGAATTTTTGGGGTCATTTTTAAGAATTCTCTTAGGGGGCTTACCTCTAAACACCCCCTAGTAAAAACTTGGCCCCTATTCATAAGTCTCCAGTGACGCCTCTGCCAAGTAAATGGGAAGTGAACGAGGAAAGTGCAAGGTATATTAAAAAGACTGTTGGAACTTTGTTAGCTCTTTTTTGCCACCCCGTGGTCAAATCTGGCAATCCTGGATTAACTGTAACCACGTCAATCAAAACACATGTTGTATATTGTAGACTGCACAGAATTAAAAGGGAAAAAAATGCATCAAAAACAAATATATGTAGAAATAATACACTATCAGAAGTGTTGTTACTTACAGAACTCCCATAAATATCTGATTTTCATTTTTACATCAATTATTAAGTAGTAAACAGCTATAAGATCCATAGTTGTAACTGACATGCTAGCAAGCTGAAAATTCACAAGTATTATCTTCAACCTTATACTGATAGGAAAAGAAACCCACAAAGGAGATCTCCTTAATGTCCCTGTAGCTTCAACTAGACACAAGTGAGATCAAATGGAAAGAAAAATTAGACTTTTACAGAAGTGGCCTGAAATAACCTGTTTTTCAGGGTATTTTTTTTTAATTGAGCAAGAAGACTATACGTCTTAGCAGAGATATAAATAAAGACTGATATTGTGCTCAGATTTGTTTATCTGCTGTTGAAAAAAAAAAAAAAAACAGATTTCAAAACAAACTCAAACATTTCTCATCCATACCAACAGTTTCTTTGGTTTAATGTGAAGCATTTTTAAAAAACTATAATTTGTCAAATAATGGTCATGCTAGGTAAAATGGCTCTGCACTCAATGTTTTCTCTGCCTAAAACATTCTCTTAGGGCATTTGGGTGCAGGCATTTATCGGGTGTAACACGCTATCCCACCCCTGCAGGGACCCAGGTACAAACACTACAAACATGAAGAGTGACAACAGCAATCGAGTGATGGGATCTGTTGAAACAAGACTGAACATTAATTAATCAGTGAGAGTGGAGTTGTTTGACATGGGACATATTTCTGCAAGTAAATCATTAACGTGTTCTGAGACCATTAGTGGTTCATTAGAATTTTAACAGAGCATGTAATTTGAGTATTACATAATAAACAATACTGAACCAGTGGGGGTTTATTACTAACATCAACAAGACAAAGGAGCTGGTGGTGGATCCAAGTGTGTCAGGCAACCCCGGATGTCAGATACTATTCAGAGGGAGAAGGTGGAAGCGGTGCAGTCCTACAAATACATAGGGGTTCATCCCAATGACAGACTGGACTGCATGGGCTGACCATACTGATGCACTGCACAACAATTCCAGAGCACTGTTTTCTTCCTAAGGAGGCTCAGGTATTTCAAGGTTCGCCTAGATGTGCTACTGGAAATGTTCCATCAGTCTGTTGTGGTCTGCTTGGGAAGCAATGGCAGAGATTGTAAATGAGGCTAAGCAGTGTAACTGTATCAATAAAATTATCTATCTATCTATCTATCTATCTACACTGATTAACATGTTTTTTCATTATTATGATTATACAATATATGATTAACTATCCGGTGAAAACTGGATAAACTTTTATGTTAGTCCAAAAATGTAGATGTAGTAACATTTTATCAGATACACATGCAAAGTTCCTCTAAATCAATAGGTGATGTGTACATCTAAAACCATACACATTAAATAGCATATAAAACACAATATACTGTATACAAAATGACAAGCGTTATGTTTTTGAATCAGAAGGTAACCAGTGCTTTCTTCTGATCACTGTTTCCTACGCATGATGTTGAATCATCATGTCTATGGACATTAGACAGTTATACTTGATCCCTGACAAAAAAAACCACAACATTCATTTACATTACATTTACAGCATTTAGCAGACGCCCTTGTCCAGAGCGACTTACAATTGGTACAGTCTTACAAGCCAAGCAATTGAGGGTTAAGATCCTTGCTCAAGGACCCAACAGTGGCAGCTTGGCAGATGTGGGATTTGAACCCTGGACCTTCTGGTCCATGGTCCAGTACCTTACCCGCTAGGCTACCACAGTCCCCTTTCTCTTCACTTGCAATAATTGTCGTAATTTAGTCTAGCTCCAAGTTTGGTCCCACTGAGATGCTTCTCAAATGCAGCATCCATTTGCTCGCTCTGAATCTGAGTAAAGTGGTTTCTCCAGTCTCCAACTTCACCTGAAAAATGTAATAGACACTTGTTTGGGTACAGAATTGAACTATAAACAGATTTTGGTTCAGGGTTTAGTAGCTTTATCATCCACTTCAAGGTACCAAAAATTATGTAATAATTATCTTCGAAAGCTGGAAGTAAACAACAAACTGAGAATGAGATGGTTTTCCAAGCTTTCAAACACAAATAAAAAAATCCTTCTTTTACTTTCTTCAGGATATACATATTTTCGTTATTCTATTCAATTCACTGCTTAAATACCTCCTTTACGTTCTTGAATTTATAGAATTCACATTTCTGTCTCATATTCTCTTCTCTCTGCAGCCAGTACAGCAGTATGCATGCCTGCTGCCACCTAGTGGTGGCGATTACACTGTTTGGCCTTGCTGGGTAACTGACAAGCCATACGACATTTACACTTAAACGGAGAGGGCCAAAAGTCTACTAGACTAGTAGTGTTCAGAATTAGTTTACAGAATTTAGCAGACCCCCTGATGCAATATTACAAGGTACAATTCAAGCGAATTTGGCTTAAGGGCTTTGCTCAAGGTCCCAACAGTGGTGGCTTAATTGGCAGGGCTGGGTCTTGGATTGGGACCCTGGATTGACTAGTCCATTATTTTAACCAATGCAGTGCCACTACAGCCCCCTTATTTGTACAGGGAATTTGAAAGAGTGTAAAAGACCAACTCATATTTCCAGACACACACTTGAGTTCATAAGAACGCACTGTGTCAGGGTAATCATACTAATCAGCCTCTCCATGTAAAACTTGTCCTGTCTAAATAGATGAACTAGAGGTCTTCACCCACCTTTCCTAAAAAAGACATTTCCCATCTGCCCATGGGAGTCCTTGGAGCCCTTTTTCATTGAATCAAAAGTGCTCTCTTCAGCGATGTTCTGGATCTGAGCATCAGTTAAGCTGAAGCCAAAGAACTCTGCCACTTTTTGAACACCAACATGAAGATCCTAATGGACAAAGAGAGATAAGTTTCTGTGAAGTCTCACACTCATGGGTAAGTAAAAGAAAGTACATACCTGCTTGAGTTCCTCAAAGGTGATGATCATGATATTTGGGTCGTCAATGTATTTTTCCCAGGCCAATGCATGGTCAAAATATGAGCCCCATGGAACTGATGACAGACACAAAATGTGAGTCCTAATTTGGTGGTAACGTATGAGACAAAGATGAGAAGTATTATGTCCCTATAGCTTAAGGGTTTGGCATTTAGTTTGGTTTTCATTCCTGTGGTATCAACTGCTTCCTATTTACAATGGGCTATATAAAGACTTGGTGGTTTAAGTCAGCAACTGAGATATTAAACTACAAAATCAATATATATATATATATATATATATATATATATATATATATATATAAAATGATAATTATATGCCTTCAGTTGGAAAGGCGTAAAAGTGCTATATAGTGCAACAGAATTAATGCCCCATGCAGGATAAAATGTTATACAACCCCAAAAATGCAAATAAAAAAACCCCACACTGTTCCTCACATTTGATTTGACTTCTATTTCATTGCAGACAGTATGAACCCTAGATATTTAATGTTTTTTCTGATCAACTTCATTTCAAGTAATTACCGTATTTTTCGGACCATAAGGCGCACTTAAAATCCTTTAACTTTCTCAAAAATCAACAGTGCACCTTAAAATGCGGTGCGCCTAATGTATGAATTAATTCTGGTTGTGCTTTCTGACCTAGAACCGATTGTAGATTGGTACACGGCACTATATAAATCTGTCAAAATGTTTTTTAGCACGGTCTTTGGTAAGTTACGAAGCTTTACGGCACACCGTTAGTGCGCAGCATCACGGAGTAACAGTAATACGGTATGTGCTTCAGCATTAGGGTACGTGCATTCATTCATTCATTTCGAAGCGGATTTCAAACTCAACGCTATCAGTCACGCAGTACAACATGGTCATAGAGCAGCTGAGAGAGAATTCAACATTAACGAGTCAATGGTACGGAAGTGGAGGAAGCAAGAAGACGCCCTGCGCCAGGTAAAGACCAAACTGAGCTTCCAAGGGAACTTAGAGTTTTGTTTCATTTCATGCGTCTTATAACCCGGTGCGCTTTATGTATGAAAATAGACCCCTTAGAAGTCGATCATTGATATCGCGCCTTAAAACCCGGTGCGCTTTATAGCCCAAAAAATACGGTATGTGGTTGTCAACGGTGATGATAATCGTGAATCGAACTTTTTTGGAATGTGTTGTAGGTCTGAAATGCAAGAATGGATGTTTATTAACAAATAACCTGAAGTTGACCAGAAAAAATACATGAAATATCTTGGGTTCATACTAACAAAAGTCAAAGTAAATGTAAGGAACACTATTTTTTTTTTACATTTGCATTTTCCATACCAGCCCAATTGATTTGGGGTTGTAACTCCATAAACCTGTCTGAGACTAATTCTAAATGTTTTAACAGATTTATTTCCATAAACTGAAGAGTTATAAGATAAATTTTGAGAGTCAAAACTCTCAAAATTGAAAGTGCAGTTAAGAAAAGCTGTAACATATCTGGACAGAAGGACCAATCTGGGATGAAGTGCTATGTAAAGAATATGATCAGAAAAACTGTGATAAGAAAAACATACCTATGATGTTGAATAAAAACCGCATTCAACATTTTTGTGCATTTGCTGCTATTACTGAAAGCTAACAAACCTGTTCTATCTCTCGCTCAGTAGATAAAGCCCTAGATATCATCTCACAACCTCTGGTGAACTTGAACAAGTGCAAATGAATGCACTTGTTACAGGTTACAGTTGGTTCTGGATTTAGCTTAGTAACAGTGCTGTACCAAATTGTAGAGTACTATCCAGTGGAGAAGCAGCACACGTCTGATGAGAAGGTAAAGCCTATTAAAGCAGTATGTGTATAAATGTGGGCTTAAATGCTTCTGCCTTTTACCTTCACCACTCAAAAAGTCTGTGTAAAAGCAGTCCCAGGACTTCGCTGTTGGCAAAACTGGATTGTTATTTGAGAAATGATAATAAGACACCATTGTGTCCTTTGGGTTGCGGAAGACAACGAGCATCTAGAAGGAAATAAAAGAAGGAATCAAGTAAGATAATTTATTTATTTCTGTGGTGCCTTTTAATACAATGGAACATTGTCTCAAAGCAGTTTTACAATTTATTATCTCCTATTATCAAGGCCAATCCCAATATGAGCAACCCAAGTGAATATATTAGTCATGGAATTTTAATTTAATACTTATTTACTACTTCAGTACTGTATTGCCATGCACCATTTTTATTTTTCATACAATAAATATACTACGTCACCACCTGAGATAGGAAGTACCTTCCACAGTGTTCTGCTTATTTCTTCTGATACACAGAAGGTAGTATAAGTGATTCAGTAGTCACTGACCCACTACATAAGCCAAAACTCATGTGGCAGCAAATTAGTATGCACGCACTAACCTTGGTTTTCTTTTGATAGAAAGAAGCAGGAATGTTATCAGGATGCATGTGGGTCCCCAGTAATCTTGGAGACAATACCTGGGGAAGTGACTACAAAACAAACACAGTTAAATGCTAGGAGGATAACTGCATACCTTTGTCGTCAAATGCACACACAACCCAAGAGCTGAGAACAAGTGCAAAGCATACAGTCATAAGGATTGTGGTCTTGGCTGAATATTCTATTAAGGGGCCAAAAGAAACAAAGCCAGCAGTTACAGACATACCCAGAGCAAACTTGCATAAATACACCCCATCGTAGTTACAGGTTTACAGGCGTACAGCATAATCACTAACAATCAAACAGGGTCAAAAGTATGTGGACACTAATTAGTGGGTGTTCGGATAGGTTGTATGTATGATTTTGTTTTGAAGCCTAGATGACATCACTTCCCTGAAGTAAACAGAGTGTGTGTGTGTCTACCAGCTAGTGAATGCTGCAAAAGGAAGTTCAGTCAAGATAGAACAGGCATGGTGGCCTGTATAAAATCCCTCCCCTGATATGTACTCTATATAGGCAAACGTTTGGGAACACCTAAAAGTCACATCCAGAAACATGGGTAGTAGTATGGCATTTGTTGCCTTGTTAGCACTACAACAGCCTTCACTCTTCTGAGAAGACTTTTGACTAGATTTGGCAACATTTGGCGACTGTGAGGTCGGACACTGATGTTGGACAATAAGCTATGGATCAGCCCTGGTTTATGTCAGCATTCCCATTTATTTCAAAGGTCTATCTGACAGAGTTAAGGGATTTTTGCAAGTCTACTAAGTTCTCCATCAATGTTGATAGAATTGATATGAACTTGACTTGTTGGTGAGGTGGAAACGTATGAAAGTGTCATACTGAAAGTCACTTCGGTATTAGGTATATGTTAGCAGTGAGTGTGGCTGATATAACAGATCACCAGTTTGAGGGGTTGTCTACATTTCCTTTGCCATATTATGTACCCGTATATGTTTATGTTTATGGTTTTGGATTTAGTTACTTTCAGTCACTGGATATTTTTGTAACCAGTGAATGATAGAACAGGAGGCCATATGGATTTATGTGGTCAGCTATCACGTCAGTTTCCTTTTCATATACTGTTGCCCAAAAGCCAGAAAGTGGTCATCCACAATTTACCCAGCAGTATGAGTTCCAGGAGTTAATAACTTGTTACCATAAAAACCACAGCCTTACCTGTAGCTTCTCTGGCCCAAAGAATTCTATGAGAGGTGGTATCTTGGAGTTTATCTCTTTGCCATTGGTCGCAGTTATGATTTTTCCCAACACTGCAACCATCCAGTTAAATCCTGGAACAGTTTAAGAAATGTCATGGTCTTAATTCTAACCATCACCTCTTATCATCATTATTTACAATTAGCAAATTATTCAATGTAGAATGGTTAGCTAACTTGATTCAACAAAATCAATCAAGCTCATGGGGATTCTACAAATCAGCACATATTCTCAAAAAACTGTTACTATCCTTCACAAGTAACTATGCTCGAACTGTGGGGTTGACATCTGGCAGAAAGGGAGGGTTCATGTCCTCATCTTACAATAGAGGAGAAAAGTTAAATGACTCTGTATATCTTAGGGGCCCATCACAGGGGCATCACTTTGGCTTAACATGTGAAGAGGAGCCATATGTCCCATGTGATATTGCACTCTGGTTCTTATTTGTTATTATCAACCTCCCAGCCATTGAATTGCATTGCCTAATTTCTGTTTGCTGTCCATGTTATTGAGTTCATTTGACTTTCCTGAAGAAAAACTTAAAACTCTTTGCTCTGACATCACCATCAGCAAACCTATTTTCAACTGACGAAATGAAAGAAGTGTCCAAAATTTCAACATACAGTACATCTGTGCATTGATTATTGAAATAATGATTTTCCATCTTCCCTGGTCCTTTACCGACAGCAACCCCATAAATATCATAAATAAGAGGGTAAATTGGGATTGTTTTACTCAGTCAGTCATATTTTTATGTTTCATTAGAATGGCACCAGACAAATGTTCCAGCATCATCTCCTTGGCCAATACAGATTGGTGATTCATCGCTGAATACCACTTTTATTCAATCATCCACAATCTATTATTGCTTCTCTTTAGTCCAGTGTAACCCTGCTTGTTCTGTTTAGGTGTTAGTGCTGGTTTTCAATTAACTCTTCTATTTGTAAATCACAATCCTTTCAGCCAGTTTTTAACAGTTCTGTCAAATATATAAAATCAGTCAGTCATAATTTCCATTTTGTGTATACTTGCACCAAATTTTAGACATAGCTGACTGGGAAAAACCAACATCTTTTTTTGCCACACTGTTTTGGATTTCCTTCTTGAAGGAGTATTATAATCCTTTCCATTATTTTAATGACTCTCTTGTTGGACCTTGTTTTTTCAGTCACTCCCTTTTTCCTCCACTTGATCTGGGAAAAAATGCCATTAATGAATTGATACAAGTTTGTTAATGTGTGAACATGCTCCAAGTGTGGTACTATGTAAGATAGGAGTATAACATTTGACATTTTTGTAATTGCGGTGCAATTAGACTTGAAGACAGTTTAGCTACTCAGAATACTCTAATGAATTAACTAAGCTCATTGCATTTTTCAAGAATTAGTCATGATATGGTATTAACTGACTTTTATATTTTACAGTAAAACAGACATTAATGACACTAATCTGTTGTTTCACTACAGAAGAACAACCTTGATTTAACTGAGCTTCAGCATTTTGCACTTACCACATTTTGGATAGGCCACCAGCATTATATCATCGCTCCTCGCTTCTATGGTCTCCAGAGCTCTGAGGTTTTCCTCTGGGGTTATTATGATAGGATAGAGAATCCCCTTGTACCTATAGAGCTTGTCCTCCTCCCTCATGGTCTTAGCCAGATCTATTCTAGCCTCAAACTTTGCTGGGTTTACAGAACTCATGCTGTGTATTGTGTCCTCGTTTGGCTTTTTACGTTGCCCTGCTTACTCATGCAGCTGAACTGAGATGAACTTGTCTCTAAATAGGTGTGTGAATGCTAGGCTTCTTCCACTGGGCATGTGTAGTCATAGGTGGAGGATGGTTACTGAGACACAACCCTCCTACTCTACATGAATGATAAGTGGGAGGTTCCTGGAAACTGGAAGGTCTGGTTTCCTGCCTGTGATGAGGATTGATTGATAAAACATTTTAAGCGTTCATGGGGGCCATGCCAGGGTGAAAGCACTTCTGCAAGGACTTGTTAGAGGAGGGTGCCTATGCTGTGAAAATAAAGAAAAAAAAGAAAAAGTCAAGGTTATTTCCGAGATGGGCAGACAGAGAAGAACGTAGCGTGAAAACCACAAAATTGCAATCATGACCATCTTATCAGATTGCTTTGCCTCTACCCGCTCTTATCTTCTCGCTGGTAACCATGTTTTGAGCAACTCCTACATTGTTTCATACCATGTATATGCTGGGACAGTGACATGAGGAGCAGCTTTTTGCAGATCCTGGATTGAAGAGGCCCGAAGTGTCATGTGTTCCAATTCACTTGCCCCATCTTGCAGTTTCTCAATGTCACTCACTGAAGAGTTGGGTTACAATGTGACCATTCATGACCATAAAAAGGGTCCTCTCTCTTGGCTTAGATCCACTTACTGAAACGCATGCTGTGCAACATAAAACACATTTTTTGGATCACATATCAGTCTAGCTTTATTTGTACCACAACCGTCACGTTTTCTGCATGAATTCCACAGAAATGGATAGAGAGGAAGACATCTGACCAAACAGTAGTTGGGGTAAAGATTCAAAACACATTAACGCTCCATTTACTGTCTGGGCAAATGGCCTTTCTTAAATACTGTTCATAACATCCTTTGGTTTACTTTCATTGTCAATACACTTCTTGGCAAGTCATCTCCGTATTTATCGGTCTTTCCTCCAACTACAAAAACTCAGAACTAACAACTTCTCTGCTTCCCTTATATTGGGCCTTATAGAGGTTCCAGAACTTTTCTACCTTTCTACAATTTTTTCCCCTTACTGACCCTTACAGAAACACACTTTCAGGTTCCAGAATTGTTTCTTACATTGTGTACCGGCTCTGCCTGCAAAAGCTGTCTTCTCATGGGTTCCAGAACATTCTTTAGCTTCCCTTTCTAACAGCAGAATACATAACATTTGTATTGAATTCTACAATGTTAAAGGAGAACTCAACCTTCACATTCTATAAAGTTCTTACATTTAAACATGCATTGTTAAAAATAATAATCACAACAACACAATTATTATTACAGATAGCTTAATGTACATTTAGCTGTAGACCATTCTAAACAGAAAAATGCCTTCTTTTGGTGCATCATGTTACTGCTGTAAAGGATAGTTTTCTTTAAGCATTAATTTACACAGATATTCCAAGCATGTTTGTAATTTGTGATATGTGCTTTGCTCATGCTGAACCGATGACGATCAGATTCTCTTTTGGAGAATGCAGCTGAACTTGATTGGCAACATTAGCTCACACGAGCATAGCGAGTGTAGTCCTCATACAGTACTATATCAGTGGAACATTGGTATGATATAGGCCATATGTATAGCCTTCTGCAAAAGTTTGGGGGCCCCTGGTTAAATTACATGTTAATATAAGTTATATAACATACTCTACAATGCCTAAATGTGTTTAATGCAAAACAGTTATTTGTTAGTGGCATAAGACTAATCATAAGGATGAGATGGATGCTACTTTTAGAAAAGATGACTAGGATTAATAGGTGCATAGTTCAGGTTCAGAAAGGTAAACCTGCCCACTTCCCTTCATCTACCATTACCAGTGCACAGGGACAAAAAAACCCCCCAAGAAACAAATCTTTATAACATACTGTGAAGTTCAAACATACGATAATACAGGGAGGAAGAAGGTGGACAAAGTGCAAGTGTGGGTTTATTTACAGTGAAAATGGTGGGAAACAAGGCAAACAGACACAGAACACTACAAAGAGACAGTGGGCTAACAAACAAGATAACACATGGTACTGCAAAAACAATGAGCTAACATGCTAACCCTAACAAGGGGACAAGAAGCTAACTAAGAACATATGCTAACAGAAGACCAAGTGCTTAACCAAACAAATGCTACACAGACAAACCTAACTGGCTAACGCTAACTACAAACAGACAATGAACTGAGACCAATAATAGATACTATACAAATGACACAGGACAGAGCTCCAAGGAGAACATTACTTAAAAACATAGAACAAAAGACACCAGAGACCAACAATGCAGGGAGACAGGAGAATACAGGAACAAACCATGGTGAGTGAAAATGCCAGATGAGGAAGTGAACAGGAAGTGAAGTATTTATATAAAATCTGCAGCAGGTGGGAACAGCCCCACCTGCTGTGGAAAGAGACACAGAGGGAATTAAATCAGAGTAATCCAAGCTGGAGGGCTTGCATCATCATGACACATACCAATACACAAATATAATATATGTACATATGTGAGATTGCCATATATGGAAATATATGCCCATATGAAGTAAAAACATATATTTACATACATGTGCAACCATATATGAAACCTATTAGAAATTGGAACAATTGCACATATTGACATATGTCAGTGTCAGACCCGGGACAATGATGGATGAGGGAGACAGACGTAAGTGCAAGAGTACAAGATTTATTTACTTTGAACATGGTGATACAATGAATACAAGACAACAACGCAAGAAATGGGAAACAAACAGGACTGGTACTATACACAGAGGAACTGGACATGCTAACAACAAGGACCACACAACAGTACAAGAAACGAAACTAACACTATGCAGCTTACAAACAAGACAACACTGAGGGTGCTAAATAAACTAACAAAAGGCTAACACGCTAACAAACAAGAGCAAATAAAGGCTAACATGCTACTGAGCTAACATAAACAAAGAAGCTAGCAAGACTAAAACTAAACATACAATACTAGTACTGGACAGGACGAGGAACAACACTGGAAAACTGAGACAAGACTCCACTAAACAGGCAAAGAAAAAGAGACAACCCATACAGGGAATCAGGAGGCAAGACTCACCAGGGAGTGCAAAAATCCAGACAAAGAAGTGAACAGGAAGAAGGGTATTTATAGAAAAGGAGAGCAGGTGGCAACAGCCCCAACTGCTGTTGGAAAAGAAGAATGTCAATGATAGAGGGGTTCACAGAGAGGTAGTGACAGTCGGTCCCATAGAAATATGTGTGTTCATATATGTGTAATACATATTTGGACAAATATGTCACACACACACACACATATATATATATATATATATATATATATATATATATATATATATATATATATATATATATATATATATATATATATATATACAGACGAATAATGACGAATTGTTTCATGTCGTCCTCCATCCCTGGTCACCAAAACCGTTGCCGGAGAAGTCGTAGGTTCTGATTAATCTGGGGTGGGCTGTAAATGGTGATGCATATCCTCAATTCATTACTTTGGCATGGACATGGGTGGGAATAAACCCCCAGCCCAGGTGGTACCATTCTCTGGGTCGGGCTCGTCACGCTGGCTGTCGGTGACGGTCCTGTCAATAGCCCAGGTGAGGGCCGCAACTACCTGGGGCACCAGGAGAACTGGCTCTGGTGAGGGGTCTGTTTCAGGTGGGTCCCATTAAATGGACAGATTGTCAGGATTGGCATTTTTGGAACCTGGCCAGAAGGAAAGGGTAAGTTGAAATACCTGTAAAATAAGGACCAGTGCACCTGGCAGGCATTCAGGCACTTGGCCTACTAGATATAGACCAAGTATTTGTGGTCTGTTCACAGTAAAAAATGCTGATTGGCTCTCTCCAGCCAGTGCCACTACTCCTCAAAGGCCAGCTTAATCCCTAGCAACTCTTGGTCCCCAACGGGTCAGACGGCATGCGAAGTACGAGCAGGGGTGGAGCATCTTGTCCTGCCTGATGTGCTGGGATAGGATGGCCTCTATGCCAATGTTGGCTGCGTCCTCCTCTACAATGACCGGCTCCTCCGGGTTCGGGAGACTGAGGACCAGAGGAGATGTCTGCGACCTCTTAACCTCCTCGAAGACTGCACCCACCTCTTTCATCCAGCAAAAGCCTCCTGGGTCTTTGTGTTTAAGGGCTGTGAGGGCCTCAGCTACCACTCTAAAGTTTCTCACAAATCGCCTGAAGAAATTGGCAAACAACAGGAACCACTGGACGAGGTGATGGGAGGTGGGTTGGGGTCAGTCGACCATGGCTTGGATCTTGGCTGGGTCCGTATGCAGGGCCCCCTGGGAGACTATGAAACCCAAAAATGTGACCGACTTCTCGAATTTTACAAAAGTGGAGGGCCAAATGAAGCCCAGGATCAGGGCCTCATTGATATACTCCTCCATGGCCTTCCATTCAGGGTGGCTGAGGGAGAACAGCCTGCCCTGCAGCGGGGTTGTGCCAGGCAGGAGATTAATGAGACAATCGTACACCCTGTGGGGAGGCAGAGTCCGAGATTGGTGCTTGCTAAAGACCCCTCCCAGGTCTCAGTAATGTTGGGGAAGGAGAAGAGGTCTGGGACCTCCGCCCGGAGTGGGTGGCTGGAGTTCGTGACCGGCCACAGGAGGAGGCACGCCCAGAGAAAAATGGACTGGGTCTGCCAGTCGATCTGGGGATTATGGGCCCGCAGCCACGGTTGTCCCAGCGACACTTGCAAGTGGGGTGCCTGAGTGACAAGAAGGGAAAGTTTTTCAGCATGCAAGACCAATTGTAGATTAACCGGTTGAGTCTAATGGGTGACTGGTCTGTCACCTAGGGCCCACCCATTAATAGTTCTAAGAGGCAGGGGTTGAGCCAGTTGGTCAAGGAACAGGCCCAACCTTCATGTGAGACCCACATCGATGAAGTTCCCAGCTGCACTGGAGTCGATGCAGACCAAGAGCTGGGTACGCACCCCCTCTTTGGCTAATGAGACCTGGGTGGGTGAGGCCCAATGGGGGAGAGTCGGGCAGGCCTATGACATACCTTTCCTGCCAGACCTGACCCCCATGTTTCCCATTCTCCTGGGAGACCAGGAGAATGGGAAACATGGGCCAGGCAGGGAAGATCAGGGACCGGTTCAGGTGCAGGCTTCACGCTGGGGGCCAGCATGGAACAAAGCCTCCATCTGTTGGACGAGCACTTGCAGCTGCTGCTCATGCCTCCTATATATATAAAGAAGTATAAATAATTATATATGTATGCACACACACCCGAACAGATAAAAATGTATATATGTACAGTGGTGCTTGAAAGTTTGTGAACCCTTTAGAATTTTCTATATTTCTGCATAAATATGACCTAAAACATCATCAGATTTTCACACAAATTCTAAAAGTACATAAAGAGAACCCAGTTAAACAAATGAGACAAAGATATTATACTTGGTCATTTATTTATTGAGGAAAATGATATAATATTACATATTAGTGAGTGGCAAAAGTATGTGAACCTTTGCTTTCAGTATCTGGTGTGACTGGATTAAGGTCAGGACTTTGACTTGGCCATTCCAAAACATGAACTTTATTCTTCTTTAACCATTCTTTGGTAGAACGAATTGTGTGCTTAGGGTCGTTGTCTTGTTGCATGACCCACCTTCTCTTGAGATTCAGTTCATGGACAGATGTTGCTGACATTTTCCATTAGAATTCTCTGGTATAATTCAGAATTCATTGTTCCATCAATGATGGCAAGCTGTCCTGACCCAGATGCAACAAAACAAGCCCAAACCATGATTCTACCACCACCATGTTTCACAGATGGGATAAGGTTCTTAGTCCGGAATGCAGGAATGCTGGAATGCAGTGTTTTCCTTTCTCCAAACATAACGTAATGGTTTTCTTTTAAACCAAAATGTTCTATTTTTATCTCATCCATCCAGAAAGCATTCTTCCAATAGCCTTCTGGCTCGTCCACGTGATCTTTAGCAAACTGCAGATGAGCAGCAATGTTCTTTTTGGAGAGCAGTGGCTTTCTCCTTGCAACCCTGCCATGCAGACCATGTTGTTCAGTGTTCCGCTGGTGGACTCATGAACATTAACATAAGCCAATGTGAGAGAGGCCTTCAGTTGCTTAGAAGTTACCCTGGGTCCTTTGTGACCTCGCCAACTATTACACTCCTTGTTCTTGGAGTGATCTTTGTTGGTTGGCCACTGGTTGGTCTTGAATTTCCTCCATTTGTACACAATCTGTCTGACTATGGATTGGTGGAGTCCAAACTCTTTGAGATGGTTTTGCAAACTTTTCCAGCCTGATGAACATCAACAACTCTTTTTCTGAGCTCCTCAGAAAACTCCATTGTTCGTGCCATGATACACTTCCACAGACAGGTGTTGTGAAGAGCAGACTTTGATAGATCCCTGTTGTTTAAATAAAACAGGGTACCCACTCACACCTGATTGTCATCCTATTAATTGAAAACACCTGACTCAAATTAACTGCTAATTCTAGAGTTTCACATACTTTTGCCACTCACTAATATGTAATATTGGATCATTTTCGTCAATAAATAAATAATTACGTAACATTTTTGTAGCATTTATTTAACTGGGTTCTCTTTTCTACATGTATGAGTTGTGTGAAAATCTGATGATGTTTTAGGTCATATTTATGCAAAAATATAGAAAATTCTAAAGGATTTACAAACTTTCAAGAACCACTGTATCTATCGCTACATATATATGTGAGTAGGTGTGTATGAGGGTGTGTCTGTGTGTGTGAAGGCATGCACAGGCAAAACACAACACAAGGGAAAACACCCCGCTGCCTTTAAATGGCTTGCAGCCAGGATCAAACCCTGATCGCTCACGTCAGGATCGAAAGCAGTATCACAAACAGAAACTCCACTAACAATGTAGAAACAAAAGAGTTCCCAACCAGGAAGAAAAACTGGGGCAAGTTTGGAAGCAAGCGCTGAAAAGGCACAAATGGACTGCGTGTACATTCGAAGCGCTGTGAACGCAAAGGAACGCCCTAATGCAATGAGAGGGAAAACAAAACCTCTAGTCTCGCCAAAGGGAAATGTGACAGGCAGAGTAACCGGGAGAATGAGATGCCGAAACCACCCAAAGCACAAAGGACTGATGTGCGTGTGCACAGGGCGGCCAAAACGAGGCGAGGACAGCGCAAGGCATGCGCTCCAAAAGCGCGTTTCAACGCTGCCCTTTAGCGTCAGATCGTGGGGCAGCACGGCTTCTAACACTATTATGTGTTTCTGACAGAAAAAGAATGGCCCAAGAGGATTGTAATTTGTATTACTTTTATTACCGACTGTAATGGTGTCGTATAGGTGGTTATAAAGTCGATTTAGATTAAAATTGATTTTCTGTAAAATCCCACCTCTGCTCTTAACAATTTTATGTTTTAATGACAGCTTTTCATGGTCAGAGTGGTAGGATTCGCTCTGGGTCGTCTCCGTTTTTCACCCATTTCGTTCTTTGTACACGACCCCTTACTCCTTGTTTACATTTTCTCCGAGTGCGGCATGTGTGTATGTTGTGCTACCTCAGCCATCTTATAGCTTTACTGTTCCTCCAGTTCAGTATATTGAATACCCATCAAGTCAAGTCAAGTCAAGTCAGATTTATTTATATAGCGGTTTTGACAATGGAGCATTGTCTCAAAGCAGCTTTACAAGTTTAGATTATCTCCTAATAATTGAGCAAGCATAGGGCGACAGTGGCAAGGAAAAACTCCCTAAGTGTTATGAGGAAGAAACCTTGGGAGGACCAAGACTCAAAAAGGGACCCAACCTCCTTGGGCGGTGTAGATGATAAATCTAAGAATGAAACTAAAGTCATGGAGTCATAGTTCAAATAAAATGAAATATGCACATCGGCATTAAGTTGTCCGATATACAGTCACTCTAGGATCCTTAGTCTAAGCAGGAAAGTCGTTGGTGGCACTTCGACCCCAGCCAACTGGAGGAGGGAGAGGGTTACTGCCCTCCGGTGTGGCCTGGGTATGGTGGGGCTGGAGCTAATGACGGAAGCAGCTTGAGGGAAGCTGCAGCGGATGAACATCATGTGTGGGGCAGGAACTGGTACCAGAACACAGCTCGGAGAGAAAACAGATAATGTAATTAGTTATTGATTAAGAACACACTGTCTATTAACAATCACAGATGCCATGTGTAGCATGAGACCCCGACAGCATTAGCTATAGCAGCATAGCTAGAAAGAGGAGAACCGGAAGATAACACAGCCAAGAGGGATCACATGAGACATTGGCAACCCCACAGGAGGCAGAGGACAGCAACCCAACGTCTCTGATCACCATAAGGCTCTTTGACCATGAACCCCCAGCTCTGCCCTTAGTCTAAGGCAAGGATGCACGAGTCAAGATCAAGAGCCCAGTTCAGCCAGACCGCCCACCCGACACTTCCAGCTAAAGGACAAGCCAGCCAGGCCAGACATGAGTCCAGACTCTGGCCCCAGTGACCCAAGCCATGCATCCTGGTCTATATCTAGTCAAAAGTCTGCGTAAATAAGTATGTCTTTAGCCTATCTATTTTTTTATACCTATTTTTGCCGGACGCATTCCCATCAGTCCCTTAACACAGAGTTATGATGTGACTAGATTGACAGTAAACGCTGTTCCTGAGGACTTGGGTTCGAACATCAGGCTGGATTTGCAATGTGAAGTTTGGGTGTTGCGGTCCCTTGCTTGGCTGCTGGGATAGGCTCCAATCACCAGATCAGGATAATCAAAACTGAAGCAAACTAAATTGTCAGGCCTTCCAAAAAACATTATTTGGAAAAGTTCCCAAACCTTTGCAAAGCATCCTGTTTTAGCCCATCCTATCCTGGACAAGGTTGCGGGAGAAGATCTCAAGCTTAGCCCACAATTTACTGTGCAATTTTCAGAAGCACATCCTGGAATGTTGTCCATTGCAGGGTTCCTTACGTGCACCACCAGATGTTAACATTGCAAGCCCCATCTAAGATTCAAGCCCAGGCCCTCAGGAATTGCCATTTCTAGCAGCTGTCTCTTAGTACCAAGCCACTAGAGCTTCACAAAGTTTTCCATACCAACTGTTGTTTACATGTAACATGTTTTGCATAAAAAGTGATAAATCTAACATTGGACAACATGGAGTTTGCTTTTCATATAAAGTAGACTTTTGTAGACATAGCCTATTCTTATGATTTTCCATCAAAAGAATAGGCTATAGTCTACTAGTATATGGCCCAAAAAACATACTGTTTTGGTTAGTCCAAGCATGGGTCAATGTAACGGCGTGAGCCGAAGGGGAAGCAGGAGACGAACGCAGGTTCAAAAGTAAAGGGGGGATTTATTAATAAAGAATAACAAAGGCAAACACAGCGAACTGAACAGGCGAGGAATGAAAACGGGTGGACAACAGAAACGAGGCCGGAGCCGAAAACGGGGCATGGCATGAAAACAAAAGCGTGACAAACCTGGGAGTGTGAGGAATGCGGACGGACGGACGGACGGAGTGCGTAGGAACGCGAGACGAGGGACGGTGTGTAGAGGCACGACCGGTAGGGACAGCGTTAGTGACATAACATACAATAATCCGCGGTGACGGTGGAGGTGAGGCGGTGAGTGCGGCTTAAATGGAGTGTCGGTGTGACGAGGGATGGGAAATGAGGTAACAGGTGCGTGTGATCGTGACGTGCGCAGGTGACGCTGGCGTGGTGGGCCAGCGAGAGTGACAGAGCCCCCACCCAAGGAGTCCGAGACGGAGCTAGGACTCCAGAAAAGAGCCCCCCGGTCGCAGTTCCTGTCTCGGGGGGTCTTTCCTCGCCGGGCGGTACCTAGGAGGGGGGACCGCCAAACAGTCGGCCGCGGTTGGTCGGCGCGTGGAGGCACCGATGAGGCGACGCTGGAGAGCGGAGGCGACAACAGGAGCCAGACGAGCAGAGTCGACGAGAGGCGGCGATGCTTTGAGAGCAGGAGTCGACGAGGCGGCGATGCCTGAGAGCAAAAGTCGACGAGGCGGCGATGCCTGACAGCAGAGTCGACGAGGCGGCGATGCCTGACAGCAGAGTCGACGAGGGGCGATGCCGGACAGCAGAGTCCGACGAGGCGGCGATGCCTGACAAGCAGAGTCGACGAGGGCGGCGATGCCTGACAGGCAGAGTCGACGAGGCGGCGATGCCTGACAGCAGAGTCGACGAGGGCGCGAGATGACAGGCAGAGTCGACGAAAGGCGGCGATGCCTGACAGCAGAGTCGACGAGGGAGGCGATGCCTATGACAGCAGAGTCGACGACGGGGCGGCGATGCCTGACAGCAGAGTCGACGAGGCGGCGATGGCCTGGACAGCAAGAGTCGACGAGGGGGGCGGCGATGCCTGACAGCAGAGTCGACAAGGGGCGATGCCTGACAGCAGAGTCTGAAGAGTGCGGAGGCGATGAATGACAGCGCAGAGTCGACGAAGGCGGCGATGCAGGAAAGACAGAAGAGTCGACGAGGGACGGCGATGCTGGACAGCAGAGTCGACGAGGCGGCGATGCTTGACAGGCAGAGGCGACGAGGCGGCGATGCTTGTCCAGCAGAGTAGACGAGGCGGCGATGCCTGACAGCAGAGTCGACGACCGAGCGGCGATGCTTGAACAGCAAGGAGTCGACAGGAGCGCGGCGGATGCTTGACAGCAGGGGGCGACGTGGCGGACGCCTGACAGCAGGGGCGAAGTGGCGAAGAGGAGGGAGAGGGAAGGAAAGAAGAGTTAGAATTAGCCCTCAGCCCCTCCCATGGGGCAGGAGAGGAGGGAAGAAGACGAGAAGATCCTCCCCCCTACACAGGGAGGAGAGGAAGGGAAAGGAACGGGGAGACTCCGGGGGAGAGAAGGAAAGAAGGGGAGAAAGGTGGAGAAGAAGGACAGAAGGCAGGGGCGAAGGGGGCGACGCCTGACAGCAAGGGGCGACGTTGGCGACGCAATGACAGCAGGGGCGACGTGGCGACGCCTGACAGGCAGGGGGGCGACGTGGGCGACGCCTGACAGCAGGGGCGACGTGGCGACGCTTGACAGCAGGGGCGAACGTGGCGGGACACCGGACAGCAGGGGGCGACGTGGACGACGCCCTGACAGCAAGGGCGACGTGGCGACGCTTGACAAAGGCAGGGGCGTGGGTGGCGACGCCTGACAGCAGGGGCGACGTGGCGACGCCTGGACAGCAGGGGCGACGTGGGCGACGACTGACAGCAAGGGGCGAACGTGGCGACGCTTCACAGCAGGGGCGACGTGGCGACGCCTGACAGCAGGGGCGACGTGGCGACGCCTGACAGCAGGGGCGACGTGGCGACGCCTGACCGCAGGGGCGACGTGGCGACGCTTCACAGCAGGGGCGACGTGGCGACGCCTGACAGCAGGGGGCGACGTGGCGATGCCTGACAGCAGAGGCGACACGACTTGGGTCTCTATGGAAGAGACAATCTCCGAACGGTTTTCTCTGGGGGTTGCGGCCGTTAGTAAGGCCTCAGACGGGGTCTCCGCGGAGGAGACTTGCTCAGACGGGGTCTCCGTGGAGGCAGTGGCCTTTGGGGAGGCCTCTGACGAGACTCGGGCCTTTGGAAAGGCTTCTGACGAGGATGGAGCCTTTAGAAAGGCTTCTGAGGAGGCCGGAGCCTTTAGAAAGGCTTCTGGTGTGGATGGGGCCTTTGGAAAGGCTTCTGAGGAGGATGGAGCCTTTGGAAAGGCTTCGGACGAGGCTGGAGCCTTTAGAAAGGCTTCTGACGAGGCTGGAGCCTTTAGAAAGGCTTCTGAGGAGGATGGAGCCTTTAGAAAGGCTTCTGACGAGACTTGGGCCTTTGGAAAGGCTTCTGACGAGACTTGGGCCTTTGGAATGCGTTTGACCCGAGCAGGAGCAATCATATCCAGGGTTGAGCAAAACACACTTTCTAATTGGTCATTTATACACTCAAGATGATCGGGCTCCATAGGTGTTATAAATTTTAAGTCTGGTAGGTTTTTAATAAACGCAGCTGGATTATCAGAAGTGATAGTGCACTTGGTGTGATAACGAGGCAGAAGGATTTATTTATTAGAGATAGTTCAAATACTAAAAGATAGTGATCTGAAATCAAATCACTTTGTGGGAAAACATCAAGGTTATCTATATTGATACCAAATGTTAATATTAGATCTAAAGTATGATTACAGCAGTGGGTTGGTCCCATCACATTCTGAGTGATACCCATGGATTCTAAGATGGACTCAAAAGCAATATTAAGTGGATCCTGCTCATTGTCAAAGTGAATATTGAAATCACCTACAATTAAAGCCTTATCTGTTGAAAGTACTAAGCAGGAAAGAAAGTTAGCAAATTCCTGAAGAAATTCTGAATAGGGACCAGGAGGACGGTAAATAGTAATAAGCTGAAAAGAGTGTGGTTTTGACTTCCATAATGATGGATCAGTCACATTAACAATCAGTATTTCAAACAAATTAGCCTAGTAATGGGATTTAGTGGTAACACCTAGCTCTTTGTCAAAAATTGTGGCAACGCCTCCGCCACGACCATTAGGACAAGGGCGATGAGCATGACTGTATCCAGGAGGCTAAATATTAATTCAGTCTAACCCAAGTTTCCGTAAGACAGAGGCGTTTCCGTAAGCGATAATCAGTGATCATTCCATTTACAATCACTGCTTTGTTTGTAAGTGATCTAATGTTAATGACTACATGAACGACTATCCTAGAGAATCTACGGCTCTTGAGTTTACTAAGGCTCGCTACAATGTCCGGCACTCTGGCTAGCGGGATACATGTAACTCTAGCTGCTGGTGTCCCTAAAGGGGTTGCTAGTGCCACCAGTGCCACCTGATGACAGTTTGCCAGTACTGAAGCCACTGGAGACATTGAGCCCAGGTTAGCAGATGAAGATGCCAGATTGAATGATCCAGATGTGGAAAATGACATTGATAACGATGTTGAACCCGTTTTGCCTGGTTATTCTCACCTCATAGCACAGCCAGAATTGAATGTCCTGGTCAAGGAGCTCAAGATGGGTTTTGCTGTCACCAGGTACAAAAATTTCTAAGTGATACGGCAAATCTGAAATTATTTTTGTGTTCAGCTTGGCATTGTCTATCATAATCTTTTTTTCAGAAAATAAACTTTTTTCCTGTTGCACAGTGTAACATGTAATATTGAGGTTTTGTTCCCTCCAATAGATGTGTTAAAACAGGTATGCGCTGTTTAATGTCCACCTGACCAATGGCCATTCGGTATATTGGCTGAGGTATTAAAACTTATAATAAATTATAATAGATTATAAAAATCTGTCTTTTGTGCTGCCCAATGTATGATGTTACAGTACTGTACTGAACTAAAATGACCATATTTTACTTAATAATTATTACAGATTTGTTACTGTTTGCCATATTTAAAACAAAGGCGAACAGTGAAAAGCAAAAGAATAAAGGTCCCAAATTCGGTTATCTCCAGATGGAAGTGGTGAACCAAAATATAATAAAAATAAAAGAAATGTGTTCACTAAAATAAAGGTAAGAAATAGAACGATAAAGAAAAGGTACGTCGTAAGCGTAAAGCGTAAAGCTGCATCAACGGCATAAGGGTCCGCGCATGCACAAAGCGTCGGATACCCGCGCGGAGAAATCTGCAAAGGTTACTCACAGTTCTCCCGAGATTTCCGGGAGCATGAGGCCGCGCGGAATGTCCGCAAAGTGCGTCTCATGGTTCTCCCTAAGCTACAGTTAGCACGAGGGTGATGCGGGAATGAAAAGGACGAGACTAAGAGAGTTCAGCATCCTTTTAACACATGCAATTGCGTGGGGAACGTTTCTCCCCCGATCGTGAAGCAGGAAGGGGGCGACGGTGTGAGAGAGGGAGAAGGGGGGGGGGGGGAGAGTCTCACAGCAGCAAGCGACGCTCCAAACAGCCGTGGGAAGGCTCTGCAAAAATAAACGTTAACTAAAATAAACACTGGCCCTACACTAGCATCTAAGGCACTACCTTACCAAGCCAGCCTCCTGACTGGCCCCAACTGATGGTCTACAAACCATCATTTGTACTCTTGTCCCTAAGGCACTCAAAAGAAACACGAATGCTTTGGCAAATGGATGAGCAGGAGCCGAGTGAGGGCTGGTGCAGACCACATGTTTGCGACCTTTGCGACAGATGTGAATGATGGGACAACCTGTGTGGGCTAACAGGTGTATTTATATAGCCTAAACAACAGGTGTCGGGAATTTTATAGCAACAAGCCCAATAGGGGACTTGTGCATGCACGATCGAACTGAGCGCGCTCACGCCGAAAAATGAGTCAACGCTGGCCTCTAGCGGCCCAAGCGTGACCCGTAATAAGATTCCAGTGTTAATTGGGTACTTATGTACTGGCAGCTTATTATTATTGTTTTGTTGCACTCTAGTGCAGTGCCTTGTCCTTTTCTGCCCAGATGTCATAAAAGCCAGTCATGCGGATATACTTGCAGAGGCAGGTGTTTGAGAGCAGAAATCTGTCAGTCACTCAAAAGCTAACCAGTTGAGCTTGTTTGCTCACATTTGGACTAGAGACTGCTCGAACTCTTTTTCTGTGCCAGGTATCTGTGTTTGTGTGTATGACTTCTGCTAATTATTTGTAACAAGTTGTAAATAGCCTTTGTGCCTGTCCTATTGTAAGTAGTACCCCCACCACCTCACTACCTGTATATTCTTTCCAACTATGACTATATGAATTGGTTCACATTTCTCTCACTAAGTCTTTGTCTCATCTGGCTGATCTGCTGTGTTATTTAGTATTAGAATATGTTATTTAGTATTTGTAATACTGTCTATTAATGCATTTTAGGCTTCCATCAAACAAAAGTATCAGTCGTTTCAATCACTCATCATGTTTTCAGCAGTATGATTATCTTAATGTCTGGTCAATGTCCATTTCGGTTAACATCCTGTTTCACAGAACGTAATATGGACATGAAACAGCACATACCTGAAGATATGTTTACTGCAACAAATCAACAAAACATGCCATGTGACCGTGGTGCCAAAACATTTGCATACCACAAGAGGTGTGTTTGAACTTGTGCATAATGCACGATTTAAGGTCAGTATTTTGTTGTACTGTTCTATTTCACAATGGGCATTTGAATCCCAAGGTCAGTGCACTACATTATTACCCATAATGCACCAAAAATCTAGCTTACCCCGATGCACATTTCTTTCAGATACACAGCCCACAATGCATACCTGCTCCTTTCAGTTCTGAATTGACTGAAAACGGCTACGATGTAAAATTTGTGCAGTGCAAGATAAGCTTGTGTCCGATATCAACTAACCGTCTGAATTCAAGACGCGAGAGCCAGCATTTCACTCAGTCATGTTTACCATTAAACCATTAGACTTGAAAACATTGCTGAAGTGTCTTTATTTCTAATGTCCTGTGATGCTATTGTTGGTACGTACACAGCGTTGAAAGATTACGTTTACTGTTACGTTTTTAGCGTACTTTAAAGCAACTGCTGTCTGAATTCTGCTCTGATGTCTCCCTTACTATAGTGCCCGAATAGTGTTCTATATGCAGACTAAATAGTGAAGAGGGAACGAGTGAGTAAGGAACGATTTCAGACACAGCTTCTATGTTCGTTTCACATTTACTAATAATTCAATTGTGCTCCCGCTCCAATAAGCGGCGCTAATACCTCCTGATTTTATCCTCCACTCACAACAGCAACCGAAACGAGCAAGAGGAAACGGCGGTCCAAAATGGCGATGGATGGGATGTCCACGTCTGCACCGGGACTATCATACCACCATGTTTCAGACTTTTATCCGCGGAAACTCGGTCCTAAGCCGGACGTGGTACCTTCTGTTGTGACCGAGAGGAAAACCGCACCTGCAGATAAACCTGACATGGTGTCAGTGGACATCATTAGCTTCAAAGACTCGGGTATGTTTTAGGGATGAAGCCCAAACGGCGGTATGCTCCCGATATAAGGGCACTTCGTTGTTTATTAAAAAACGTTGTATTTACACTAAGTAGTGCACTTGATGGCTGAGTAGGAGACATTTGTAGTTCATCCTCAGATATTTGGTAGCGCCTGTATAGGGAACTTAGTGGAGACTGAAGTAATGTCACTAACGTAGTTCAGTACTTATTAGAGGAACCTTACAGAGTACGAGCTGATGACAAGCACACTAGGTAGTGTAATAAGGAGGCATTTTGACCTCATTCTCCCGACGTTTGGTAGTTAACATGTATTCTATGTAGTGCATTACAAGTATGTTTAGAAGTGTTTACACTACTTGTTATAAGACATTTAGTCTAAAAACCCTGCTAGAATAACCAGCAAAGGCCAGTATATGTTGTGTTTTGGATAGTGGTATGCTGGTCAGCCGGCTTTACCACCAAGACCATTCAAGTTCATCAGTTAAACCTTCACCAGACTAGCATAAGCCAAACATTACAACACTATTCCACTCTGTCCAATTTTGAGAAACTGTGCAAACTGTAGCATCAGCTGCCCATTTTTAGCTGACAAGAGGGGCACCCTGCTGCTGTAGCCCATCTGCTGCAAGGTTTGATGAGCTGTGCGCTCAGAACGGCTCGTCTACGTACCTTAGTTTGTGACGAGTGGTTATTTGAGTTACTGTTGCCTTTCTGTTATATGTCATTGAATTGTGGACTTAAACTAGGCAAACACTCACAACTAGCTGTAGACAATATCATTGACTGGGTCCATTTGAAGGTTTACGTCAAAGAATAATATACAGTGGTTCTTGAAAGTTTGTGAACCCTTTAGAATTTTCTGTATTTCTGCATAAATATGACCTGAAACATCACCAGATTTTCACACAAGTCATAAAAGTATATAAAGAGAACCCAGTTAAAGAAATGAGACAAAACTATTATACTTGGTCATTTATTTATTGAGGAAAATGATCCAATATTACATATTAGTGAGTGGCAAAAGTATGTGACCCTCTAGGATTAGCAGATAATGTGAAGTTGGAATTAGAGGCAGGTGTTTTCAATCAGTGGGATGACAATCAGGTGTGGATGGGCACCCAGTTTTATTTAAAGAACAGGGATCTATCAAAGTCTGCTCTTCATAACATGTTTGTGGAAGTGTATCATGGCACGAACAAAGAAGATTTCTGAGGACCTCAGAAAAAGAGTTGTTGATGCTGGAAACCTCAGGTTGGAAAAGGTTACAACGCCATCTCTAAAGAGTTTGGACTCCACCAATCCACAGTCAGACAGATTGTGTACAAATGGAGGGAATTCAAGACATTGTTACCCTCCCCAGGAGTGGTCGACCAACAAAGATCACTCCAAGAGCAAGGTGTGTAATAGTTGGTGAGGTCACAAGGGACCCCAGGGTAACTTCTAAGCAACTGAAGGCCTCTCTCACATTGGCTAATGTTAATGTTCATGAGTCCACCATCAGAATAACACTGAACAACAATTGTGTGCATGGCAGGGCTGCAAGGAGAAAGCCACTGCTCTCCAAAAAGAACATTGCTGCTCCTCTGCAGTTTGCTAAAGATCATGTGGACGAGCCAAAAGGCTATGGAAGAATGTTTTGTGGACGGATTGAGACCAAAATAGAAACTTTTGGTTGTTTTAAAAGAAAAGCTTTATGTTTGGAGAAAGGAAAACCACTACATTCCAGCATAAGAAGCCTTATCCATCTCTGTGAACATGGTGGTGGTGGGTATCATGGTTTGGGCCTGTTTTGCTGCATCTGGGCAGGACGGCTTGCCATCATTGATGGAACAATGAATCTGAATTCTATAAGAGAATTCTAAAGGAAAATGTCAGGACATCTGGTCCATGAACTGAATCTCAAGAGAAGGTGGGGTCATGTAGCAAGACAACGACCATAAGCACACAAGCCGTTCTACCAAAGAATGGTTAAAGAAGAATAAAGTTCTTGTTTTGGAATGGCCAAGTCAAAGTCCTGACCTTAATCCAATGGAAAAATGTTGTGGAAGGACCTGAAGCGAGCAGCTAATGTGAGGAAACCCACCAACATCCCAGAGCTGAAGCTGTTCTGTAATGGGCTAAAATTCCTCATTTTCTTCAATAAATTAATGACCAAGTATAATATTTTGTCTCATTTGTTTAACTGGGTTCTCTTTATCTACTTTTAGGACTTGTTTGAAAATCTGATGCTGTTTTAGGTCATATTTATGCAGACATAATTCTAAAGGGTTCACAAACTTTGAGCACCACTGTATAGCTAGTTAGTGAGCAGTTCTGAACAGTTTAAGATGGGTCCAGTTTAGGTGTCCACCCACCCTGGTTTGCGTGTATAAAACTTGATTAAAGTGTTTCTTTTTTCCAGATGCTCCAATACACAGGAAAAAACAAGAAACAGACACCTATGTTTTGGTAAGTTCATTCCAGCATGCAGATAATCTAATACAACCTGCCTGTGCTGTGTAGCTGCTGTGATCTTAGTTTTGTTGTAGAAAGCAGAAAGAGGCTGTATGCATGTAACCTGCCGCTTGCAATTTTAGATAGAGATCAGTCTCTGTTCATCATCTTTAACATCATGTGATTTAGAGTTCATATTTAGGAGTGGAGAAATATCTGATTTGAAAGTCTCGCCTGTGAGAAACTGCATGCAGACATTCTGATGTTTTGAGACGATATAACCGAGGCCATTGAGAAGCATTCCATAGATAAACAGAAATATTGTTTTTCCTAAATAAACATAACTTTTTTGTAGTTTTTGAACGCTGAAGCTAACAGCACACATTTATTTATATACCCATGGTGAATAGTGATCAATCTCAGGCAACGTTTTTACGTGTTTCTCCCATTACTGTTACTCAGTCCTGTTACTCTTTATATGACTAATAGAACTGAGTTTTCAGCACATTTTATGTGATTACATTTCACACTAATAGCATTAGGACACTGAGCACATGTATAACAAGTTACCTTCTCAGTCATAGTTACAATATCATCAAATATACCTTACTTTTGTTCTTCATGTGATCTAGATGATACAACTTGTTATTGATCATTTGATCTGTGGTGTGATCCATAATTTTCAGAAGTGGGAATATGTTAGGGTAACAGGACTGAGTGAAAACCTGCGGACATGACTGAACTGTGTATTTTAAAGTAAATCATTGTGGATTTCTTATGGAAAAATAATTAAGGCATAGATTGGATGTAGAGTGTATATTATTATGATATTGTGTATTGTTATTATTATTATATTAGAGGCCAGCGACAGCTAACGAATACTATTTTTCATTGTTCTATGAAGTTTTTATTAATGCTTTTAAGTTATATAGCTTAAATTTGCAATTGCATCACTGTACAAGACGCCTTGCTTAATAATAAAATGTTTCTTACAGTTGGTTATATATACGTGGAATGTCCTGGGGACGGAAATGGCACCCATTCAGTGGCAGCTTGTTTGTTACTTCAAAGGGGTTAGGATTTTAGTGATTGTAGGGTAGCTTTGGTAACTCTTTATATGTAGTTTGTAGAAATGTTCAATAACTCATTAGGAAAAACATAACAGTGCAAAGTACAACCATATGCTTACTGTATGTGTACTTGTTTAGATGTAGGTCTTTGAAGGTTAATGCTGGGTTAATAAATAACAGGTCTCAGGTGCAGGATGTGTGTAACGCCAGATGTGTTTGGTGACCACACTCACAAAATTGAAATGTCTTTTCTCACCAGAGGTTGTATGTAGATTTAGTTGAATTAAAACCTTTGAGTAACTGATGAAATGTGGTACTGTGGTACCACTGTGGTAGCCTAGTGGGTAAGGAACTGGACTATGGACCAGAAGGTCCAGGGTTCAAATCCCACCTCTGCCAAGCTGCCACTGTTGGGTCCTTGAGCAAGACCCTTAACCCACAATAGCTTGGATTGTAAGACTGTACCAATTGTAAGTCGCTCTGGATAAGGGCGTCTGCTAAATGCTGTAAATGTAAATGAAATTTGTTCTGCTGCACATTTGGTGGTATGGATTTATGTACATAAACAGTCATATCAGTAATGCCATATTTACTCTAGGAAGTGCACTGCATGTCTACTTAGATTTATTGACTTACTCAATAAATGGACAAACGTATTGGACACACCCTCTTAATGTGAAATTTAATTTTAAAATGGGGGGTTTCATTCAGTCCCATTGGCACAGGTGTATAAAATCAAGAACCTATGCAGTGTGCCTTTACAAACCTTTATGAAACAATGGGTTGTTCTAAAGGGCACACTGAATTTGAGTGCGGTACTGTAATAGGATGCCATAGTTGCAACAAGCCAGCTCATTAATTTTTTTCCATCCTAGATAATCCACAATCGACTGTGCGTGCTATTATTTGAAAAGGGGAAGAATTTAGGAATGACAACAACTCAAAGTGTTAGGCCACAAAGTGTTAGGCCACATAAAGTTACAGTGTCACTGAGTACGGAGTCCCATGGTGCATAAAAGTCACCAACTGACTCAATAGTATTCCAAACCTCCTCTGGCATTAACATCAGCACAAAAACTGCACCTGGGGCTTCATGGCATGGGTTTCCATGGCCGAGCAGCTGTATGCAAGCCTTACATCACCAAGCACAATGCCAAGTTCTGGGTGGAATGTACAGCATGCCATCACTGGTATTTGAAGCAGTGGAAACGTGTTCTGTTCAATGACGAAGCACACTTCACTGTCTGGCAGTCTGAAGGGCAATCTTAATGCTTCAGCATACCAAGACCTTTTGGACAATTGTACGCTTCCAACTTTGTGGGTACAGTTTGGGAGAAGGCTCTTTCTGTTCTAGCATGACCATACCCCAGTGCACAAAACCAAGGTCCATAAAGGCATAGTTTGGTGTGGAAAAACTTGACTGGCCCACACAGAGCCCCTGTAGAAAATCTTGTAGAAAGCATTCACAGAAGAGCAGAAGCTATTATAGCTGCAAAAGTGGAACCAACTTCATATTAATGCCTATGAATTATGAATGGAAGCTCATAGATGTAGATTCCGTATACGTAATGAGTAGGTGTCCTAACACTTTTGTCTGTATAGCATATATTGGAATGCTACAATGAGTGTGAAGTGAAGACCTGTACACTAGGTAGTGCCCTACATGTGTAAGAAGTCGTCACGATGGTTTGGTAGCACCTTTATAGGGACTCTTCACAGAATATGAAGCAATGGCATACGTACACTAGGCAGTGGTCTACATATGTTTTGCTACATATAAGGTGTCAGTTTGTTTGGTGATGGAGGTTGTTTTTATCCAGAGATACTAACCAATAATACAATAATGTAATGTTTGGGTTTAGTCTTGCTGAAGGGCCTTTATAGAATATGAAGTGGTGACATATGGACACTAGGTAGGGTTACTGTAGGTAGCACCTGT
This sequence comes from Ancistrus triradiatus, assembly GCA_025084515.1. Taxonomy (NCBI): domain Eukaryota; kingdom Metazoa; phylum Chordata; class Actinopteri; order Siluriformes; family Loricariidae; genus Ancistrus; species Ancistrus triradiatus. The sequence goes on from JAJAGP010001473.1 coordinate 81,356, forward strand.
GTAGTTGGACTTCATTTTTCAAGTAATGGCACATACACAAGGTACTGCACTACATCATTCTCTAGAGCCTGTGTAATGGACCTTCTTTAAGTATGAAGTAAGTTCATGGCCACCAGGTAGTGCACAACAGGGTTGGGCCAGGAAAGGCATTCGGCATAAACCCTGTACCAAGTATACTGTACAGTTCTCCTCAGTGGCAGGTGAAGAGGATACCACAGTGCTGGGTTAGTGTGTCAGACTGCTGCACTCGCTGAGTGCCCAAAACTAGATGATGTTTGTGTAAACGAGGATGAGCAAACGTGGGGTTGTATACGGTAAAAGTAAAAAGTGGTAGTGGTTGATATTAAAAATGTTCTTCACAGCAATAAATGTCTTCGTCTCTAAACTTTATAGATACGCCATGTTATAATGTACCATAAAACTGTTATACAATGTAATACTTACGTTTGTAAATAGTAGGGATGCATCGATACCAGTTTTTTCCTACCGATACCTGAAATTCAATTATCGGCCGACACCAACTCTATATAACTTATCTTCTCAATAGGTGCCTACAAATCCTGATATTTATAGCCTTCCACTTGTTATAGATTGCCTTTATCTTGGTTAATCCAGTGTTCTGTATCCCAAATAAGATATAATAAGCTTGAAATAATAGTATTTACTGTTTGAGTTTGAAAAGTGAGTTAGAGCCATGAAAAAATAAATTATCATAACGCACTAACAAGCACAAATAGGGAAGCATAATCTTACGAAGCTTTTTAACTGTTTGTTATATTCATGTTCATCCACCTTTCAAAATACTGGTAAGAAATTATAAGGTTCTATCTGTGTTCTGAGTGGTTTTGAGATAGTGAGCTTCAAAGATTTTGCTTTCTAAATAAGAAAACTGAAATGTGGAACAAATCTCTTTGATACATGAAAATCACAGACACCCTACATGTGCAATATCAAAATCCTACCAAATTTGTAAATGTTTTTTTGGAACAGGCTAAATGTGGAACCTTCTAATCCTAAGAACTCACTTTCTCCTTGGAATTATAAGGTTCTATCTGGCAAAACATAAAAAGAAGCAATGGTTTTCAAGGAACGCACACAGTTAACTCTTTTCTTATTAAAACATGAAATTAGTTTCGTAACAGATTGTCTACATTATCAGAAAATACAATGTCATATTTTCTATGACATTTTTATTATTTTGTTTTTATGGCGTTTCTTGTTTTCGGACAAATCATAATTTTCTTATAAAAAAACCATTGCAAGTTAGCTATGAAAGGTCATGGCTGAATATTTTGTCCAGTGCAGAGGTCAATCGTAGGCAGGAGAACGTTCCTTAGGTCAGACAGCACTCAGGTCCTGTAAGAAGCTGTGCAGCAGCTCAGTATAAAAGCAGTGCTGTGTTAGGTTTGGTTTATATCAGAAATGTTACCTCTGATGCACCAACATGTCTTATTTTGGAAAAAATGTAAAAATATGATTGAATTAAGGAAATCAATGATTGCTGTAATGAAGACATCAACTCAAATGTATACTATTTAATTATCTTTCAGGTTCAGTATAATAACGCGTAATAAATAAGACTTTTAAAGAACCGTAAGATGACAGGCAATGGTTCAGCAATATAACGTTTATAAACTTAGGCATACAAATCATACAACCTCTGAATATACTTATTTAATATTTTTATTAAATGATTAACTACAACTGTTTTTTTTAAATTACTGCATTGGTAATTAAACACTGTCACAGCCATTGCAAAATTTCGCTGACATTAAACAACTCAGTTTCTAGTAACAATTAAAATAAATATTTCCTGTCATTCATTCGCTCACTTTCTTCTCCGTTTAATCCTGAAGAGTGTGTGTGAGAGTGTGTGTGAGAGTGTGTGTGAGAGTGTGTGTGTGAGAGTGTGTGTGTGAGAGTGTGTGTGTGAGAGTGTGTGTGTGGAGTGTGTGTGTGAGAGTTGTGTGTGAGAGTGGTGTGTTAGAGTGTGTGGGTGAAGTGTGTGTGTGAGAGTGTGTGTGTGAGAGTGTTGTTGTGTGAGTGTGTTTGTGTGAGTGTGGTGTGAGAGTGTGTGTGTGAGCGTTTGTGTGTGAGAGTGTGTGTTGATAGTGTGTGGTGAGAGTGTGTTGAGAGAGTGTGTGTGAGAGTGGGGTGTGTGAGAGTGTGTGTGTGATAGTGTGTGTGTGCGAGTGTTTGTGAGAGTGTGTGTGTGATCGTGTGTGGTGAGAATTTTTGTGTGATCTTGTGTGTGTGGATAGTGTGTGTGAGATGTGTGGTGTGGTGTGAGAGTGTTGTGTGAGAGTGTTTTTGTGTGAGACGTGTGTTTTGTTTGCTCCGTTTTTGTGTGATAGTGTGTGTGTTTGAGTTGTTTTGTGTGCGAGTGTGTTGTGTTAGAGTGGTGTGTGTTTGATATTTTGTGTAGAAGTGTGTGTGTGAGAGTGTGTTTGTGTGAGAGTGTTTTATAGTGTGTTTGTGTAGAGTGTTGTTTTGCTAGTGTGGTTTTGTGAGATTGTGTTGTGGGAGAGTGTGTGTGTGAGAGTGTGTTGTGTGCATTTTTGTGTGCTAGTTTTGTTTGTAGAGTGTTGTACGACTTGTTGTTTTGCTATCTTTTTTTGATTGTTTTTATACCTTGTTGGGGGGGTTCTAGTGTTTTGAGACTTTTTGAGTTTATTTTTATCTTTTTTTTTTCTCTTGTTTTCGCCTTTTTGTGTTTAGCGTTTTGTTTTCGCTTTTTTTGCGATTTTTTTTTGTGCTCTCTTTTTTATCTTTTGTTCTCGTGTTTTTCTCTTTTTTTTTGGTTCTCTTTTTTTTTTGCTCTTGTTTTTTGTTCTCATTTTTTCTAGTTGTTTTCGCGTGTTTTTTTTTCTTTAGCTGTGTTTTTTGTATATTCGCTTTTTGTGTGTTCGTCTCTATTTGTTTTTTCCCTTTTCTCATTTTTTTTTTTTTTTTTTATCTTGTGTTTTTTTTTCTCTTTTGTTGCTCTTGTGTTTTTTCTCTTTTTTTTCGCGTGGTTTGTTTCTCTTTTTTTCTATTTTTTTTTCTTCTTTTTTTTTCGATTTTTTTCTCTTTTTTTTTTTTCTCTTTTTTTTTTCTTTCTCTTTTTTGTTGCTTTTTTTTGTGCGTTTGTTTTATTTTTTTTTGTTATCTTTTTTGTGTTAGCTTTTTTTTCTCTTTTGTTGGTTTGGCTCATTTTTTTACGCTTTTTTTTTCGCTTTTTGTTTCTTATATTTTTTTTCGCTCTTTTTTAGAAGTTTCTCTTTTTTTTTTTATCTGTTTTTTACTCTGTTTGTTATCTTTTTTTTGCGCTTTGTGTTCGTTTTTTTTTCTCTTTTTGTTCTCTTTTTTGTTCTGTCGTTTTTTTTCGCGTTTTTTGTTTGTCTGCTTGTTGTTGTTTTCTCTTTTTGTTTTGTTTGTTCCTTTTTTGTTTTATCTTTTTTTTTATAGTTTTTTTTCTCGTTTTTTTTTACTTTTTTTTTTTTAGCTTTTTTTTTTTCTCTTTTTTTTTTTCACTCTTTTTTTTTTTTCGCTTTTTGGGGTTTGTTCGACTTGTTTTTTTTCTCTTTGTGTTTTTTTTCTCTTTTTTTTTATTTTTCTTTCTCTTTATTTATTTTTTTCTTTCTCTTTTTTTTTTTGCTTTGACGCTTTTTGTTTTTTTTGCTTTCTCTTTTTGTTTGTTCTTTCTCGTTTTTTTGTTTTCGTTCTCGTGTTTTTTTTTTTTTTTTTGGAGAAGTGGTGGTGTGTGTGTGAGTGAGAGAGTGTGTGTGTGTGTTGAGTGAGAGTCTTGTGTGTCCTTGTGTGGGGAGGAGAGTGTGGTGTGTCTGTGTGAGTGATAGTGTGGTGTGTTCTGTGGTGAATTGAGAGTGTGTGTGTCTGTTGCGTGTGTTGTGTGTGAGTGGAGTGCGTGTGTGTGTGAGTGAGAGTGTGTGTGGGGAGTGAGAGTGTGTCTGGGTGTGTGAAGAGAGAGAGTGTTTCCTGTGTGTGAGAGAGGTGAGTGTGTCGTGTGTGAGAGAGAGGAGAGTGGTGTCTGGTGTGTGAGAGAAGAGTGTGTGTGGGCCGAGAAGGTGTGTGTGTGTGTGGTGTGTGTGTGGTGAGAGAGTGTGTTTGTGAGAGTGTGAGAGTGTGAAGAGAGTGTGTGTGTGTGTGAGAGAGAGAGTGTGTGTGTGGTTGTGAGTGTGTTGTGAGAGAGTGTGGGTGTGAGAGAGATAGGAGAAGTGGTGGTGAGAGTGTTTTGTTGTGTTTTTGATAGATAAGATAGAGAGAGGAGCGTGTGTGTGAGTGGTGTGAAGAGAGTGTGTGTGTGTGTTTGTGTGTGTGTGTGGTGTCTGTGTGGAGTGAGAGTGGTGGTCTGTGTGAGTGAGAGTGTGTCTGTTGAGTGAGAAGTGGTGTGTGTGAGAGTGCGAGTGGTGTGTGTGAGAGTGAGAGTGTGTGTTGAGGAGTGTGGTGGTGTGAGTGAGAGTGTGTGTGTGTGTGAGTGAGAGTGTGTCTGTTGAGTGAGAGTGTGTCTGTGTGTGTGAGTGAGAGTGGGTGGTGTGTTTGTGTGTGTGTGCGTTGAGAGTGTGTGTGTGTTGTGTGAGAGTTGCGTGGTGGTGTGTTGTGAGTGAGAGTGGCGTGAGTGTGGGTGTGATGAGAGTTGTGTGTGTGGTGTGTGAGTGGAGAGTGTGTGTGAGTGAGAGTGTGAGTGAGCGTTTGTGTGAGTGAGAGTGTTTGGTGGAGTGAGAGTGTGTGTGAGTGAGGTGTGTGTAGTGATAGTGCTTGTGTGTGTGGTGTGAGTGAGAGTGTGTGTGTGAGAGTGTGAGTGAGAGTGTGTGGTGGTGTGTGTGTGTGTGAGAGTGAGAGTGTTTGTGTGTGTGTGAGAGTGCGTGTTGTGTGTGAGTGAGAGTGCGGGAGTGTGTGTTGAGTGAGAGTTGTGTGTGTGTGTGATGAGAGAGTGTGTGTGAGAGTTGGGTGTGTGTGTGTGTGTGTGAGTGTGTGTTGTGTGTGAGATAGAGTGTGTGTGTGTGATAGAGAGTGGGTGTGTGTGCTAGAGAGAGAGTGTGTGTTGAGTGGTGTGTGTGTGATGTGTGCATAGTGTGAGTGTGTGTGTGTTAGTGTGTGGTTGTTGAGTGTGTGTGTGAGAGTGTTGTGATTTGTGTGTGTGTGTTAGTGTGTGTTTTTGTGATTGTGTTGTTGTGTGATTGTGTTTTGTTTTCTTTTTTTTTTTAGTAGTGTGTTTGTTGAGATTTGTTTGTGTGTTGACTATTTTGTGTGTTTTGATTGTGCACTAGTGTTTCGTGTTGGTTTGTCGTTGTTTGCGAGTTGAGTTTGTGCAGTTAGCTCTGCTTGTGTTTTTTTGATAGAGAGAGAGCGTTGTCTTGGTGAGTGAGTGTGTCTGTGAGTTGCGAGGAAGGGTGGAGTGTGTGCTAGAGTGTTGTGTGTGTGATTGTGGAGTGTGTGTGTGTTGTGAGGAGAGAGAGAGAGTGGTGAGTGTGTGTGTGGTTGTGTGTTGAGTGTGTGTGTGTGTGTTGTGTGTGAGAGAGTGTGTGTGTGTATGAGTTTTATGGAGTTTGGAGAGAGTGTGTGTTTGTGTTGAGAGAGATATTTTTTGTTTTTTTTTGTGTGTGTGTTTTGGAGCCGCAGGTGTGTGTGGAGAGCGATCTCGTCGTGTTTGGGAGATGTGTTGTGTGTTTTGAGATAGAGAGAGAGATATAGAGATTGTGTGTTATTGTGTGAGAGAGAGTGTGGGTGTGTGTGGTGTGTGTGTGTGTGTCTGTTGTGAGTGAGAGTGGTGTCTGTGTTGAGTGAGAGTGTGTCTGTGTGAGTGAAAGAGAGGGTGGTGAGAGTGAGAGTGTGTTGTGTGGAAAGAAGTGTGATAGTGGGTGTGTGAGTGTTGTGTGTGGAGTGAGAGTGTGGTGGGTTTGGGTGGGAAGTTGAGAAGTGTGTCCTGTGTGAGTGAGAGTGTGTCTGGTGTGTGTGAGTGAGAGTGTGTGTGTGTGTGTGTGTGTGTTTGATTTGAGAGTGTGGTGTGTGTGTGGATAGTGGCGTGTGTGTGTGCGTGAGAGTGCGTGAGTGTGTGTGAGTGAGAGTGTGTGTGTGGTGTGTGAGTGAGAGAGGTGTGTTGAGTGAGAGTGTTGGAGTGAAGTGTGTGTAGTGATAGTTGGTTTGTTAGTAGAGTGGTGTTTGGTGAGAAGTGTTTGTGTTGTGTGAGTAGAGATTTGTGTGTGTTGTGAGAGTGTGAGTTATTGTTTTGTTTGTGTGGTGTGTGTGAGAGTGAGAGTGTGTGTTGTTGTGTATAGTGGCTTTTTGTGTGTTATTGATGCGTGCGTGAGTTTGTGTGGAGTGAGATTTTTGTTTGTGTGTTTGATTTAGAGATAAGTGTGTTTTCGTCTTTTTTTTTATCTGTGTTTTTTATATTTTTTGTTCATCTTTGTTTTTGATTTCATTTTTTAGAGTGTTTGAGAGTGTGGTGAGAGTGTGTGTGGTGAGAGTGTGTCCTGTGTGTGGAGAGTGTGTCTGTGTGTGAGAGAGAGTGTGTCTGTGGTGTAGAGAGAGAGTGTTTCCTGTGTGTGAGAGAGAGAGAGTGTGTTGTGTGTGAGAGAGAGAGTGTGTCCCTGTGTGAGTGAAGAGATAGTGAGTGTGTGGCGATAGGTGTGTGTGGTGGGTGAGAGCGAGAGTGTGTGGTGTGTGAAGAGAGTGGGTGTGTGTGAGAGAGAGAGTGGGTGGGTGTGTGTGATTGAGTGAGTGTGGGTGTGTTTGAGTTAGAGTGTGTGTTTTGTGAGTGAGAGTGTGGTCGGTGTGAGTGAGAGTGTGTCTGTGTGAGTGAGAGTGTGTCTGTGTGAGTGGAGAGTGTGTCTGTTTGGTGAGTGAGAGTGTGTCTGTTCGGTTGAGTGAGAGTGTGTGTGTGTGTGGTGGTGCGTGTGTTTGTGTGTTGAGATGCGGGTGGTGTGTGTGTGAGAGTGCGTGTGTGTGTGAGTGAGAGTGCGTGTGTTGTGTGAGTGAGAGTGCGTGAGTGTGTGTGATGTGGTGAGTGAGAGAGTGGGTGTGAGAGAGTGTTTGTTGGAAGTGTGTGTGAGTGAGAGTGTGTGTGGGAGAGGTGTGTGTGTGTGAGTGGTGTTTTGGTGGTTTGAAGTGAAGAGTGGTGAGTGTGGTGTGTGAGTGAGATGTGTTTGTGTTGAGTGAGAGTGTGGTGTGTGTGTGAGTGAGAGTGGTTTGTGTGTTGTTATGTTCGAGTTTGTTTTTGTGGTTTGAGTGAGAGTGTGTGTGTGTGGTGAGTGAGAGTGTGTCTGTGTGTGTGAAGTGAGATGTGTCTGTGTGTGATAGAGAGAGTTTCTGTGTGGTGAGAGAGAAGTGTGTCGTGTGTGAGAGAGATAGAGTGTTTCTGTGTGATAAAATAGGGAAAGACGTAGAAATAGAGCGTAAGAGGCGGCGGAAAGTGAAGGGAGGGAGAAAAAGAAGAAGGGGGGACAAATAAACAGGGGCGGGAAGGGTGGAGAAGAGAGAGTGTGTCCTGTGTGTGTAGAGAGAGAGTGTGTCTGTGTGAGTGATAGAGAGTGAGTGTTTGCGAGAGAGTGTGTGTGTTGTTCGAGAGAGAGAGTTGTGTGTGTGTGAGAGAGTGTGTGTGTGTGTGTGTGTGTTTGTGTGTGTGTGTGTGTGTTGTGTGTGTGTGTTGAAGTGTGTTTGAGAGCGATAGAGAGATAGGTGGGTGTTGTTTTGTTTGTGTGTGTTGTGTGTGTGTGTTTGTGCGAGATCGCTAATATAGAGATGTGTGTTGTTTGTGTTTTTGTTTTTGTTGTTTGTTTTTGGTGTTTGTGTTTTGTTGTTGTGTTTGTGTTAGAGATAGATAGAGGATATCTCGTTTTTTTTTGTGTGTGTTTTTTTGTTTGTTTGTTGTTTGTGTTTGTTTTTGTTGTTTTTGATAGCTATAGATATATCTCTCCTTTATTTGTTTTTTTTGTTGTGTGTGTGTGTGTGTGTGTGTGTGTGTGTGTGTGTGTGTGTGTGTGTGTGTGTGTGTGTGTGTGTGTGAGAGAGAGAGAGTGTGCCTTATGATGGATTTACACCCTGTCTAGGGTTATTCCTGCTCTGCCCTTACGCCGCCGGCCAGGCTCTGCCACATTTAATCTTAATTGTTATTTAAAACAATAAAAACAAAGCTTTCCTTCTCCGCTTTATTATCACCACTCATTGAGCTTGGAGTGACATGGCAAAGAGGAAGGAATCTGATTGGTCCGCTTGTGTATTCAAAGCACCGATTGGCTCTCACAGATGAGCGACTCCACAAGTGGATAGAGTCCAAAATGCATAAAACTTAATATCTCACATAATGTTACGGAATTGTCACACAATAAGTATAAATGAATAACTCAATTTTGAAATAAAACCTTTAATAGAACCTTATAATTCCACGAGGAAGGGGACGATGTGTGTCAGTAGCCTCTTCCTGGTATCGGTGCTCTCTGTGTGCCAGTAGCGGGCGGCACTGGTACGGTATCGGTGCAACACTAGTAAATAGTAATTGTGTGGTTGCCTCGTAAAGGGAAAAACATGCTGACTAGCAGCTTCTATCACGAGCGTCACTTAATCCCAGCCTGCCTAAGTTTGCAGTGGGTCCTTAAAGCAAATATTATGTTAAGCTTAGGTTCAGCTAACATTTGTCTCACAGAGGACTGGTGTGATATGGCATTTCAGAAGGTAGATCTAATTCATAAGCAGTGGATTTTAAATTTGATGATCTTCTTAAGTTCAGTTCATGTGTGTTTATTGTATTTTTGCTTGGTTCTTCTCGCAGGGCACCATTCACCCATTCCGAAAGGCACACAAGTCCATTTTGGGAAAGTTTGTCCAGGAGTTCAACTTGGTTGCCTCAGATAGAAGGGTGAGTTCATGTCCGTTTGTGCATGATATACAGTATGTTAGATTTTTTGTAAGGTCGTGTGAAAGTTAGTGTTTGTTTTTCTATTCTATTCTACACTCTATTCTACATGGTTTACATCAGTCAAGTGCTGGGACCAGAGCTGGACTTTGTTCAGAATCTCATCTAAGCACTGATTTGTATTTGGACTGCTTTACATGCTGAACCAGTACATTAATAAAGATCCATTGAGAAGGGTTTCACTTTTTTCACATTTTGTTATGTTGAGGACTTGTGCTAAAAAAAGTCAAGTTTCTGACAGTTTGAGAGTTCCTTAGGTGCTTTTTTGCAAACTTCAGGCAGGCGAAAACTTTGCATAAAACTTCTGGCCACTCGACCATAAAGCCCAGATTGGTGGAGTACTGCAGTGTCATCGCAAAGGGTCTGAATACTTATGTCCTTTAATCTTTCCTTTTTTAATAAATTTGCAAAAGAAATTTAAATGATGTTTTCACTTTGTCATTATATGGTACTGAGTGCAGAATTAAGATGGAGAAACAGGGAAAAAAAGGTTGAATTATTTAGTGTACATAACTTTAAGATCACCATTCACAATAATTATGAACTGGGTAAGAGGTTAGCCGTAACCTGTTTATATGAGTGTGTTGCTCAGAACAGGGCACTAGTTTCCTTTTTTTAATCTTTCTTTACTGATATCAGAGTTCTGTTGACAGTCGATAAAGGATATAGAAACAAGCTACTTCATAACAGCAGGTTATATGATTGGGTGATGTTTACTGCCATTATGGCACAGTCGCATAATAAAATCTCTAAATCAATCGAGAAATATGACAAATCCAATATAAAATGATCCAGCTTTGAGGTCAGACACAGGCATTGTTATCTGATAGGCACATGTCTGAGTAAGACCAGTGGAAGCAGAATTGTGTTTTTGAGGCTTTAGCACTAATTTAATACTCAACTATATATCACTGGATAAGATCCTGAGGTATTTGGGTTGGGTTTTAACACAGTTTAGCCAACACAATGATCCTGGCTTTCAAACACACTGGGATTGGATTATTCAGAGATTAGAGAGTGCAGGGTCAGGTCTGTAACTTAATTTCATTTTTAAGCCTGCTGGTACAATTCAGGTTTGGTCAGAGATTCAGGTATTCTTACTTTTTAAACATTTTTTATCTTCTTGCTGTTGTCCTAGAAAACAGTTATCAGATAATCTTGTGAGAGATTTGAATTTATCGCTGACATTATTTGTCCTTAACATCTTGAAAAGTACACGTACAGTACTGTGCAAAAGTCTCAAGCCACCATGTCACCATTAGATGTGTTGTTCTAGCAATGGCATAATGAGAATATAGTTATTTCTCAGTCTCTTTAATACAACCAAGAAATACAGCACATTTGCAAGACACACAAAAAAAGGAACGATAGCTTCTGTAGGCTATTTAGTGTGACCTGTCCTTACACTCGCTTCATCAGGACGCCAAGTTGACTGTGGGACTGTGGTGGCCTAGCGGGTAAGGTACTGGACTTTGGACCAAAAGGTCCAGGTTTCAAATCCCACCTCTGCCAAGCTGCCACTGTTGGGTCCTTGAGCAAGACCCTTAACCCATAATTGCTTGGATTGTAAGACTGTACCAATTGTAAGTCGCTCTGGATAAGGGCGTCTGCTAAATGCTGTAAATGTAAATGTAAGTTGACGCTCCTACAGTCTGAAGAAGCTTGATCAAGAATGTTTTTTGAAAGGGTTGCAGCCAGGAAACCAGTTTTTAAGAAGAGGAAGGGAGTAAAATGGCTAAGATGTGCTAAAGCTTACAAAGATTGGAACTAAGATCAGTGGAAAAGGGTATTGTCGGGTGAAGAATCCAAGTTTGAAATTCTTAGGTCCAGTCGTCGACAATATGTTAAGTATAGTAATTATACTGTTGCTAAAACAACAAATCGAATGGGGACCTAAGACTTTTGCACAGTACTGTACACTGAGAACAATTTAAATGGATGCCTGAGACCCAAACATCAGATCAAAACCATAGGTATTAATATGGAATTTGTTCTTCTTTGCTGCTCTTGAGCCTCCAGCTTTTCCTTGAGTTTATTATTACTGACTTAGAATCTGTGATTGAGCTCTGCAGAATATACAACAAAAGACTAAACTGTAAGCCATCAATTATTACCTGTTGCCTCTTCCTTACTAGGAGGGAGGAGGCTGTGAAGAGGATGGCTAGAATGCTGCAGGTCTTGTATCAGTTGTACAGTAGCTTGCCTTTGACTTGCATTGTAGTCACACATTAAACAGGTGTTCAAGCATCTGTCTCTTCCAGATTCACCTGACTACAAAACCCAGCTTAATACTTTGACATGGCACATGTTCACCATGAAGCCCATCACCGCATGGTCAGCCAGACGATCAGGCGCCCTGCACACAGCTGGTCAATTTGTATATTTACACAAAATAGACTGATGCTTCTCCATTCAGCCAGATTGAACTCTAGGCTGCTGTTTGCCAAGTAATATGTAAATGAGCTTACAACCATGGAACCCCCACTTCTGGTGTTTTAGTGGTTTCTGTTTGCAAATGATGGCTGCTGCATCAAACCTCACATTTTGCATGATCTCTCTAATTTTCTGAAGAGGAAATGCCTACTTTCCGGAGGAAGTAGAAATCTGTTAAACTGTGTAATAGTACTGTTACTATTTTGCTTTGATATGGTTTATTTTGGACAGTGGGATTGATCCAAATTGCTGAAGAAACATTCAGTTTTCTGCTTGACCTGGTATGATTGTTTGGTTGGCTAAGCAATGATGGACATCATGGATGAAATGGGCTGTGTCGTAAAGTAATAGATATTTGTAAAGTAGTAGATATTTGATTTGGAATACAATCTTGAGTTTTGCAATTAAGGACGGTTTTTACACACTGTCGTTCAGTGATCTTGTGTAACTAGCTGTTTGCAGTAACATCTGACCTGAACCGACCCATCCTATTCCCAGTGTTTGATTTTATGCACCCGTGAAGAATGGGTGTGGCTAAAATAGCTGAATCCACTAGTTAGAGTTGTTCATGTGTTGTTCAAACAATTAAGAGAAATGACTGGAAATCGAGGTAAACAAAATGCTTAGTGGTAGCTTCGCCATATAATGTTCAATATAATGTGTACTTGGTCCAATGGTCCATCTGCCAGATTAGTGTAGTGTAGGCTAACTTGTCAGCAAACATCTAGAGAAGACGAGACAATAAATGGATATTAATAAGAAACTGAGAAAAAAGAGATGTTACATAATGGGGTCTGGTTATATGGCCGCTTGGGCAGGAAGGAAAGGGTCACACAGAGGTTAAATGTAAGATCTTGTTCGTCTCACCTTCTTAAAGATGTCATTTTCTGAAAATATTTTTAATTAACCCTGTTTTTCAGGTATCTCTTTTAGTCCATACACACATCTCCACATGTTGGCACCATCACACCCAGTTCACACACACACCCCCACACACCTCAGCTCCTGTTGGACCTGTTACTCTGCATACTAAAACAATCATATGAGTAGAATTTGCAGCAGATGAATGACACCTAGTCTGATGCTAATTGACAGCCTTAGGATGATATGTGGTTTTCTGCTTTGGTGTTTGAGCAACATGTAGCACCATGCATGGGAGTATCATCGTATTTTTCGAACCAAAACTGAGAATACACAAAACAACGGGTTAGAATGGTTATTTATTCCACATCCCTGTTATGGCATACAATGATTGCTCCATAGTAATCTCATACCTGATGTTAGGAATTCCTTTGTACTACATTTTGCTGTTGTTATCATTTGCCACAATTAGAAATGATGCATATTAAATGTACTGCTATGCTGCACTGTTTGCTCACTGGATCAGTAATCGTTTGTGTGTACTGTGTGTGTTGCAGTCATGGAAGATCCTGCTGTTTGGGCTGCTCAATCTGATCTGCACAGCCTGTCTGTTGATGTGGTGCAACTCCACGAATAGTATGGGTTAGTACACAACTGCACAAAGCATTTTCCTTCTCTCACTGATTAGCACTCATGCAGGAGAGTTGGTTGGGATATAGGTTCACTAGAGGGCAGTAAAGCCCCGTGAGCTTGGATCAGCAGGCCAATTCACGCAGGCTAGATTATGGAAGTTGGAGCTGCATCATTGCTTAGTGAGCTAACTTATGATCACAAGGAGTCTGTTCACAAATGATTGAGTCTCTTATGGAATTCATGGGGCTCAGGTGAATAGGCACTTGACGAGTCCCCAGTCCATCTCTGAGGGTTTGGAAGGGGTTGTTGTAGTGCCAGGGGATAGGCTCCAATCCATCAGACACACAGCCAATTATGGCAGGAAGGCACCGCTGGGATGCGAAAATAGGACAGTGGTAGGCTGGTGAATTCCAACTGCACCACCTGAGCCCTCAGGATTTATATATAGTTTTATTTATGTATTTTAACTGTACTTTTCCTGGTCAGCGTATTTACTCATCGCAGACAGAAGTGGAATGATCTTCCTCGGTTTTCTCCCCATGCTCAGACATGGCCAGTGTGTCTGTGTGAAACCTGACCTGCCCGGATGGAACTGCTTTGACTAGAACCCAGGCCACTGTAGTGGGTGGGCTAGCGAATTGCTGCAGTGTCACCCAAGTGCCAGGCTTTGTGTATCTTAAATTGTAAAACTACTAAATGTCAGAGTTTTTAAGTTTGAACATTCTTATTTAAATATACAGTGGGGCAAAAAAGTATTTAGTCAGCCTCTGATTGTGCAAGTTCTCCGACTTAGAAAGATGAGAGAGGTCTGTAATTTTCATCATAGGTACACTTCAACTATGAGAGACAAAATGAGGAAAAAAAAAATCCGGGAAATCACATTGTAGGATTTTTAAAGAATTTAATTGTAAATCATGGTGGAAAATAAGTATTTGGTCAATAACAAAAGTTCAGCTCATACTTTGTAACATAACCTTTGTTGGCAATGACAGAGGTGAAACGTTTCCTGTAAGTCTTCACCAGGTTGGCACACACTGTAGCTGGTATTTTGGGCCCATTCCTCTCCATGCAGATCTCCTCTAGAGCAGTGATGTTTTGGGGCAACATGGACTTCACAAATTTTTCTATGGGGCTGAGGTCTGGAGACTGGCTAGGTCCACTCCAGGACCTTGCAAATGCTTTTTTACGGAGCCACTCCTTTCGTTGCCCGAGCGGTGTGTTTGGAATCATTGTCATGCTGGAAGACCCAGCCACGTTCCATCATGCTCTCACTGATGGAAGGAGGTTTTGGCTTAAAATTTCACGACACATGGCCCCGTTCATTCTTCCCTTAACACGGATTCAGTCGTCCTTTCTCCTCTGGCAGAAAAACAGCCCCAAAGCATGAGGTTTCCACCCCATGCTCACAGTAGGTATGGTGTTCTTGGGATGCAACTCCAGCAATCTTCTTTCTCCAAACACGACAAGTTCAGTTTTTTACCAAAAAGTTCTATTTTTGGTTTCATCATCTGACCACATGATATTCTCTCCCAATCCTCTTCTGGATCATCCATATGCTCTCTGGCAAACTTCAGACGGACCTGGACATGTACTGGCTTAAGCAGTCAGGGGCACGCCTGGCACTGCAGGATCTGAGTCCCTCTCGGCGTAGTGTGTTACTGATGGTTAGCCTTGTTACTTTGGTCCCAGCTCTCTGCAGGTCATTCATCAGGTCCCTCCGTGTAGTTCTGGGATTTTTTGCTCACCGTTCTCATGATCATTTTGACCCCACGGGATGAGATCTTGCATGGAGCCCCAGATAGAGGGAGATTATCAATGGTCTTGTATGTCTTCCATTTTCTTCTTACAATTACTCCCACAGTTGATTTATTCACACCAACCTGCTTGTCTATTGTAGATTCACTCTTCCCACCTTGCTACAGGTCTACAATTTTTCTTCCTGGTGACCATCGACAGCTCTTGGCCATGGTTGAGTTTTGGAGTCTGACTGTTTGAGGCTGTGGGGACAGGTGTCTTTTATACAGATAACGAGGTCAAAAACAGGTGCCATTAATACAGGTAAACAAGTGGAGGACAGAAAAGCTTCTTAAAGAAGTTGTTACAGGTCTGTTTGGAGCCAGAAATCTTGCTTGTTTGTGGGTGACCAAATACTTATTTTCCACCATGATTTACAATTAAATTCTTTAAAAATCCTACAATGTGATTTCCCGGATTTTTTTTCTCATTTTGTCTCTAATAGTTGAAGTGTACCTATGATGAAAATTACAGACCTCTCTCATCTTTCTAAGTAGGAAATCGGTGGCTGACAACATACTTTTTTACCCCACTGTAGGTGTTTATATTAAATTAAGAACAAGTTGTAATTACTTGAGTAGTGGCTCCTTATTTGCTGTTCACACATCAGTATGATTGTGGTGTGTATGCCAGTTGATTGTGGTAAAGATGGAGTTAAATCTGTTTGGCAGCTATCACTGAACAGTGAGTGTAAAGAAAAATGTCAAAATGTATAGAGGCTGCAGAAACTGCCAGTGGTGCAACATAGAAAGGAAACAGAGGTCACTCCTGTATCGAGTGGCGTGGCGAAAACTGATCTTGTGGTCGATACCAAACCCGCCGCACTCCTTCCTGCAGACAGAGGACAAAATATCCAGAGGACAAGATTGTGTTGGTACACTTTCCATATGGTGTTTATCCACATCGGAATGAAATACTAATGTTCATGACATTGAGGGAAGGTTTTCTATCTCACATCCCTGATTTGATTGCAGCAAAGGGAGTAATGCTGAAGCATTGGTCGCTCTTATCCAGAGCGACTTACAATTAATACAATCTTACAGTCCAAGAGATTGTGGGTTAAGGGCCTTGCTGAAGGACCCACTAGTGGCAGCTTGGCAGAGGTGGGATTTGAATTGTTTGAACTGGTCCATAGTCCAGTACCTTAACCACTAGGCTACCACAGTCTCACACAGGCTACCATTTGTTTGTGGTCTTCCTGCTCTAGGACCTTCCCCAAATTGTTGAAACACAGTTGGAAGCAGATATTTCTCTAGCATTGATATGTCCCGTCACATTTCTCCCCCACCAGAGTTTACAGTTGGCACTATGGGCACTTGACGTTGTCCTGGCCTCCACTAAATTCAGATATTTCCCACAATCTACCAGGTGACAGGTTATTCTGCACTGCTGCAGAGTCTAGTGAGGGTGTGCTTTACACCATTTCACATGCTGCTTGCTGTTGTACATGGTACTCTTAGGCTTGTGTGAGGCAGCCTGACGGATGAATCTGAAATCAGTGATTACATGTGTGTTTTTATTCAGACTAGACACGTTTATATCACACTTGTGCCTGTGTTTGTTTCTGAGCTTGTTTTCTCCCTGCTTGTCACTCGGAAGCCTAAAATGTAAAACAGATGAGTCTACAGGACGCTGGTTGCTTTAGTCGGCTCGCTCAGATCAAATTCTGCGTAGAAAGACTATATTGAGTTACGGACTGTTGAAAATACACACTTTAATCCAATACGTGCATTCTTCTTTTGTCAACACTGCTTTCTGTCCAGATCGATGTAGCACACAGTGTACTGTACGTCCTTCATGGCTACAGTAATTGTGGTTTCCTTTGTTTTTTAATACATATCTGATGATGTAATGTTTTGTCACTTGGGGAGGCGGTAATATTGTGTTTTAATTTGAAGGATAAAGACGATATATCAGGAATATAAAGCAATGTGAAATCTGACCGCTTGCACGGGTTCAGGGGTTAAGGCCGTGGGATACTGATTAGAAAGCTGTGAGCTTAAATTCTGCCTTCCTCAAGCTGCTACTGTTTGGCTTTTAAACGAGGTTTTTATCCTGTAACTGTTCAGCTTAATTCTGAGTCGTTCAGGGTAAAGGTGTCTGCTAAGTACTGGAAATGTTTGCTAAACGCAGTATTATTCAAAATGAAAACCGGTGATTAATAACTGGCTACATTCTTGCAGAAATTGGCTTGTAAGGATGTAGGACGTCGGACATCGATATAAACTCCTGCGAGACGTGTCTGCTCTGTACTATTCATTACTGACAGCCTACTTAACGTCTAGTGTTCCCTCCTCCATCTGTGGCTTTGCATTACACAATCCCTTTTAATTATTATTTCAGATCAGCCTCTCCTACTATTTCAGTGACGAGATCACCCTGTTTAATCAGACGTCTTCTGCACACAGTGATGTGCTGCTGTTAGTTAGCACTGTCTGCTGTCACTGTATTGTATTGACTGGTGTTGTTATGTATGAACCACTGTGGGACTGTGGTAGCCTAGTGGTTAAGGTACTGGACTATGGACCAGAAGGTCTGCCAAGCTGCCACTGTTGGGTCCTTGAGCAAGACCTTTAACCCACAATGGCTTGGATTGTAGGGTTGTATCAATTGTAAGTCGCTCTAGATAATGGTGTCTGCTAAATGCTGTAAATGTAAACAATACAGAGATTTTAGTGTTTTTTTTGTTTGTTTGTTTTTTACATCTTCTACTAGAAAGACAATCAAATGTGTAGTTTTACTACAGATTCCCAGACATTTGCATAATATCAAGAGCTTTGATGTGACAGGTACCTGATATTAAAAGAACTTAAGTGGAAAAGCACTGTGTTCTGCATCTGAGCGATTGCTTGAGGACAGACATTTTTTTGTGTACTTTTTGTGTACTGTTGACTTGCTTGTTATAAACATCTGTTAATGTAGCTAGTAAAATGTTTGACATTTATTGACCAAACTCCTAGACTTAAACT
The DNA here is from genome assembly GCA_025084515.1 of Ancistrus triradiatus. Classification (NCBI taxonomy): domain Eukaryota; kingdom Metazoa; phylum Chordata; class Actinopteri; order Siluriformes; family Loricariidae; genus Ancistrus; species Ancistrus triradiatus. The sequence goes on from JAJAGP010001473.1 coordinate 98,957, forward strand.
CAGTACAGAGAAACATGCCTACCGTATTTTTCGGGCTATAAAGCGCACCGGGTTATAAGGCGCAATATCAATGATCGACTGCTAACGGGTATATGTTCATACATAAAGCGCACCGGGTTATAAGGCGCATTAAACGAAACAAAACTCTTAAGTTCCGTCGGAAGCTCAGTTTGGTCTTTACCTGGCTCAGGGCGTCTTCTTGCTTCCTCCCACTTCCGTACCATTGATTCGTTAATGTTGAATTCTCTCACAGCTGCTCTATGTCCATGTTGTACTGTGTGACTGATAGCGTTGTGTTTTGAAATCCGCTTCGAAAATAAATGAATGAATGAATGCACACACCTAATGCTGAAGCACATACCGTATACTCCGCGATGCTGCGCACTACGGTGGCCATGAGCTTCGTAACTTACCAAGACCGTGCTAAAAACATTTTGACAGATTTATGAGCGCCGTGTAACCATCTACAATCGGTTCTAGGTCAGAAGGCTCAACCAGAATTAATTCATACATTAGACGCACCGCATTTTAAGGCGCACTGTCGATTTTTGAGAAAGTTAAAGGATTTTAAGTGTGCCTTATGGTCCGAAAAATACGGTACTTGTCTCTTATTTGTTGTAGAAAAAAAGATTATTTTGTACATGAACCCACCATTATTGGGGTTTAATGTGTGTTGATGCAACATTCTGCAAATTTGCTGTCAATAATGGACTGGTTTTGTTTGTTGATATTTCTTGGCTATAATTTCTTCATGGCATCTATTTGCCTCTCAGCTTTTGCTCGAATAGCAGCAGAATCTCAGTTTATCCCCCAAGGCAGCTCTTGTCAGCAGGGCCAGTGTCCTTCCAGATTCTCCAGTTTCCCCTCACCAGGTGTTACCTTGTAGTCGATCAATAAGGCTTTTGGTTTACATCTGGGCCGATCCATCGTTATTTCAACATGCCACGTCGACAGACACCCGAGCTCAGTGACATCTGATCCCTGCTGTTTGCAGATCTCTGCTGTTGGAGACCGCACAGTCAAAAACCTATCCAGACGCTATGTCTGCACGTTCTTAACTTGGCGCTTCTGTTTTAGATAACTAGCCAGGATTTAATTTTATAATGGAACTTTCATTCCCAAAGGGGTGGAATTAAAAGGAATATGTGGCCAGCTAGCATTGGCTGATTTGATGTGTTTTGTCGCTGAGGGGCTTCAGACGTTTATTAAATATTCAGCTCCCAAGTCCAGCTCAGTTTACCTCTTCTGCAGCTCCTCTTCATCCACATTGATCGGGTCTGTAAACATACACAAGTGACCTTAATCTGCTCACAAAATGCTACAAGGGTTCAGTTCTCTCCGGATTTGCCTCTCTGTCACCGTTGATGCCTTTTCTGACTTGTTCTTGTGCTTTGTGGACGTGATGTAAATGGACAATGATATAGTTTATCTATCTAAGAACTGCATGATGCATTAAGTGCTCGTATCTGTTTGTGATACGTGGCTGCACAACAGTTGTTCATGAGGATTTGCTGAGAAAAATCTTAATCAAAGCTTCGTGAACTCTTTAACATAAGGGTTAATGCGAAACAAATGGTTTTTCTTTTTGTGTGTCTGTTTTTTATGTGTGTGTGCGTGTTAAGGAAGCATAATAAAAATGGGTTTTTAAATACCTGGTATGAACATTGATTACATATCACTTGTCTAAAGTCTCTAAAGATCATGAAAGGATTCTGCAAGCTGAGGTTTTGACTCTTGATCTGCGGCTACTCAAACTGAACTCCTCTGTACTGATTAGCGTAAGAGAAGGAAACAAACAGTCTCTCTTTAATAGCTTTTTTTTTTTTTTTTTTGGTTCCTGTTCAATTTGTTCTTTTTTGAGAGTTGCATTTTATTTTTGTATTGTTAACAGTCGCTCCTTCCCGCTCAGTTTTCAGCTTTCATAGTCAATAAGGCCATATTACAAGATTAAGAAACTAACATTCATTGATAATAATGTTGTTCTTAGGTTGTTATAAGAAATTTTTGAAGCTTGTGTTGTCACATGAGGCGTTACTATATAATGACAGACTGGACCTCCAAACTTTTGCACATGCCAAATTTTGTTTTATAACTAGGCATGTCAAAGTTAATGTATCAATAACCTGTTAAACACAGTTAATTGTGGTTTGATTCTGAACTGGATTGTATCCAGGTTCCATTTGGCCCGTGGGGGAAAAATAGTTTTTTATTGTGATTGTGCTATTAACATGATAACCCATTTATAACCCATGAACCCTGATGATGTACTTTTTGTTCTCTTTATGCATTTTTCTGCCTTTTAGTACTAAATGTTGTGTGTTCTGTTTCAGCCTTAACAGCATACACATACCTTACCATCTTTGATCTCTTCAGGTAAACGCATTTTAATATTTCAAACCAGCTAAGTCTTTTCCTTTAGTACTGATTAATCTCTTGTGTGCTCACAGTGGTTGTGTTCTCAGTGTTTGATCTTGTGGTCTGTCTATTCCAGTTTGATCACATGCTTATTAAGCTCTTGGGTAACCATGAAGAAACCCAGTCAGGCCTTTTCTTTCGGGTAAGTGCAGAAATGAATGGTGTTTTTTATAGTACTGATCTAAAGCTGTGGTACATTAAATAAGTGTCAGGCATTAGAGGCTGGTCTTAATGGTAAGTGTGTCACCATAAGGAAAATACCACCTACAATCTAAGCATCCATAATGTGGGATCTTCATTTTAATATTATCAGTTGTGTGATCATGCAGATCAAGGGCTGTGTTGATGTAGTCAAGTCAGATTTATTTATATAGCGCTTTTTACAATGGAGCATTGTCTCAAAGCAACTTTACAAGTTTAGATTATCTCCTAATAACTACGTCCAATCCCAAATTGAGCAAGCCTAGGGCGACAGTGGCAAGGAAAAACTCCCTAGTTCTAGGAAGAAACCTTGGGAGGACCAAGACTCAAAAAGGGACCCAACCTCCTTGGGCGGCGTAGATGATAAATCTAAGAGCGAAACTAAAGTCATGGAGTCAAAGTTCGAATAAAATGTGAAGTATGCACATCGACATTAAGTGGCCCGGGTATGGTGGGGCTGGAGCTGATGACGGAAGCAGCTTGAGTGGAGCTCCAGCAGATGAACATCATGTGTGGGGCTGGAACTGCCGGAACACAGCTCGGAGAGAAAACAGAAAATGTAGCTTTATACAAAAAAAAAAACCTGACCTAAGGTCATCACGGCATGCAGATTGCATCGAAAGTTGCATTTCTTTCAGACTGGGTTTCCTAATGCACCTCCACAACACATCAGTCAAGTCCTTAGATACAGCAGCTTCTCTCATTCAAAGCGAGTGTGATAGCGATGAGCCACAGCTTTTGTTGCACAACTGTCCAGCATCACTGGCTTGATCTGATCAGCCTGTCAGTAGCAGTACTCCAGTTAGTCCAAATTAATTATGTTAATCACTCTGATTCCATTTGTAATATTATCATTTTTAGGTCAGGATTACACAGCAGTGGAGGATTGAGCCAAGGTGCAGAGCTTGAGAAGGTCCCCAAGAAGGAGGACCACCTTTATTCCCACAATTATTTGCCAATACCATGGGTACCTCAGTTCTCGCTGTTAAGTCTGTCGAGAAATCTTGGCGGGGACTGAAAATTTCCCATAAGGAATAATGTAAATTAAATTAATCCTTTCCAGACCCTCAGATAATACACACTGTGTAAGGCATTATATGCATTAATACAGGAGCTTAATGATTTACAATGGAGATATGTTCCAACAAATCCATCATAAGATAAATGTATCATGAACTGATTAGTTTATTATACATAATAAGAAGAAAGTTAATGTTTAAAATGCTTACATTAACCTAAAGTTGGCCAGAGTCATTAACAAAAAAGCTTATTTTATATTAGTGTTGAAAAATCTCATGTAATTTATTGAGTAATGGATTGAAAGTGAAAAGTAAAAGCAAAACACTTACTCTATTGGTGAACTGACTGCTTACTGCAGCCTGTGTTCTGGAGGATTCAGGTCCTGTTTCCCCTTCGTTTGGCTGTCAATAGTAATCTGTTTAGTACCTATGGAGACTTATTTCAACTAAGAATATAGTACTGTAGATGTAGAAATGAAGAAAAACATGATACAAAAAGCGGATGTCTTCAGTGAGCGAGAGCTTCTGTGAAACTGAATCGTGTTTTGGCTGAAACTAGTCTTGCAGCTCAACTCATACAAGTTGTAAGCAATTGCGTTGAGTACCGAGCAAACAGAGAGAACTGAGACAAATTTTTCTTCTCCAAATGCGTCGGGAATCGAGTTAGAATAGTTCCGAGGTGGTTGAGAACCGATGTACCACTGTATTTGTTTAAATATGTTTTAAATAGCATCTTCAAACGATGAGATACTCAAAATCCTCTACCTCATGGGAAATAAAGGAAAGTCCAGAGATCCTAGCTTAGACCTCCCAATCTCAACTGAAAATATCTTTTTCGTACTTATTTATGGATTCAATTTTAATTTTTTTTATAGTTCAATTTATAGATTGGCTATTCATCTCTGTTTGTTTTTTGGCTTCTGACTCAAAACGGCACAACCCTGTGTATTGGCGTTTGCTAAGCTTCAATACATTTACAGCATTTAGCAGACGCCCTTATCCAGAGCGACTTACAAGTTATACAATCTTATAATCCAAGCAATTGTGGGTTAAGGGCCTTGCTCAAGGACCCAACAGTGGCAGCTGGACCTTCTGGTCCATACTCCAGTATCTTACCCGCTAGGCTACCACAGTCCCAATAGCCTGCAGCGTAGCTTGTTCATTGGTTATCACTGGTACTCGGTGCAGTCTGGGTAATGAAGTAGCTATGAGCATGGCTTTGGCTCAGACTGTGCTCCTGTATCGCCATCTGATGGCAAAGAGATGACACAGCAGGCTGCGTTACAAATGCAGTTCTGTAGTTACATTTGTGTACACAGTGAGGAACTCCCTGATGCCTTTCTTCATGCACAGTCAGACCCAGATGGTCAAGTTAGTAAGCTATTGCTGCTGCTGCTACTACCACTTTTAAATGACGTAACAAAAACATAAGTTTATTATCAGTACTTCACGTGAACAGTGCTTAGCACTCACTTGTCTGATGTCTGTTGATCAGTTGTTGCATGACAGCGAAGGAAATATTTTTTTAGTTACATTTTCAAAATTTATTAGCAAATGATTATAAAGTCTTAGATTTTGACACATGATTTACGTCTATTAACTCTTCCATTCCAGACTTTCTCGCGCCCACACCCACCTGTCCCACATTTTCTTAATCACATCCTCTGCTATATAAACAACTTGTCTTGAGTGGTTGTCTTTCATAGTTTGTTAGTGTGCTGTGTGAGTTCAAGCCTTTGGCACACTCCTTCTCAGCCTAACATTAAACATTTTATGGTTTAAAAAAAAATTCTCATTTGGTAGAAAAACAAAAGTGCATTTTCAAGCCAATTCCGTCCAAATTTTGTTGCATCTTTGATTGCTGCTGATTCAAAACTAATCCAGACTAAGGAAGTCTTGAAACCATTTTGTTTCCAGTCCAAAATCCAGTTTTGAGTCATCAGGTCTTCCCTTTTTCTTCCATATTGTTCATTATGATGTTTGCTTCTGCAGTTCAGTGATTTTGTCATGAATAGTTCATACACCTTCATTAAAAGGTTTTAATTTGATATGTGTTCATTATTAATGATTCATGTATGATTCAAACAGTAATATTAATATTTACTCCTTGTTGCCCGTATTGTGTTTTAACGTTCGTGTGTTTTGCACTGTTCCCTCAGTTTTGAGCGTTTTGAGGTGCTAGCGGTGTTCGCCTCCACAGTGCTGGTTCAGCTCGGTGCTCTGTTCATTTTGAAAGAAAGGTGAGGCTGCTCACTTCTCATTACTCGGCACCAGTTATGTCTTGTAATTAAATTATTTCTTCAAAAGTGGGATCAGGTAAATGGACATTTTTATAGCCATTTTGTTCTTTAAGATCATTCTGGTGGTGCCTGTATCGGTAAGAAGGTTCAGAATGTTGAGGTAGCTTTGTGTTCTAGCCCTCTGTTTTTCAAACTTTTGATGGAGCTGATACTGTGTGCATCCCTTGTATCTGTAGTGTGATGTTCAGTGTTATTTGTCTTATTTGCAGTGTGGAACGCTTCATGGAGCAGCCAGAGGTTCACACGTAAGCACACCTAAGTTGTAGAGCTCACACATTCCTACACAAATCTCTTAAATCATCACTGACTCTCTCCAAAGTTGTGAAGCTATTTTGGATTAGAGTTTTAGAGACGAATGCAGGAATACACACGACGTTGTCGTTGTCATGCTGTAATGTCTCGGCATTCCTGGTCTGAACATGTGGTAACCACAAACTCAGCCCCCACACCGAGGATCACTGATACTCAGGGACCCGCCCCTAGTGAAACTGGAGGTAATCCGGTGGAATGCAGAGACCCAAATTTGTGAGGAACACTGTCTGAACTTCAAGTGCCTGGACTTTACACAGGTGCCAGGTAACCTGCCAGCTGCTGCAGAAGCCCCTGGAAATTACAACGATGTCTGGAACCACAATACAACTCCTATTACTGAACTCAAATCCAGCTGTCCTTACTGGATTTCTTAATCTGATTTCTAGTTTGGAGTATGCTGTATACATGACCACTTGAATAATTGGATAACTGCAGAAATCTGATTATGATCGGATTATTAAGTGCGTGTAAACGCACTCATTGTCAAGATATTTGTGGAAGAATTGTGGTACTGAATATAGCCACTGATGCTGACGTGCCATTAAAATAAACAAACAATAGCCGTAAAATCTTTTATGGAAGAAACAGTAAAGGTACCACTCATGAACAAGCTTCACCGGTACATAGCCGGTATGTTTGTTTGTCTGTTTCGTTTATTTAATGTCGCTTTCAACATCGATGTTTACGACAAACACAAGATTACATCGATAAACAAGATTCCTTTGATACTAATCATACAGTGGGGCAAAAAAAGTATTTAGTCAGCCACTGATTGTGCAAGTTCTCCAACTTAGAAAGAAGAGAGAGGTCTGTAATTTTCATCATAGGTACACTTCAACTATGAGAGACACAATGAGAAAAAAAATTCAGGAAATCACACTGTAGGGATTTTTAAATAATTTAATTGTAAATTGTGGTGGAAAAATAAGTATTTGGTCAGTAACAAAACTTTCAACTCAATAATTTTGTAACATAACCTTTGTTGGCAATGACAGAGGTCAAACGTTTCCTGTAAGTCTTCACCAGGTTTGCACACACTGTAGCTGGTATTTTTGGCCCATTCCCCCTTTGCATGCAGATCTCCTCTAGAGCAGTGAATGTTTTGGGGCAACATGGACTTTAAACTAAACTCCCTCCACAAATTTTCCATGGGTTGAAGGTCTGGAGACTGGCTAGGAGGCCAACTCCAGGACCTTGAAATGCTTTTTTTAACGAGCCACTCCTTCGTTGCCCCAGCGGTGGTGGTTTTTGGGATCATTTGTCATTGCTGGAGGGACCCAAGCCACGTTCCATCTTCAATGCTCTCACTGATGGAAGGAGGGTTTTGGCTTAAAATCTCACGACACATGCCTCGTTCATTTCTTCCCTTAACACCAATCACAGTCGTCCTGTCCCCTCTGCAGAAAAAACAACCCCCAAAGCATGAGGTTTCCACCCCCATGCTTCACAGTAAGTATGGTGTTCTTTTCCTTTCCTTCAAATATGAACGAGTTGAGTTTTTTACCAAAAAGTTTCTATTTTGGTTTCATCATCTGACCACATGATATTCTCCCAATCCTCTTTCTGGATCATCCATAATGCTCTGCTGGCAAAACTTCAGACGGGCCTGACATGTACTGGCTTTAAACAGGGGGGCACGCCTGGCAACTGCAGGATCCGAGTCCCTCCTCGGCGTAGTGTGTTACTAATGGTAGCCTTGTTACTTTTTGGTCCCAGCTCTCTGCAGGTCATTCAATCAGGTCCCTCCGTGTTAGTTCTGGGGATTTTTGCTCACCGTTCTCATGATCATTTTTGACCACATGGGATGAGATCTTGCGTGGATATCCGATCGATCGAGGGAGATTATCATGGTCTTGTAATGTCTTCCCAATTTCTTACAATTGCTCCCACGAGTTTTTGATTTATATTCACACCAACCTGCTTGTCTATTGTAGATCACTCTTCCCAGCCTGGTGCAGGTTCTACAATTTTCTAATTTTCTTCCTGGTGTCCCTTCGACAGCTCTTTGTCTTGGCCATGGTTTGAGTTTGGAGGTCTGACTGTTTGAGGCTGGGAAACAGGTGTCTCTTTTATACAGAATAATGAGGTCAAACAGGTGCCAATTGAATAATACAGGTAACGAGTGGAGGACAGAAGAGAGCTTCTTAAAGGAAGTTGTTACAGGTCGGTGAGAGCCAGAAATCTTGCTTGTTTGTGGGTGACCAAATACATATTTTCCACCATGATTTATATTTAAAAACTCTCATAGTTGAAGTGTACCTATAATGAAAATTACAGACCTCTCTCATCTTTCTAAGTAGGAGAACTTGCACAATCAGTGGCTGACTAAATACTTTTTGCCCCACTTTACATACTCAGATGGGGTTAATTTAGCACAGCTGTGTTAGGATTCCAGATGAGCCAGAGTAAATCCACACAGACACGGACAGAGTGTTACAATGAAGTGGTGTTCATGATTAGCAACAATGCTTAGATGAGGTGAAATGCATAGAAGTAACATCCAGGGCCCAAGGTTACTCGGCAGAGCATGTCAGTTTTGTTTAGTTCACCTGTCAGTGGTTTTAATGTAAGCACATTTATATATACAAATATTTCGTTAGCAAAAAATGGAATCCTATAGTGTGAATTTTTTTATCTTGTTAAAGAAATTAGCATTTTTTTTTTCAGGCACACAAACTTCAGGACTTTGTGGCTGTATAGCTCAGTAGATGATTAAACAAATCTAACAGCCAGGTACTACTGATACATGACATGTGCAGATTGATCTAAACTGAGTAACTGAAACGGAGGCGACTGTGAGGAATTAATAAAGCCGGATGATGGACAGCCATCCTAAGAAGCCAAGACTGTGGTAGATTGTAGCAGTTAAACCTTACATCTTAAATCTTATGTTACAGCAAGATTGAGTACAGCACAAGATACAAGGTAATTATCCTGCATGAGCAAGGTCTCTCCCATGAAATTTTGTAGCAGGCAGGTTTTTCCAGGCACAAACAGACGGGCGAAGCTGAGGAGAAGAAACGCAGTGGTCAGCCACAGAAACTGAGTTCAGAACACTTGAAGTGCCTCAGGCTTGCTTGTCTTTAAACTGGAGAGATGTCCAGTATTGCTCGCAGTTCAGAAGTAGCGAGAACCATTGGGACTCAGGTACACCCATCTGCAGTCCGGAGAAGTCTTGGGAGAATGTGTTCTTCATGGAAGAGTTGCAGGTAAAAATCCTCCTGCAACTTGCAATCCTCCAGATTGCTCCCAAATTCATTCTCCAGCATAACCATGACCCCAAACACACGACCAAAATCATAAAGAACTGCCTCTACCAGAAAGAACAATTTGACGGGTCCTACAGCAGATGGTATGGCCCCCACAGAACCTGATCTGAATGTCCTCAGGTCAATCTGGGGTTACATGAGGAGACAGAAGCAAGTGAGACAACCAATGTCTTCACAAGAACTGTGGCAGATTCTACAAGATGCTTGGGAAAACTAACCAGCTGCGTACCTTCAAAAAACTGCGATGATGTTTTAAAAGATAAGGGTGGAAAAGCTAGTTTTGATATGACCTTGAGTGCTGATGTCACCTTGTGTCTGTTGTTGAATGGCCTTTGATTCTGAAGAGCAACGTTAAATAACAGAAGACTTATACATGAATAATGCAGAACTGTTCAGTGCCTAAATCTTTTGCACAGTAGCATAGGCATATGTGTATTTTTGTTAGAAATGAATTTGTTATAAATTCATATGGTATTAATTTACTTTAGTTTGAATTTTATATAATTTGTTGTTACATTGTAGTACAGTTTGTGAATCATAATGCCTATGAGTTATGATTACTATAGTACAGTTCTATCATACTCATTCACTAACTATAACCCCACACACACACACACCTGAACAGCGGTACCAGGGGACAACGGCTGACCTCAGTGTTTAAGTCCATGCTTAACCTCTCCACTGCTATAATAGGATTTTCAGCTAATCACTCCATGTTCGTCTAAAACAAAAGATTAATAATCACTTCTGCTAAACAAAAAAGGATTAACCCCCTCCCCTTTCAGATGATCACACTTCTTCAAAGCCTCGCATACCTCTGGTTCAATGTTAAATTCCTTTTATACCACATTTGTGTTAAGACCTGCAATAATCTCATCATGTATTCACATAATACGTGAATGTCACAGACCACCTCCGGTTTTTAATCTGGTGTAATTCTGTCATGACCTGACTTTACTCCCTTATGTGGATAAAGGTTGTGTTTTGAATGGATTAATGTTTTGTATTTCACCCTTTTGTTTTGCTTCTTTTGCTTTCCTCTAGGGGGCGCCTTTTAGTTGGGACGTTAGTGGCTCTGTTCTTTAACCTGCTGACTCTGCTTTCGGTTAAAAACAAGCCCTTCGTCTACGTTTCTGAAGGTATGATGCGTTCATTGCACAAAAAATGTTAGAATATGCGCAAGATGTAATGTTTTTTTGTTTTTTTAAACAAAATGATTAAAGTATTGATAAGGAACGATCGTGAGCTATTTTCATTGCAAAAAAACACAGTAATGGGCACACTTAATTTATCATATTATTAAAATTCTAAAATCATTTCTGAGAAAAAGGCTTTTGGAAACCAGATCATTGATTTGTAATCCTCAATTCTCAATGCAGGAGCAGATATGATTTATTTGTTATTATTTAGTTGTACAGCCAGTTAACATTGTAACCATTTGTCTTCTATTTTACATGCAGTTTAAATAACAGGTTCTCCCCGAGTTTCTCTGTGTATTGAGGGGTTAAGTTCCCATCTTAATGTCTAGATATCCTGTTCATGTGCAAACAGTGTAAATATCTACTGAGGTCATTTGCCTGGGATTCTGCCATAGTTAATAATAGTAATAATAATGTTCTTATTGTAGCACCTCTCATGCAAGAAGCTGTTCAGAGTGCTGAACAAGAAAAAGGAAAGTACAGCAATGAATAAAATAAAAGTAATTAAAATGCCAGATAAAGCTACTTGAAAGAAAATAAATTGAAAATAGGAAGTAAAGCAGAATTAGAAAATAACATACTAATTCAAGTTAGTTAAGAGGAAAATAAAAGACAAAGTAAAAACAAGAAACAAACCAAAGTGCTTTAGAAGTAAAACGAATAATAATAAAAAACAAATGGATAGAAGAACCAAAAGTGCCAGTAGAGGAATGTTAAAACCTCTAGGCTTGAGTCAGAAATGATCTGAGCTGTGTGCCTGGTGGATAAATGCTGCTTTTTCCACGCTTTAATCGTGTTTTGGTGATGTCCTGATTTATTTTTATTAAATGATCTGATTAATGAATTGCACTTAATCTGGAACCTGATTAACAATCATGTCACTAAGGCATATAGGAATAAGATGGAGGCATTTAAAACCAATAAAATCATCTTAAAATCCATTGTTAAAGATACAGTTAGTCAGCAGAGTGACTGAAGAGCTGGTGTAATGTGATGCCGCTGCTTAAGCGGGTCAGAACCCTAGCATTCTGAGCTCGGTGCAGGTATGTAATAGAGCTTTTAGGTACAGCAGATAAGAGAACGTTACAGTAGTCAGGTCTAGATGTGTCAAAGCCGTGCAGATGGTGCCATTTGGTTTTAGGAAGCACTAAGAGGCTCTAATTGGCTTCTGAGTCTTATGTAGCCAAGCTGTTTAAGGGACTTGCTGCCTGGGTAAACTGTCGACTATCTGCCATATTCTGATTCAAATGCTTTCAAATCCATTCAGTGGGAAATTTGGTAGGATACATGGCATTATGGACTCCATGAAGTACCATGAGATTTTAATTGTGAAAATGCTATGTTGTACAAAGTAAGACATGCAGAGGTGTCACAAATAAATGTGTTTCCTGAAGGCCAAAGTGAGTGTGTAAACCACCCAGGAGATTAAATGCCTTGACTTTGACCCCAAGCTGATCGAATGACGAATGGCTACTGTTACCCTAATCATCCATCATGACACCTTAGATTTTATAACCATCTTTATCTCATCTATTCCCTTATTTCTTTTTCTGAACAGCTGCCAGCACCAGTTGGTTACAGGAGCATGTGGCTGACCTAAGTCGAAGGTGAGATTGCGTTTCGCGGACTCGTCCATTTGGAATGATCACCAACAGAGAAGATGTAAAAGCAAAAATCTGAATCTCTGAGCTGGCACTGTCCAATTTTACTGAAACTAATACTTAAGTCAGTGAAAAAAGGTGATTTGTGCAGCAACACCATTGGATTGTAAATAATGAATGCAGAGGAATTGCATTTCAAGATCTCCACAGCCTCTAGCAGTCATAAAAACACATGCTCAGCTAGGCTTTCGTTCTTGGAAATATTTTATTTCTTACACGCTTAAAATCTTAGGTACTGGGTTATGCACTTTCTAAGCTTTGTACCATTCACACATTACTGTATTTCATCCACTCACACATTTCCTGGGAAAACCTCTACACACGAGGTGATCTACCACCCCAAACCAGGAAAAGTTGAGACCGTACGGAAATTGCGAATTTTAAAATTGGAGTTATTTCATTGCAGGCAGTTTAAACCCAACATACTGTGTAAAGGTTTTATGCAGGTGTAGAAAAATGCTGCAAAGTAAGAATGCTTTCGAAAATAAGTGTTAATACTTTATCTTTGTTAATTAATTGCAAAATGCAAAGTGAATTAACAAAAACGAAATCTAAGTCAAATCAATATTTGGTGTGACCAACCATTGCCTTCTAAACAGCATCAGTTCTAGGTACACCCAACACATTGTTTGATTGGCCTTGGCAGGAACGCTGTTCCAAATGTCTTGGAGAAACAATCACAGATCTTTGGTAGATGTAATCCCAGACTGACTTGATGATGTTGAGATCAGGGCTCTGTGGGGGTACACCTTGTTCTTCTTTATGCTGAAGATAGTACTTAATGACTTTAGCTGTATGTTTGGGGTCGTTGTCCTTCTGTAGAATACATTTGGAGCCAATCGGACTCCTCCCTGATGGTATTGCATGATGGATAAGTATCTGTCTGTATTTCTCAGCATTCAGGACACCATTAGTTAATCCTGACCACTTCCTCAACATTTCCTGAAATGCAACCTAAACTTACAAGGAACCTCCACCATGCTTCACTGTTTCTTGCACACTCATTATTGTACGGCCCTTCAGCAAACAAACAAACTGCCTTCTGTTACAGCCAAATGTTTCACATTTTGACTTGTCACCTAATACCATCAAGTTCCTGTGTTTTTGTGCACAGTTGAGTCACTTGGCCTTGTATCCATGTCAAAGGAATGGCTTTTTGGCTGCAGTTCTTCCATGATGACCACTTCTGACCAGACTTTCCCAAATACTAGATGGTTGTACCTGGATCTCACTGGTCACTGCCAGTTCTGAGCTGATGGCACTGATGGGCATCTTCCGATGATTCTGAAGTGAATTAACTGCACTAAGTTTTCTTGGCTGACCACTGCATCTGTGATCTTCAACGTTGCCAATTTCTTTGTGCTTCTGCAAAAGAGCTTGAACAGCACCTCTTGAAACCCAGTTTCAACCCCAGATTCAAAGTTCATTACTGTGCAAAAAAGATGCCAGACGCTATGGGGCTATGCCAGTGCCCGTGGCAAAGGATATTTACATTTCTGTGATGGCAGCATTAATGCAGAAAAGTACATTGAGGTTTTAGAGCAACATAAGCTAACATAAGACGACATGTTTTCCAGGAAGGCCCATGTGTGGACTGGACTACCTTAAGTTCTGACCTGTCCAAAATCTGTGGAGAACTTTGACTTGCATTTAAAAATAAAAGTTTTCTTTTTTATTTCAAAGTAAATGTAAGACGCACTGCAGTTTAATTTATTTGAATTTTCCACACTATCCCAACTTTTTTTGATTTGGGGTTGTGTAACGGACTCAACATACAATGGATTTGATTGAATTTTCATGTAAAACACTGAGATTGTACATTGATCAAGCATGACATTTTAATCTAGCTGAAAAAATGTTGTGTAGATTACACTGCTATTGGAGAATACTGTTAATATGAAGTGGTTTACTTGTTTAGTTAGGTGCTGTATGTCATAGTAACATCCACATGAATGCCAGGACCCAAGGTTTCCCAGCAGAACATGACCCAAAGCATCACATTGTCAATGTTATTCACTTGACTGTCTGTGCCTTTAATGTAATGGCTGATAGGTGTATGTCATACTGGTGCATATAGTCATTGTGTCTTGGTATAAACAGTGCAAACATGAGCATCTCTTATCCCTGAAGTGTATGAAAGAGGCCATTACAGGTTATTCACATCAGCCAATGTTATTGCATGCCTAGCCACTCAAGCATGTGCTGTCCAAGAGCAACATTGTGTAAACTTGGCACGTGTCGCCATTACTACTAGGTGTTGGCTTTGCTCAAAGTAGGCCAGGATTAAACACAGGGGAAAACAAGAGGAAGGGTTTTCCTCTGAGATAGCAATGTTGCGCTGTTCTTCTCCGATATGTAATTTCAGTATTGAGATCCTCACATTGATACGATTAAAATCTGTGTATCTCTCTCTGGATGATGATGTTATTGATTTTGAATGGTGAATTAAACACATTTAAAAAATGTAAAGGTTTATTTATGTGTAATATGTGCAAAGGTCTTTTTTTTGGCCTGTATTTAAGCTCAGTATGTAATGCCATTTTATGTACGAGTTTGTGTGTCCTACAACATTCAACTTGGGTTGAGTGAGTAGAAGAGGTTTACAAAAGTAGATATATTCATGTATTAGGGCATCCCTAATGTCTGGGATTCACAACTGCAATGTATTACCACATCAGATTCTGGATTGCATTTAGTAGTTTTATTAAAACAAAACCAAGAAATCTTATAATCCAGGTAATGTGTAGTGCTTTATGCAGGGTACATAGACCAGTCAGAATGTTCAGAATTGAACAGTCATTTTTATGTTTTACCCCTTCATAAGCAAGTACATTAACAGCATTTTGCAAATGTCTTTATCCAGAAAAACTTTAAATTGATACAGTTTTACAAGGTACAATCCAAGCCATTGAAGGTTAATGGTAGCTTTGCAGTGCTGAGACTGAAACCTTGAAACTTCGGGTCAGTAGTCTGTTACCTTCACCGTTGTGCCCTCGCAGTCCCAGTGTATAGTGTAAATGATAGCTACGCATAGCTATGTTTCTATTGGCAGTGTTTCACAGTTACAATTATGTAAACTGATATAGCGACTGGTGTTTATGAGAAATCTAGATACATAAAGCAAATCCGATAATATAACTTTTCTGTTGTGTTTGTTTTTGTCTGTTCTGAGTGCTCTGTGTGCTTGTGTTTGCAGTCTTTGTGGGATCATTCCAGCTTTAAGCAGTGTTCTTCTGCCTCGAATGAATCCCTTCGTCCTCATCAACCTGGCTGGAGCGTTTGCTCTCGGAATCACTTATATGGTCATTGAGATTAAGTAAGTGCCTTATTTCAACTCTTCAAGACAAAATACAGCTGAATAGTTTTTTTGATAGACATTTGAGCCTGTTACTCTGTACTATTAAATAACTGTGGTAAAAATTTAGAAAAATACGTATTATACATTTAATAAAATATGTACAGAATTTGGAAAAATCATTTATTAAGTGACTAAATTCAGTTACACAGGACAACTGAACTACTTATCAAAAGATCTGTCTCTTCAAACCCTGGCTTGACCAAGCTGCCATCATTGGCCCCCTAAGAAAGGCCCTTAACCTCAAAGTGCTTAGTTGTAGGTTTTGTAAATGTAATGTAAAATTGATAGTGGGAACATTTTAGGATGCTTAACAAGGTGTTTCTGTACATTGATTCAATCACCCAAAACTTAAGAAGTGTTTAACGTATGAGCTAGATGGCTCTTCGTAATTACCATCATATTTCAAACATGCTGAAGGATGGCTAAAGAGGCATGGCTATGAATTGACCTTGCAGAAAGGAATTTTTCATGAATTGCATTAATTTATTGTAAATACAAACAGTATTGATTAACTCGTAGCATGAGCTTTGTGTGAGCAGCTGGTTGTCTTTTCATGTTATTGTTCACAGGATTAATTTTTATTCTCAGTGACATGGTTTGCTCTCCAGTAGAAAGTTCTGGAATCTGTATGTTTCTTGCAGCAACTACAATGCAGTGGACACTGCGTCTGCAGTAGCTATTGCGCTGATGACCTTCGGGACCATGTATCCCATGAGTGTGTACAGTGGGAAGGTCCTTCTCCAGGTATAAATGTATAATACACAGCACATCAGTAACTTATATTTCCAATTATGTCGTAAAGTCTAAAAAGATATGGTTTCACAGCAGTTAAGGTGACGGGACTCAAGTCCCAGCACTGTCACTGTTAGGCCGTTGCTTGGATCACAAGCTGTAAGATTGTATCAGTTGGAATCGCTCTGTATGAAGGTGTCTTTTAAGCAACATAAATGTATGTACAGTACCGATATGCTGCTGTAACATATGGGGAAATTTAGTACCCTGACCTTTTGTTAAGTATTATACTGTCATTGACAAAATAACGCACCCAGATATAAATGTCAGATTGCTGCAAACTCAGCATGCAGTTACATCGCAAGCAGATACAGTGGGGCAAAAAAGTATTTAGTCAGCCACTGATTGTGTAAGTTCTCCTACTTAGAAAGATGAGAGAGGTCTGTAATTTCCATCATAGCTACACTTCAACTATGAGAGACAAAATGAGGGAAAAAAAATCCAGGAAATCACATTGTAGGATTTTTAAAGAATTCAATTGTAAATCGTGGTTGAAAATAAGTATTTGGTCACCCACAAACAAGCAAGATTTCTGGCTCTCACACACCTGTAACTTCTTTAAGAAGCTCTTCTGTCCTCCACCCATTACCTGTATTAATGGCACCTGTTTGACCTCGTTATCTGTATAAAAGACACCTGTCCACAGCCTCAAACAGTCAGACTCCAAACTCAACCATGGACTCAACTGTGGGAGCAATGGAAGACATACAAGACCACTGATAATCTCCCATGATCTGGGGCTTCACGCGAGATTCATCAAAATGATCATGAGAACAGGACAAAAATCCCAGAACTACAAGGAGGGACCGGATGATGACCTGCAGAGAGCTGGGACCAAGTAACAAAGCTTTACCATCAGTAAACACACTACGCCGAGAGGGACTCGGATCCTGCAGATGCAGGCGTGCCCCCCTGCTTAAGCCAGTACATATTCCGGGCAGTCTGAAGTTTGCCAGAAGAGCATATGAGATGATCCAGAAGAGGATTGGGAGAAATCATGTGGTCAGATGAAACCAAAATAGAACTTTTTGGTAAAAAACTCAACTGGAGGAAAAAGGATACCGAGTTGTATCCCAAGAACACCATACCTACTGTGAAGCATGGGGGTGGAAACATCATGCTTTGGGGCTGTTTTTCTGCAGAGGGGACAGGACGACTGATCTGTGTTAAGCGAAGAATGAGCGGGGCCATGTATTGTGAGATTTTAAGCCAAAACCTCCTCCTTCACTACTAGGGGTGACCGACTGTCGAATGTGATGGCTTTCCAGACCATCACACCAGCAGACCATGTACCACCTCTTCTCAATCTATTAATACCGTCGCACACCCACTACCATCCGCAGCAGCCTGAAGTTACTTCCAATTTAGGGCAGCTTATTTTTCAGTAAACATACATTTCCAGAAATAATGAAGTATGATATAAATCACCAATAATTGTTAGATGTTATAAATGTACCTTTTCATACCATGAAAGTTGGAGACTAATTGTGCTAATGTATTTGTATTCCCTACAGACCACACCTTCTCATGTTATCGGTCAGCTCGACAAACTGCTTAGAGAGGTGAGTCTCATCGTCCTCACGGGTATACAGCTTAATTAGAGATGTACTGAAATTTCAGTGGCAGGGAAAGTTAGCCTTTCTTGCAACTTCCTGCATCTCACTTGTGCTTCTAGCTGATTTTTTATACTTTTTATTATACTTGATATAATTATTGAAAATAGCTAATGGACTGTCCTAATTAGTGTGTCTGGGCACAGAACCCGCTCTATGGACGCACGTTCTGTTGTGCAGCACTTTCAGAGCCTTGATAATCATAAATCATACGAGTGCAGGCTTTTCACTTATCTCGAACCAAAATCTAAATTAGCTCGAGTCTCTGGGTGCTGGGTGCTTGATGCTGCTTACCAAACCAAATATGTGGTGGAAAAAAAAATGGAGCAGGACTGGATCGACACGGGTGAGGAAGTGAGAAATTCTAAAGAACACAAAAGCAATTTTAATGGTAATAAAATGATAAACTCATTGAAAATGCTGTTTATTTTCTTTGCTGTCTTCTAACGGTCAGGGCTCAGTTTGAGGAGCAGCAGCAGTGGAAGAATGTCGAATCATTTCAGAAGATCACCAGAGACATTAGACCTGTCTATTAGTTTACATTATATATCCGTACCAAAATACAAACGAAATTCAAATTAAAAAACCAAGCACACTCTCCTTTTGGTTTCAGTGTTTGATTCGGTGTGCTTAATTTTTGTTTTGTCCAGGATTTATTTCAGTGTCACAACTTTAAATTATAGATGCTCACCTTTTATTACACACAGATGTAGGAGATTTTCTTGCACTCTTTGCAGGTATCTACACTGGATGGGGTTTTGGAAGTTCGGAATGAACACTTTTGGACCATAGGCTTTGGCTCTCTGGTGCGTTGCTTTATTGCTGTAAATTTATCCTTACACACTGATCAGCCAAAACATTAAAACCACACACGGAGCGAATAACAAATTACGTTAATTATCTCGTTACAATAGCACATGTTAACCTCTGGGATACATTAGATGCTGTATTAGAGTCTGTATTAGAAGTGAACAGTCTGTTCTCATAGTTGATGTGTTGGATGTGGGAGAAATGTTCAGGAGTACAGACCTGAGAGACTTTAACAAGGCACTAATCGTTATGGGGAAATGACCGGCTTGAAGCATCTAAACAAGAAGGTTTTTGGACTGCTCCCAGATCACAATGGTGAGTACCTACGAACAGTGGTCCAAGAAGGGACAAATCAGCAGCAGAGAGTTGGTGCCTAAGGCTCATCAGTGAAGAGCAACAAGTCCTATGCCTTCTGGTTCAATTGGGGAGAAGAGCTGCTGTGATACAACACACAGAAATGTTTATACTGGTTATGGTAGGAGTGGGTCACACCATGCAATGCTCACCATGCTGACCCTTGTCCATGGTAAAAAGTGTCCACAACTGGGCATATGAGTGTCAGAACTGGACTTAGGAGCAATGATGGAAGGAGGTCTGGTACATGTACACTGTGTGCCTGGGGAGGTAATGGCACCAGGATTCACTGTGGGGAAAAAGAAGAGCCGGTCTAGGGAATGTGATGCCCTGAGTGAAGTTCTGTTAGGAAACACTGGGTCCAAGCATTCACGTGGGCATTAGTGTGACTTGTAACACCTACCTAAACATCGTTACAGAGCAGGTGGTTTTGCCTGATCAGTGTATTTTAGTGTATTGTGGTGTGTCATTGCTGAATTGCTGTTCAGTTGTTGACAAACCAAACACTCGTGTTAATATGACTAATAGTGTCTGATTAACCTGATTTAACTGTGCTATGGCTTGATTTGCTGGCAATGGCAGGCTGGCTCCATCCATGTCCGCATCCGGCGGGATGCCAACGAGCAGATGGTGCTAGCTCACGTCACCAATCGCCTCCATGCACTCGTCTCTACTCTGACCATCCAGATCTTCAAGGATGATTGGACTCGTCCGTCCCTGACCACTGGCACGCTCAACCTTTCTGACATGGCGATCTCTAGTGTAAAACAGCCTGAGGAACCGGAGCCGCTTACATCAACCCCATCCAAACCGAGCAGCCCACCTCCCGAGTTCTCCTTCAACACGCCGGGCAAGAACGTCCGGCCAGTTTTGCTCCCGAACATACATCAGCAACGGCCTTATGGCTTCGGCCTCCCTTACGGATCCTCCCCGTACGCTTCCATGCTCAATCAGGGTTTCACGCAGCAAGGAAGTGGCCTGGGTGTTGGAGTAGGACTGGCGACGGGACCGAGGATTCCCTCCGTTCAAGGCTACAGGACTTCATTCAGTGCGGCTCCAAGCAGATACAGCAGCAACCTGCTTCCTTCACAGATCAGCCAGTACAAACCCTGATTTATGCAATGAACAGATTGTGTATGGGCTGAGCTGCAGGGTGAGGAGATGACTATATATTTATTTAATAGGATCAAGAGGATCCTCCATAATGGATTTTCTAACTGCATTATTTTTTGGAACTCTTAAACAAATGACAGACTTTGGAAATGTGGTAGTCCCTTGTTTTTGCTATAAGATGATTGTTTAAAGGTGTTTAGATTTCTGTGATCATTTTTGAATTCTCCCGAACCTTTAGTTTTAAGAAGAGACCATTGAATGCACAATGCAGTGCTTCACCGAGTTAAAATAATAGTGCATAAACCAAACCAGAGCCTGTTTTATGAGGATCATATTCCCCACAGAAATCAAACACTCCATGTTGCTAAATTGTTGTGATGGAAAATATGACCAAAATACAGCTTTACCATTTATTAAAATGGATCATATTACCTAAGGAAAACATTTAGGCTTTGTTGTTATTGTTATGATTCTGAGGTCATGGAGCTTGTATAATAACAATGGCAAGGTGAATGACTTATGTAAGGAGAGGTGTGTACATATAAAGTGGGGGTCCAAAGTCTGAGACATCTAGTGAAAATGATAGTGGGGATCAATGTGAACGATTCATACAGCAGCAGGGTAATGACAAGGTTTTGCAACAACTTCTTGAAGACTGTCTGTCATGGGCTTTCTCTACAGTCACTTGACTAAACCTAATCAAGCATTTATGGGGGCACTTGAGGACAGAGAAAGCCAAGCATTCATGAACATCACAAGATCGACTTTGCAGTATTGTGAAATCATTCTGGGATAACAAGGATCATCAGATTTTGCAAAAACGTGTTAAGTCCTTGTCAACTTGAATGTGCAGTGGAAAGGAAAAACTTCCTGATATGCAAAAGGAAGAACCTGAAAACAACAAGGCTTAAGCGGGGAATAAATAAATCCTGAACCACTGATGCACAACAGGGTCTCCACCCTTCCCTCTGGTATGTTTGGTTCCATGCACTTGGTAACTGGAGATGCACGGATGGATCGGCTGGGTTTCATTGCACCGTGGGGACTGTGGTAGCCTAACGGTTAAGGTATTGGACTATGGCTAGAAGGTCCAGGGTTCAAATCCCACCAAGCTTCCACCAAGGCCCTTAACGCACAATTGCTTGATAAGTTTGTAATACTGTACCAATTGGAAGTCTCTCTGGATAAGGGCGTCTGCTAAATGCTGTAAACACGAAAAACACACTGCTTTCACTAACATTAATTCACAATTCCGTTCTGCTTTAAGCTGTGTGTTTGTTTGAGACACATCGGCGCTGACACATGCTCATAACGAGGAAGTGTTAGATTTCAGTTGTGCTTTAATGTTACTACTTGGTGCACTAAATAGTCTCTTCCTATATAGCGCAGTATTAGTGATGGAGCAGTGATACAGTTACAGTCATGTCTTCAGCGTTCTAGTTCTTGACAGTGAGTGAGTGCTGTTTGCATTATGCATGGAGAAGTAAGCAGTGGAGGAACAACTCCGAACATATTCGGAACAATAAGATGTTTCACCTCACTGATTATGTGGAACTTGATCAGGCTAAGGCTAACTCTGCTGAGAGTGCAGAGCCAGACACAAGTAAGCAGTTTCCAAAAAAAGAATGGAATTCTTGGACAGAAAAAAATCGGCCAAATCAGAATTGACTGGTCATATTTAAAAAAAATTGGAATCAGACAAAAAAAAAAATCACAATTGGTGCATTAGAACTTTTTTTTTTGCACTATTAACCATTTTTCAGACACCCTCATCCACAGTGACTCATAACTGATACAGATTACAAATGAGGGTCTTGCTCAAGGATGCCACAGTCCACAGTTCTGGTCCACAGGCCTGTACCTTAACCGCTAGGCCACCACAGCCCTAGAGTGACTGAAATGGTTCAATGGGGTTATGGCCATGCACTGTATAAAAGGGGTTTGTGATATTTATTGATAATATCTTAAATGTTGTTCACATATTCACTGCATCATGTAGCCAGGTACGACAGAGTACTTCTCATGCACACTGAGTGCATACAACATGTACAAACCAAGCTAGTGTTCTACCTAAAAGGACATGACTGAAGTTTAAAATGAATGAACAAAAAGTGCTAGGAATACACACACCACCAACTTCCAGTCTACATCATTAGATTTTATTGATGGAAAAAGATGATACCCAGATAATGGGTAACCTCTGGGTATACATGATTCAGACATGAATTTGTATTTCTACTTTGTAACCAGCCAATAATCTCACAGAAATGTGACATAAACTTTGATATTAAATAATCAAATTCTTCATTTTCTCGAGTATATCTTGCATCTCAGAGTCTCCACAAAGTGTTCCATAGCCTGTTCGCTGCCTTTAATTCCGTGGCGTGGTTAGTTTCTGGGTTGCCAGATCCTGTGAAAAAGAAAAAGAGCCCAAACAAAGTCTAGTCTTTAGAATAAGCAGACATGGCAACTGTGTTGGTTAGGCTTGCCTATATGCACAGACTGAGAAATATGCAACTGGTGTGAAAAATTCGATTACTTGGATAAAATCCAGCTCTCTCTATTGGATTTCTTAATCATATTTCTAGAATATGCTGTATACATGACCACTTGAATAATCAGATACAGTAGTGCTTGAAAGTTTGTGAACATTTTAGAATTTTCTATATTTCTGCATAAATATGAGCTAAAACATCATCAGATTTTCACACAAGTCCTAAAAGTAGATAAAGAGAACCCAGTTACACAAATGAGACAAAAATATTATACTTGGTCATTTATTTATTGAGGAAAATGATCCAATATTACATATTAGTGAGTGGCAAAAGTATGTGAACCCTTGCTGTCAGTATCTCCTGTGACACTCCCCCACCCCCCGGTGGTTCAGTCCTGCACACCGGCTTGGAGAAATTTTAGCCCATTCCTCCGTACATAACAGCTTCAGCTCTGGGATGTTGGTGGGTTTCCTCACACCAGCTGCTCGCTTCAGGTCCTTCCACAACATTTCCATTGGATTAAGGTCAGGACTTTGGCTTGGCCATTCCAGAACATGAACTTTATTCTTCTTTAACCATTCTTTGGTAGAACGGCTTGTGTGCTTAGGGTCGTTGTCTTGCTGCATGACCCACCTTCTCTTGAGATTCAGTTCATGGACAGATGTCCTGACATTTTCCTTTAGAATTCTCTGATATAATTCAGAATTCCTTGATCCATCAATGATGACAAGCTGTCCTGCCCAGAACCAGAAAAACAGGCCCAAACCATGATACTACCACCACCATGTTTCACAGATGGGATAAGGTTCTTATTTACATTTACAGCATTTAACAGACGCCCTTATCCAGAGCGACTTACAATTGATACAATTTTACAATCCAAGTCATTGTGGGTTAAGAGTCTTGCTTAAGGACCCAGGCAGAGGTGGGATTTGAACCCTGGACTTTCTGGCTAGGAGTACTTTAACCACTAAGCTACCACAGTCCCAAGTTCTCATGCCGAAATGCAGTATTTTCTTTTCTCCAAACATAACGCTTTTCTTTTAAACCAAAAAGTTCTATTTTGGTCTCATCCGTCCACAAAACATTCTTCCAATAGCCTTCTGGCTCGTCCACGTGATCTTTAGCAAACTGCAGACGAGCAGCAATGTTCTTTTTGGAGTGCAGGGGCTTTCTCCTTGCAACCCTGCCATGCACACCATTGTTGTTCAGTGTTCTTCTGATGGTGGACTCATGAACATTAACATTAGCCAATGTCAGAGAGGACTTCAGTTGCTTAGAAGTTACCCTGGGGTCCTTTGTGACCTCGCCAACTATTACACACTTTGCTCTTGGAGTGATCTTTGTTGGCCGACCACTCCTGGGGAGGGTAACAATGGTCTTGAATTTCCTCCATTTGTTCACAATCTGTCTGACTGTGGATTGGTGGAGTCCAAACTCTTTAGAGATGGTTTTGTAAACTTTTCCAGCCTGATGAGCAACAACAACTCTTTTTGTGAGGTCCTCAGAACTCTTCTTTGTTTGTACCATGATACACTTCCACAAACATGTGTTGTGAAGAGCAGACTTTGATAGATCCCTGTTCTTTAAATAAATCAGGGTGCCCACTCACACCTGATTGTCATCCCATTGATTGAAAACACCTGACTCTAATTTCACCTTCAAATTAACTGCTAATCCTAGAGGTTCACATACTTTTGCCACTCACTATTATGGGATCATTTTCCTTAACTAAAAAATGACCAAGTATAATATTTTTGTCTCATTTTTTCATATTTATGCAGAAATATAGAAAATTCTAAAAGGTTCACAAACTTCCAAGCATCACTGCAACTGCTCAGTGATCCAGTTTTTGTGCTCTTTTGCTCACTGGAGTTTTGCACTTCTGTTTCTCTTGGTCATCTGCTGTTATAACCCATCCGTGCTAAGGAACAATGAGCTGTGCATTCAGACACGTTAGTCGGAGCAAACTGTTGTTATTCGGCTGCAGTTTTCTTGACAATGCACCACCTGTTTTTCAGAACAATTCTTGACATCCTGCTTTGCCCCCTTTCGTTTTTGAGTTTATGTCCACAGGATCCCCTTTTGCTGGATGTTTTTCCTACGATCACACCATTCTTGGTGTACCCTCAACACTGCTGCATGAGAAAACCTCCACAAGGTTAGCAGTGTTTGAAATACTGACCCTAGCTAATCTAGCACCAATGACCATATCTTGTCCAAAGTTGTTGAGATCGCTCGATCTTCCAATTTTCTTTTAGACTCACAATGAATCTGATCCCCAGAACTGTTGCTGACTTGCTATTATGCTGCATTGTAGGATATATACTACACAGTATCCTAAATTGATCAAGCAATACCAAGAACTTAATCAAAGGCACACATGTGAACAGTTAACAGTGTTTCTTTTGCACAACCTCAAGAAAAGTGATCTGTTATTTAGTACAAGCAGCTCAGTTGCTATCGAGGCAAATATTTGGTTCCAATTCATGCAAAATCTAGACAAAAAAAACAAATCCAAGGCTTGATTCCAGTTTGGCAGTGCAACATGTCCAGATAATCAAGACTATCTAAACTCATGCGTGCAATCTAGCCCAGTGGTCACTGTGTGGATTGTTTACGCCTGGCGTTTTCCTGACTTCCAGCATTACTGTATGCAAAGTAATAGGAACTAAGTGATGTAAGAAATGTAACGTTGCCCAGAAAAACTTAATGGCAAATCTTTCCTGATGCAGTCTTTCGAAATAGAGGCAGAGATGATTACAAGCGCTTTGGGTTTTTTTTCCTGTAGTGAATCAGGGAATTGTCAGCAGTCATGATATTAAGGTCAATTTTGTTTTATCTACTTGAACCTTCCAGCATGATTGCACCCTGACTGACAGCTGAGGTCTCATCAAGAAGCTTGGAGTTGCCAGTAAATTCTCTGCATGCACCAGTCCAGCTTTCTTCTTTTCACTAAAAGCAATTCAGATGATTGTGGGCTACCATGGCTCTACTAAGTTTCTGCAGTTCTAATTGCCCAATAAACCTGTACAGAACACTGTGGTTATTTGTCCTATTAAAGTAGAGTCCTCCTGGTTATGGGGATTGACATGTTATAACCGATATTCAAGGACAGTGGCACTATTGCTTGTGGTTCTGTAACGTACTACTGCTCTTAAGCTCTAACCCCTGCCTCTGCTCATGGATCTGCGGCGTTGATTGGCTGTTGAGGTGACCTGCTGATTACGGCCACGATGTTCGGAGTTAAAAGACTTCAAGAGAATTTAAATAATTTATTTTCTTTTATATTTTGCTATCATTTTTAAGACCTGTGACAACTCACAGCTGGAAGTAATTGATTACCTTACAACTGCACGTGTATACATATTTCACTAGAATTGAACAGTAGGTTCTCGTAGTCAACATGTTTGATGCAAAATGACTAGGTGTAAAGGCTAGACCAACTTTGACAAGGGTCAGATCATTATAGCCAGAAGACTAGATCGATCTGATTATCTCAGAAAGGACAAGGTTCTTGGTGTGCTCACAGTCAGCAGTGGTAAGAACTTACAAACAGTTGTCCAAGGAGTGGCTACCATAAACCAGTGACAGTGTACTGGGCCCACAAGGTACACTGAATTTGTCTGGTTCAACCCGACAGAAGGCGTACTTTGGCACAAGTCTAAGAAACTTAGATTTTTTTTATACTAGTTACGGAAGGAAACCTGTCCAACACTTTCAATGGACATAAGACTCCATGACTTCAGTTTCATCAGATTTATCATCTACGTCGCCCAAGGAGGTTGGGTCCCTTTTTGAGTCTTGGTCCTCCCAAGGTTTCTTCCTCATAACACTTAGGGAGTTTTTCCTTGATATTGCCGCCCTAGGCTTGCTCAATTTGGGATTTGACATAGATATTAGGAGGTAATCTGAACTTGTAAAGTTGCTTTGAGACACAATGCTCCATTGTATAAAGCGCTATATAAATAAACCTGACTTGACTTAAATACACTGGGAATGAACTTTGTTCATGCACAATGGAACCAGGTTTCTGTAGTCCGATGAGTCCCACTTTCAATGAAATGAAATGGATGGTTAGGTACATAAACTTACTTGGTATTATGTGGCATTGTGGCATGCATGTTCACCCAGCTTTACACAAGCCGAAGACCATGTTTACACTAGGTTGTTGCATGTGTCTTGTGTATCAGCATTATGTCTGGATAGGGAAGAGTGATATAAAAATGTGTGTGTAAATGCACCTGTGATGTTCTGGCAGTAAAAAGACTTGGGTGTACTGCAGGTGTTAAGTGCAAGAGAAGGTGTTTTATTAAATCCCAATCATGCATTGAAATATATAATATTAAACAGTCCAAAAAGTGAAAATAATTGAGTACACAACAAATGAGGACACGTTCAATAAATGTCCAACAACTGATCACTCAAATTTGGGCATTTCCAACCTCGCTCAATCACTTTTCTGCCAAAACCTTTCCACCTTGATGTAAATGAAGCTCTTTAGCACAGGGGAGGTGATCTAATAAAGGCAAAAAGCTTCCATGAGGACGTTGCTTTCTTGAAATAATCACAGGTAAATACATTCTCCTTTATGTGGTTCAGTTAACTAGAAATTAGGGCTGGGCAAATACATTTTCTCCATTATATGGTTAAATTAACTAGAAATTAGTGCTCGGCAGTATACCAGTTCATCCGGTCTACCGGTCTTTTAATTTCCCATATCGTATGGATTTTTCATATACCGGCTTATCGTAGCATAGCAGAAACAAGTGCCGTGTAGAATGGCATTCTGGCTTCAGCTCCTTAGCTAAACAGGTAGCATAACTGTCTGCTAAAAGCTGGGAGAGGCTCAATTGTTACGGTAGAATAAGGAATAAAAACAGAGATGCAAAAAAAGAACTTGTACCCACACTAGGAGCTGTGTCTGCAGTTTGGAAGTTATTTGGCTTTAAAAAGTCCGACGCAGATCAAATGGCTGTAGGCTATATTGCAAACTTTGTCGAGCTTACTTCATCACCTCAGCAGAAAACATAATGGAATACCAAGAGTGTATTACGGTTGTTCAATACAGTTAACCATTAGTATAAGAGAAACAGTGAAGCCAAATTATTCAAGGTATGTCTTTAGCCAAAACAGCCATGTATATTTTTAAAGTTCTGTTTTCAACACGTTGCAGTTTGCACAATAAAAAATTGTTTACATTTGGCAGCTGTTTCGTGTGTACTGATTCTTAATATTGTGTGATGAGAAGTCAAATATAGTAATCAAAACCTTCATTATATTCATGATGAAAATATATAAAACCTATATAAAATCGAATCATGCCCAATTAAAAATAAATAACTAAATACAGTGATGTATCATGAAACTGCTAGAATCTATAAAAAGGCCGAACCTGTGACAGTTTGGTCAGACTGCCCAGCACTGCTACAAATCTACAATCTCCAATAATGTTAAGTAAGAAATAAAATACTTAAGCAATTCAGTTCTATTGCTAAGTAGCGTTAAACATTTTCCTTAGCAATTAAAATAACTTTTATTTGACAGTACATGGTTTTGTTTCCTGCAGGTTTTTATCCTCCATCAACAGCTACAAACCCAAGACAACTGAACACCTATCAGACAATTAATAAAGGTTTTGAACCACAGTCTGCTTTTATTTATTTACATTTACAGCATTTAGCAGATGCCCTTATCCAGAGCGACTTACAATTTATACAATCTTATAATCTAAGCAATTGTGGGTTAAGGGTCTTGCTCAAGGACCCAACAGTGGCAGCTTTTGGCGGAGGTGAGATTTGAACCCTGGACCTTCTGGTCCAGAGTCCAGTATCTCATCAGCTAGGCTACCACAGGCCCTATTTATTAGATGTTTCACAGAAATAGTCTATAAATTCATATAGTGACTGAGAACTGCTCCGTCACACACCCCAAGAACCATTTCTATCCAATTTTAATCCAATTTGTCAAACCACTTCAGGATTCAGCATACTACCCACAATATTAAACAAGTGAAAATGCATCCATCTCCAAAATGCATCTGACTGCCAAAACCATCCAATACCTTACGACATAGCACAGATCATTACTGAGCTCAATCCCTGCATGGTTATACAAACTAAAGCAGGGTGTGCAGAGCTGGTGAATGTGAGCATTTTTTGTGATTTTTATTAGTAATTTGGACAGATATTGTTGTTCAAACTAAACTGTAAATACGATCACCTCCATACCTCCACACAGTAGTTGTGCTTGTTGTACCTGCAGCCAGCATCACCTCTGGTATTAAATGTTCTAAATACCTCTCTGCTTCTGAACATTAACTCTCTTTTGGTGTCATCTTCTTAATTTAAAGAAATGTGAATAGATTATGTAAAATCACGACATTTGATTCAGCAACCAATTTTTGCAAATATAAACTGGAGTGAAGGGTCCAGTGTTACCAGCTGATTTACATATTAATGAAAGACACAGCAATTGTATTTCAGTCTGGCTGACTGGAGACTCATTTGACTATTAAGTGTTAATGCATGTGATTAAAATATTATTGTTGATACAATCCAGATACACCAACACACGATGATACATCAACACATGATGCACAAGATACATCTACACATGATGACCGATTATAAAGATGGTGTAAGATTATCATATCTACTTCCACGTCTTGATTTGCATCTTTCCCCACAAGGCTGTTAAAATCTTTAGGATTGTGATTTAAAACATGTCTAATGCAGGTTTATATTAAGCGCAGGTGAAAGCATCTCATAGCAGGTCTCGCAGGGCACAACTGGCATTAGCACCAGCTTTAAGCTGACACCAGCAACCAGCTGAAATGTCACATGACATGAGAAGAAATCAACACAGAACACCATGGACTATGGTTGTTTTATGAAGTTCAACAAGATATTAAAGCAGCATTTGTGGTTGTAGTGTTGTTTGGAAATAAAAGTCACCAATAGTATGAACGTGTTAAGACACCTGAGCACACCTGCAGTTAAGGCTATTTCTTAACACACTAATCTCTTTTTACTACCTGGATTCTTTACATAGTCTAATAACCGCAGTTTAGACCCCAAAATGCACACCTTTTTAAATAATTGTATTGCTTTATAATCCACAGAGAACAAGAGCCAAACTGTACTGAGGTACGAGCTCTCTTAAAATCTCTTGTTGGGGACTGTGGTAGACTAGTTAAGGTACTAGACTATGGACCAGAATGTCTAGGGTTCAAATCCCACCTCTGCCAGGCAGCCACTGTTGGGTTCTTAATCCACCATTGCTTAGATTGTAAGAATGTATCAGTTGTAAGTCACTCTGGATAAGGGCATCTGCTAAATGACATAAATGTATTTATTCAAAAGGTAATACAGAGGAAATGTATGGCCCAGCTCCCAAAAACTAATTTATGCTCTACACCTTAAAACCAAATCACATATGATATACAGTTCCTTTTACAACATTTAGCAGACACGTTTATTAACTTACAATTAAAAAGCTGGACCTTACTCAAGTGCCTAATAGTGGCCACATGTTGGACCTTGAGATGTTCCAGACCTTTAACCACTCAGCCACCTCCATCTCATATTCAAATTATTACAGGCCAACAATTTTGAAAATATAGTTTATAAACAGTTAAGTAGTTAGTCACTGTATAAGCCACACTGAGCCATTCCACTGAATGGGCGCCAAATTCATCCCCAGGACATTCCACGTATAAATAATTACTATAATTAACTGTAAGAAGCATTTTATTATTCATCAAGGTGTCCTGCACAGGGACGCAATTGCAAATTTAAGGTATATCATTTAAAACATAAAAACTACCTAGAACACTGAAAAATAATTTTTTAGCTGTCCCTGGTCTCTAACATTAGATTTTTCAATAAAATATAATAATTAAAATCCATCAGAAATCTTATGTTTTTTGTATTGTTGTGTCTCTCTATATCTCGTCTATGCCTTACATATATATTTATTAAGGAATCCATAATAATTTACTTTAAAATACAACCCCAAATCAGCAAATGTTGGGACAGTATGGACAAAGCAAAAACAAATGCAGTGTTTCTTAAATTTCCTTTGACTTTTGTTTAATTGAAGACAGTATGAACCCAAGATATTTCTTGTTTTGTCTAATTAACTTCATTTAATTCATTAATAATCGTCCATTCCTGCATTTCAGGCTACATTCCAAAAAAAAGTTGGGACAGGGTCATTTTAGGGCTAGTAATTAGGTAAAAAAACTAAATAATGATGTGATTTCAAACAGGTGATTGTAATCATGATTTAGTACAAAAGCAGTATCCATAAAAGGCTGAACGTTTGAGGAGCAAATATGGGCAGATGATCTCCAATTTGTCAACAAATGCATGACAAAATTATTGAAATGTTTCCAAATAAAGACTGGAAGGGATTTACATATTTCAGTCCTAACGTTTTCTGATTTGATTGTTTTGCATTGTGTTGTTGAATAATGCATGGACGCCCATGGAAAAGATGTCATCTAGAAGGCAGCGTATGTTGCTCTAAAATCTCATTTACTTGTCTACATTAATGCTGGCATCACAGAAGTGGAAATGACCTTTGCCAAGGGCACTGACCCAACCCCATACCATGAAAGAGCCTGGCTTTTGGACTTATAGCTGATAACTTTGAGCACACAGTATGAATTTCAAAAGACTACGGATTCATCTGACCACAATAT
Source organism: Ancistrus triradiatus (assembly GCA_025084515.1). Taxonomy (NCBI): domain Eukaryota; kingdom Metazoa; phylum Chordata; class Actinopteri; order Siluriformes; family Loricariidae; genus Ancistrus; species Ancistrus triradiatus. Next base: position 130,575 of record JAJAGP010001473.1, read on the forward strand.
ACATTTCCACTGTGATGGTCCATCCCAGCCAAGCTCACAGAACTTGACACTGTTTACATAAGTCTTGTTTTTGTACATTAACATTTTAAGTGGCATTTATGAATATAACTCCATATGGTAGCCCTTGATAAAGTAATCCCTTGCCCATGTAGTTCTATCAGGTATTGTTGAATGTTGTTGAATGTAACGACTGAGGAATCAGAGACCACGGGAGTTGTTTAGGCTTGTGGCCTTGTCCTTTATGTACTGAATTTTTCCTTAAAATTTCTTGAATTGTTTAATTATATTATGCACTGTAGAGGGTGAAATATGTAAATCCCTTCCAGTTTTTTTGAGGAACATTGTTTTTTACAAGATTTCATTCATTTTCTTACACATTTGTTGATAAACTGGAGATCGTCTGGCCATCTTTACTCCTCAAACAGTTTTGTGGATGCTGCTTTTTTGTAGCAAATCATGATTATAATCACCTGTTGACCTCACCTGTTTAAAATCAAATAATTATTTAATTTTTTTAAATTCATTACTAGACCTAAATTACCTTAATCGCAACTTTGTTTGGAATGTGTTACAGGCCTGAAATGCAGGAATGAAAGTTTATTAATAAATGAAATGAAGTTGCCCAGAAAAACATGAAGTATCTTGGGTTCATACTATCTGCAATGAAATAAAAGTGAAAGGAAATGTAAGACATGCCGTTTTTTGTCAACTTTTTTCTGATTTTGGGTTGTACAAATTTTTGTAATTAGGGAAAATACTACAAATCACATGTTCAATAGGACGTTGTATCACCTGAATCTTCTGGTATCATGGGAAGATCAGAAGCAAGTTCTCTTTTATTTTTCTCTGTATATTTGATTATACTGTGACTATGACTGAGAAGGTCAATCTCAACTTACTATCCTGTTTCTGATTTATTTCTATGTTAATTGTTTATTGTAAAAATATATTTTGTTAACTCATTAGAATGTGCTCAGTGTCCTAATGCTGTTTGTATGGATGCCATGTGATTACAGGTTATGTATTTGCTAATTCTGTGCTGAAAACTCTGTTAGTCATAAAAAGAGGAACAGGACTGAGTAACATTAATGGTAGAAACAATGTAAAATAAATTTTAGTTGCCTGAGATTGACCAGTATTCATTATGAAGAGTTAAATGTGTGTGTTGTTAGATTCAATGTTGAAAAATGTATAGAAAATTAAGTTTAATTTTTAAGAGTTTGAACAAGCAAATGGCACCCATTCGGCAGAATGACTCATATACTAATTACTGGCTGGCCAATAACTTTCACAGTTTCATATACATGCATCTGTGGAACATAACCATGTGGAGGGCATGCATTACAATTATTTGTCATATGGAGTCCATGATGTCATTTATCCTAACAAGGTTCCCAGGGTCCCTGGAGGAAAAACAACAGTACAGCACTGTAGATCCTTCACCTTAATTAACAGTGTATATTAGATGCTTTTCTGTGTAGCCATGTTTCTTTTTACACTAACCCTGAATATGTGTTGCTCTGTGATCTGGCCATAAAACCCAGACACGAAGTTCCAGTAGAACCTACCGAACTCTATGTGACTTTAAGTGCATACGGACATTTTCATTCATGTTGCCACTCAAATATATTCATGAAGCTTAAAACAGCTTGGTGTCATTCATTTTTTGAGACTACTGCTATTCACCCATGGTTGTGGCTTGATGTTTAGGCCACTGTACTATTTCTAAAAGGATTGTGAGTTCTAATCCCAGCTCTACACAACTGCTACTGTTGTTTTTGTGAGCTAGAGCCTCAACTGAGCAGCTGTACTGTTAGTTGCTTTTAAATCTTATAGAGTAGTAAACACTGGACAGAAAGCCAGTTGTGTGGTGCTTTAGCCTAAAGGTTGTGAGACATAAATAATTCATTTTGTTTTGTATTGAATTTTTGTACTTGCATTGGCTTGAAATTCACCCTCTTTTCCTGATTGTGTTGTCCTGACATTGGGTTTGTTATTGTTTTCATCATTTGCCAATATAAAACTGTGATCTGACCAAGCTTTTCATGTTGAACTGGCTATGGGATCAGTTCCTATTTGTTTCCCTTGTATTTACTGAAGTGGGTTGATCCTAATGAGACTTGACGTGGTGCCTCAAAGGCCAACTGAGGTCATCTGCAATATGTCCATAAAAGGTCTACATTGTGTATTATTTATGTAGAAGCTATTGTTGAAATCTGCGGTAGTAGTGTAGGTTTTTATACTGAGGTTACTCAAATATATTATTTACATCAAATAATACATGTCACTGAATAAGCTATATGGGCTGTTGTAGATTTATTTTGTGAGGTCAAAAGTTTCATTTTCCAAGGTTCTGTGCACAGAATAAGCTAAGATCTATACCAGTAGGGGGAATACTCTATGAATAAAGATATTTTACATTACTTAGCCAAAATTACATGGACACCTGGGGACATCCATATGTGCCAACATAACATCTCATTCCATAACAATGAGCAATCATTTTTTTTAACCTTTTCTCTGTTATATCAGCCCTGGTGTTGGGTAAATAGGTTCGGTTCCAGTTGGTGTACTAGCTAATTTTTGTCCCAATGGCAATGGCAACCTACAAATCTGGATTTGTCTGACAAATACCCAATAATATTTGACAGCTTCAATCAGAGACTACAGGTGTGATTTGGAGTGGGAAAAAATAAGGCACATTAATCAATGGTGAATCTTCTGGCTTGACTGAATCATTGGAAAATGAGGCCCACTGGTCTCTGGGCATATCACTTCTGTGTTTGGCTTCCACCATGTCTTGTTTTTCCATTAAAGTAGGTAAATTAGAGTGATTCACTGCATCAGAGTGTACATTTTACCATTACGTGACTTGACCTGACTGGGAGATGGTTCTGTTTGGTTTTGCATGAGCTACAAGAGTACCTCATTAGCAAATAGATTTTGTTCACATCAACTTGCCTTGAAAAGCTATTCAAGAAAGTGTCAGGCAAATGTTATATATTATATTATATTATATTATATTATATTTATATATTTCCAGTATTTAATGGCCATAATTGCCCTGCTCTCTGGGTGGGAAGTGAAGGTTGCACAATGGTCTAGCTCCTTGATGAGAGTAGAGTATAAATCAAAGCAAGCATCTTTGAGAAGCAGAAACCTATTACATTCTGCAACATGATAAAATCTTATGACAGTAACAGCCCATACTTTTCCATATTCATATGAAATATTTTCCATACAATTAAGCTGAAACTGACCTTTTCAGCATATGAAGGCAGTTCATGTCATAATTCAAAGCATGCATAAATATTATACAATGTTTTTTTTATTATACAAATGGATGTATGGAAATGGAATTTTAATACTGACTATCAAGTGCATATTTGTGCAGGGCAGTACATCAGTTCTTTGAAGAAACAGGAACATTTAGGCCCAGTTTATTGTGAATACATTTGCATCCATGTTTTGTAAGGATTTCTTATTAAGAACACGTATTAGAAACATATGCTCATGTTTGCTTCTACTTTCTGGTCTTCAGTTTTTATTTTTGCCTCTTTGTGTGTGTGTGTGTGTGTGTGTGTGTGTGTGTCTTGGGGTATGTTTCCTCAAGAGCAGTGGCAGGAAGTGCATGTTCTTTTGTCTCGTTGCAATTACTAGCGCAGTTGAGGTCAAATGGCTGACTGATTGTCATAGCTTACAGATGTCCAGCAATATGAATGTTTTGGAGTTTAGGATTAATTACACTGGTTAACAATGATTTTATCCCATGCAAAAAATACATATTTGGAATAGCAGTTTCTTAAAATGTGCTCAAATTGAGTTAAAAAAATACTGTATTATTCACCTTTTTTAGTATGTTTGAAAACAAAAAACAGTGTCAAGTCAAGCCAGATTTATTTTTATAACGTTTTTTACAATGGAGCATTGTCTCAAAGCAACTTTACAATTTTAGATTATCTCCTAATATCTACGTCCAATCCCAAATTGAGCAAGCCTAGGGCGACAGTGGCAAGGAAAAACTCCCTGAGTGTTATGAGGAAGAAACCTTGGGAGGACCAAGACTCAAAAAGAGACCCAACCTCCTTGGGCGGCGTAGATGATAAATGTTATTGTGTTATTGTTGATTGAAGTAAGAGCTGTTTGCCTTGATTATAATGCAGGTCCAGTCATTTTAGTGTTATTAAGCAAATCTGAGGCTGAAATAGTTCATCTTAGAAGAATAACTACTAAAAGAGGGATTATTTTGAATAGTCAATATCCAGTTAATTACACAGTGTAGTGTGAATTCAGGCATTCCTCTCTCTAGATCAGACAAATAGCTCTAACTGAACTAAAATGACTACTCTAATTTTATCTAAAAACACATAAATTAATAATTTAGTAAGCACATTAAATTATTTAATATGAAATAAATTAATGAATATAAAAAAAGAAATGAACAAAACCAGAAAAATCTAAACTTCACTACATGTGGTGTGTTGTCCCCTGTCTCCCTTCAGCCAAGGCCAAGAGTGCCTGCATGACTTCCCACCTAGCTGGAAGGCACCTCCAGAACATGGGTCACTGCAGTGGTGAGGCAGAAAACTGCTGCTGTGCCACCAAAATGTGCCACCAAAATTTATTAATATTTTTGTTAAACAATCTAGGTATGATGCCAATGCTGAGTGTTCAACATTCATAAGGACCAAACAAGTCACAGTTTGACTTCTAAAAAGATGACAACATTATTTTAGCCTATTCAAAGAACCATTTGAAATATTTAAAAGTTAGAGTGTAAATGTTTTTTTTTTTCAAATTACAAATATTCATAATTATTGTGGTGTGTGTTCTCCAATTCAACCCTCCACAAAAAAACGAATTAATTTAAAAATAAAACGTGTATATTGTTGCCACACTTGCCATGTAATACTGTACTTCACATGACTAAAACAGACATATAGTAACACTGACCCACCGCGTGTTTCATTATAAAGAGTGTAATTAGTCCTGTTTAATGGGACGAAGTGCAGCACATTTTGACTAAAGTATGGGATAATTTTTGAAAAGTAGTTTTGAAGAATCTGTTGCTACTGATGCATTTTGTCTGCGATCACATGCATCTTGATAAAAATCGTGTATCATGAAAATGTGTCACTCAACACTCATTAAGGGCCTTGCTCAGTGACCCAACAGCAGCAGCTTACTAGTGGTGGGGTTTGAGCTCTTCACCCTCTGGTCAGTAGTCTGGTACCTTACCTGGTGCTTCACCACAGTCCCACCAACACATTAAGATCTACAGTGGGGCAAAAAAGTATTTGGTCAGCCACTGATTGTGCAAGTTCTCCTACTTAGAAAAATGAGAGAGGTCTGTAATTTTTATCATAGGTACACTTCAACTATGAGAGACAAAATGAAGAAAAAAAATCCAGGAAATCACATTGTAGAAATTTAATTGTAAATTGTGGTGGAAAATAAGTATTTTGTTCAATAAATTTGGTTCAGTTCAATACTTTGTAACATAACAACTGTAGCTGGTATTTTGGCCCATTCCTCCATGCAGATCTCCTCTAGAGCAGTGATGTTTTGGGGCAACACAGACTTTCAACTCCCCCCACACATTTTCTATGGGGTTGAGGTCTGGAGACTGGCTAGGCCACTCCAGGACCTTGAAATGCTTTTTACAGAGCCACTCCTTCGTTGCCCAAGCAGTGTGTTTGGGATCATTGTCATGCTGGAAGATCCAGCCACGTTCTATCTTCAATGCTCTCACTGATGGAAGGAGGTTTTGGCTTAAAATCTCACGATACATGGCCCTGTTCATTCTTCTCTTAACACGGATCAGTCGTCCTGTCCCCTCTGCAGAAAAACAGCCCCAAAGCATGAGGTTTCCACTCCACATGATATTCTGGATCATCCATATGCTCTCTGGCAAACTTCAGACGAGCCTGGACATGTACTGGATTAAGCAGGGGAGCACGCCTGGCACTGCAGGATCTGAGTCCCTCTCGGCGTAGTGTGTTACTGATGGTAGCCTTTGTTACTTTGGTCCCAGCTCTCTGCAGGTCATTCATCAGGTCCCTCCGAGTAGTTCTGGGAATTTTACTCACCGTTCTCATGATCATTTTGACCCCACGGGATGAGATCTTGTGTGGAGCCCCAGATCGTGGACTTGTATCAATGGTCTTTTATGTCTTACAATTGCTCTGACAGTTGATTTATTCACACCAACCTGCTTGCCTATTGTAGATTCACTCTTCCCAGCCTGGTGCAGGTTTACAATTTTCTTCCTGGTGTCCTTCGACAGCTCTTTGGTCTTGGCCACGGTTGAGTTTGGAGTCTGACTGTTTGAGGCTGTGGACAGGTGTCTTTTATACAGATAACGAGGTCAAACAAGTGCCATTAATACAGGTAATGAGTGGACTTATTTTCCACCATGATTTACAATTAAATTATTTTAAAATCCTACAATGTGATTTCCAGGATTTTTTTTTTCATTTTGTCTCTCATAGTTGAAGAGTACCTATGATGAAAATTACAGACCTCTCTTTCTAAATAGGAGAAATTGCACAATCAGTGGCTGACTAAATACTTTTTTGCCCCACTATATTTCATGAATCTTCAACAGAAACATTGTAATGCAAAAGTATATCATTTTATTGTATCAACAATGAATTGAGTACCAACCTTGAGAAGATTCTTCTTCTTGGTTTGCTTTAAATTTCAGACCGTCTCTCAGTCTAATGCATTTGTTTATTCCTAACACTAATTATACAGTAAACCTGTTTTCCTTCACCAGACCCCACCCATGTTGCATTACGGTTTATTTTTGAGCTATTTTGTTGAGGCGCATGTAAACCCTGCATTATCAGCTTTTGCATTTGCACTCATGTGGTCAATGTTGATGGCCAGCACTTGTTTGTTGTCAGTGCAGCTTTATTTACAGCATCTGTTGTGCAGCATGTGCTTTCTCAAGGGCTGCAGGGGATTCTAACAATTCAAGCTCAGAAATCAGAGATGCAGTCGGCTGATTGTTTGTATTTAGGCAGATTCCAGTTTTGCAAAGGTTTATCTGTCTTTTGTCTCATGATTGTTATTTAGAACCGCCCTTTCAGAGAAACTGGGTTTTATTTATTTCTTTAGATCTGATTGGCATGATTGCTAACTGTGGAGAAAATAATAATAATTACTTTTAAAACATTGGCATGGCAGCATTTACTATCAAATCAAGCTTGTACTAATAAAAAGCAACAACACGTTGCACATGACCCTTCATGAAAGACAATACTAGCAGGTTCTTTTGTAAAACAGGACCCTAACACAACGTGCCAGCTGCAAAACGTTAAATGATAATGGGATGTCCCGCTGGCTCTCCCATAACTTCCACTTTTCCCACTTTACATATTAAACAGTAGAGGTTTATCTTTCCCCAGCAGACCATCACAGAACCTGAAACACAGAATGCAAGTTTGTCTATAGATTATAGTCATATTTAGAAGAAACTACAGCCTGAATGTGATGGTCTAAAGCTACTGATGAAAAATTGAAGGTTTGCAAACGAAAACATTTGGCCATTAGGAAGAGGCATTGTGGCCATTTGACTGAAGTGCCTGTAATGTTTATGTGATTTGAGGTCAGCCATGTGCATATAATCTTCATCGAGGATGCTTTTAAGCATTACAGCATTTTTCTACTTGTTTCTGCAAGACCCAACATTTGTAAATGTTTTAGTTGAAACTTTCACTGTGAAATAAGCTGTCCCTCTGGATGACCCTTAGCTTAACTACAGTCTGCTATTTCATTATTTTCTTAGAACTGCCACCTTTTAGCTCACGTAGCTGTTTAGTAGGGCAATATTTTCTCAAGCATTTATCTATGGATACATTTATGTTGATTTAGAAACCATTTCTCTACAGTTTATTTAGTTTATTTGTCTGTGACAGTGGCCATTAATACACACCAGAACAATAAGTGAGCCAGTGCTGGGCAAGAGGCTGATTTTAGCTGATACAGTCAGCCTCATACAATGGTAGCCAAAAATCGCTCATATGCACGTATGCAGTATTCTGACATTTATCAGCGGTTGCTTAGTCCCGCTCTGTTTTCTCAAAGAAGGAAAACCACAGTATCTGAGATCACTTTATATGTTTTTGGAGTGTTTTCTGCAATTGTCAGGTGGTTATTAGTGTGGTTGTTAGGTCTGCAAATAGGTATTATAATACAGTGGGGCAAAAAGTATTTAGTCAGCCACTGATTGTGCAAGTTCTCCTACTTAGAAAGATGGGAGAGGTCTGTAATTTTCATCATAGGTACACTTTAACTATCACGGTGTAGGATTTTTAAAGAATTTAATTGTAAATTATGGTGGAAAATAAGTATTTGTTCAATAAATTTGGTTCAATCAAACACTTTGTAACATAACCTTTGTTGGCAATGACAGAGGTCAAATGTTTCCTTGTAAGTATTCACCAGGTTGGCACACATGTAGCTGGTATTTTGACCCATTCCTCCATGCAGATCGCCTCTAGAGCAGTTGATGTTTTGGGGGCTGGGTTGTGGGCCAACACAGACTTTCAACTCCCTCCACTAATGTTCTATTGGGGCTGAGGTCTGGAGACTGGCTAGGCCACTCCAGGACCTTGAAATGCTTTTTACTGAGCCACTCCTTTGTTGCCTGAGCGGTGTGTTTGGGATCATTGTCATGCTAGAAGACCCAGCCACGTTCCATTTTCAAATGCTCTCATGATGGAAGGAGGTTTTGGCTTAAAATTCTCACGATTACCCATGGCCCCGTTCATTCTTTCCCTTAACACGGATCAGTCGTCCTGTCCCCTCTGCAGAAAAACAACCCCAAAGCATGATGTTTCCACCCCCATGCTTCACAGTAGGTTTGGTGTTCTTGAGATGCGACTCAGCATCCTTTTTCCTCCAGTTGAGTTTTTACCAAAAAGTTCTATTTTGGTTTCATCTGACCACATGATATTCTCCCAATCCTCTTCTGGATCATCCATATGCTCTCTCTCAAACTTCAGACGGGGGTCTGGACATGTACTGGCTTAAGCAGGGGGGCACGCCTGGCACTGCAGGATCTGAGTCCCTCTCGGCGTAGTGTGTTACAGGTAATGAGTGGGGGACAGAAGAGCTTCTTAAAGAAGAAGTTACATGTCTGTGAGAGCCATAAATCTTGCTTGTTTGTGGGTGACCAAATACTTTTTTTACACCATGTTTTACAATTCAATTCTTTAAAAATCTTACAATGAGATTTCCTGGATTTTTTCTCATTTTGTCTCTCATAGTTGAAGTGTACCTATGATGAAAATTACAGACCTCTCTCATCTTGTTGGAGAACTTGCACAATCAGTGGCTGACTAAATACTTTTTTGCCCCACTGTATATAAATATTAGGGGTATGCAATATGTGTAGTCTAATATAATATCTTAATTGTTGTTTTATTGATGTGAGAGCTGACATCATCGATCGTGTCACTCACTTCGCAAAAAAACAGTCAAAAACATGCCATAAGAGCTCACATATTCACTGTGTCACATAGCCAGATAGGAAAGACTCTGCACATGTGCACTGTGTGCATGCAGCCTACTAGCACCACAACTCAAGCCAGTGTTCTGCTTAAAAAAACATGACTGAAATTAAAAATGAGTTCACAAACTGAACCAGGAGACAAAGCACAGACATCACCGCCGCCCTCACAGTCTGCGTTGTTAGATTTAATTGCTAGACGTGGCTCGTCCTCACACACATGGAAGTGGTTCAGCTTTGTAAAGACGAATGTCAAAAGCTGGCAATCTGCTAACTATGTCTTAAATCGGTTGCCACTGAAGACAAATCAACAACTAACTTATTTCACTATCTGAAAACTAACCAGTGTGCAGAATATGAAGATTATGACAAACTTCGCGAGTCAGCTGTCCACGACAGGCTTAAATCAGCCAAGATAGCAGCATAGAAACACACTCAGCAAACCTTAGCAGAATTCAAAAAAGTGCCTTACGACAAGGAAAGCAACAAATGATAAAACAATTGCTGTTTCCAATTGCATCATGAAAGACACGGTGCCAGTTCAGTTGTTTGAGAAAGGTGGGTTCAAACAACTTTTGAATATTTTAAACCCAACTTACACAATGCCAAAGTCTCATCAAATTACCATTATCAACAGAATCCCAGAATCCCAGAAATGATCATTTTGTCAGTATCACACACCCCTAATGAATATATAATCTCATTAAGTATAGTGTGCACTGATAAACAAGCAGTGCTATTACTGATTTGTGATTTAGCTCTGGGCAGTAGAAGTGACATATTTGCTCAAAAGACAAGATAAATACTGGAAAATGATGGGAAATTGTTGTTTTGGCAGAGGAAGGACATAACGGGGTACAGTTGTTAACATTGGTTGAAGTCAGAAGAGTGAGAGTGACATCCTGAAAAAACAAAACTCACAGGTACTAGGACTGCATATGTTTTCAAAAATACATTTGCCCATGCAGTTCATAATCGCCTTCAATATTAAATATATTACAGACTGAAGAACCAATACTTTAGTGACACCAGCTGACCTAACGCACATCTTTGGAATGTGGGAGGAAGTCAGAGGACCTAGAGGACACCAGACACAGGCAGGATATGTACAGTCCACACAGGCAGGACACACACCCTGGTCTCTGGAGCACTGAGAAGGCATCGCTGTGCCACCGTGCTGCCCTACTGCTTTTGTTATTTTATTAATTACATGTGTTTATGTCTCTTTAAGTAGATCCAGACGTTCTCAATATGTAAGTCAAAGGTAAACGTGACATCCTGGGAATTCAAAGCAAGCTGTGTTCCAAGGTAGCTTTTACAACTCCTCTTTCCTATTGATGTAACTCCAGTGCAAAACTGTATGTTTACTTGAGGAGTGGAAATATCTTGTCTGTCTGTTTGTACAAACTGCTTCCATGTGTGCAGTGGTTTACTATGAGCAAAACAGAATGCTTTCTTTTCAGTTTATATTTACATTCATTCATTTGGCAGATGCTTTTATCCAAAACATCTTACAAGTGAGGAAGAATACAATCAAAGCAAAGATCGGAACAGCTCGATCTTCTAGTCACGAGCAAAGAACCTTAACCACTGTCCAATAGGCTAGCATTACTAGTTTTGGAGTCAGATGTGAATTCAGATGTTAAAGTTTGGAAGTGTTTTAAGTTACTTACTTACATAGTTATATACCTATATATTTTTATTATATAAAGCGTCACAGTCCAAAAGATCAAGAAAAAACTTATCCCAACTTACCCATGAAATCAGTTTGATAGTTTGGATGGCTCTTTTGGTGGATTTTTTTTTTCTCCTGTCGCAATATGCCAAGACAAAAACAATTGTTTTTAACATAACCACATGTGTCACAATATTTGGTTCACCAACACTTTGTGTAACCTCCCTTTGCCAACAGCACACGGTCTTTTCCTATAATGCTTGATGAGATTGTAAAATAGAAAGCAAGGAATCTGAGTCCCCTCTCAGTCTGAGTTCCCCTAGTCCTCTCTCATGGACTTCCCTCATTCGCTCAACCCGATAGGTTTTTGATGAAGTAAATATGGGATGACTAGGGGTTTATTGGCCTTTAAAACATTTTGATTTACATTATTTAGCAGACACCTTCATCCAGAGCAACTTACAATTGATATAGTCTCACAATTGTGGATTAAGGCCTTTGCTCAAGGACCCAACAGTGGCAGAGGTGGGATTTGAACCCTTGATTTTCTGGTTTATAATCCAGTGCTTTAACCACAGGCCATCACAGTTTCAGATGTAGTGGGATGTATGTGGATTTAGATGTACTCTATGTGTAAGCTCAAACTATGATCCAGTTAAAGCCAAATGATCATGTTAGATATCCTTGTACATCATGGAGTCCTTGATGCCAAGCCGGGGCGATTATAGGATCATAGCTTTAGGGGTGCTGAGCACCCCTAAATGAGACTAGCTCCCCCACCACCCCATTTTTTATGTATGTATTTTTTTTTTCCGCAAAACATTGTGCAATTGTACATTTTTACATATTTTTGGACTACCATTCCCACACTTGTGAAGAAAGAACACCTAACAAACTTCCAATAATTCTGAGCCTGTGAGCCACAAAGTGATCACTGTGATCATGCCTTTTGACTATTTTAGGTTGCTGGTACTCAATTTAGGGGCTCAAAAGGGGCTAAACACATCTATGATGCCAAGAATCCTAACAGTTCCCAGAGCAACAGCCCCATATCATCTCAAATCCTCCACCATACTTAATATTGGGCATCGGGTTCACATTTGTATTACCAGCTTTTTTATTTCGCTGTTAAGTCGTTGTTACAAAAAAAAAAAAAAAAAGTCTCATCTTTCCATATAACCCTTTTCCAGTCAAGGTCAAGTAGAATCTAGTAAATTCCAGGAGCCAAATTTTGTATTAGATTAAAGAAAACCATTTTTTGGCATGACTTCCAAATAATTTGTTGGAATGAAACCAGTGTTTAATTATGTTTAATTATAAATTGGGGACTCCAAGATCTTTTGAACATTTCCAGCCGTGACCCATGGAGTCTGTCTCAATCTCAACCTGTCACATCTCAATTATTTCACTAACAGTGATACATGCAGGCCAGCACACTTTGGTGTAATTTCATTTGTGTATTGTCTAATCTGCCACTTCAGAGTTTCTAAACATGATTTAGAAACATGATTTGATTGACCACTGAAGGTCATCTGCAAACTAGTTTTCTTGTTTTTTATTTCTAATTTCAGGATGCTTTTATAGCTAATATTGTGCACCATTCATTAATTTTCTCTACCTGCTTAATCCATTATGTCATGGGGGGTTGTGGACTATCCAGAAACACAGGGAACCAACCCTGGACAAGACTGCCAGTCCATCACAGCTCATATACATGCACACACACACACTTCTGCATTCACACTGGGACACTCTGGAGTCCTAATGCTAATTAATCTTATGCATATTTTGGGAAGGTTGGAGGAAACCAATGCAGATGCAGAGAGAACATGCAAACTTCGTACAGCACCATCCACAATGCATTATGGTTAATCATTATTCTGATGACCTGTGAGAAGTTAGTGAAGATTAACGTAGATGTTTCCAGTCTTATCCAAAAAGAGTAAGCAGGAGCTACGTTTGATTCCCCTTATTTAATCAATTACTTTCGTTTTCAAACAAATGATGGGTTCTATCAAGTGTGCTCCTGTTTGGTTGTAATGAAAATCAGCCGTTACACTGGTTCTTTGCAGATATCACTGAAAAACCGAGTTGAAGTTAAGGTATAGGTGTAGAGGCGCTACTGTCCCTTCTTGTCTTGCCTAATAACATCACTGAGAAATATCCAACAATTATTTATTCAATCTAGGGAATGGTTTTCAAAACAACTGATACAATATGATGGCCATTGTGACTTCACCACAGACTGAACAGCAGGATTACAGTGACAGTTTGCTTAACCTTTCCACTCGTTCTTCAGTAGGGGTCACAGCAGAACAAAGTTCACGTGTTGTTAGTCCGATTAGTTTGCAATCCATCAAGCACATCGAGGGCAGGGGGTCATTAAGCCCAATGAACCAGTGGTAAAGTTCAGAGGAAAGACGATGGCCTGACTGTAGCTATGAGCCAATGGTGCACTACAGGAGAAACGGCTCAGTTGCTTCTCACTTGCTTACAGGAAGTAAGCTCCTTTGCTTATTTTACTTGGTGAATAAGTAAACATGTTTCTGTTTTAGTGTACTACTTAAGGCCTACATCTATAAATGGTCAGGATACATGGCAACGCTGTTCAGTATAAATACTCATGTATATCCAATACTATTTACAAAGATCATTCAGTAACTAAATTTAATGTATGTCTTCTTTTTGTCATTTTTGTTCATTATCTCTATCTTATTTCTCTTTTAGATTGAATAAATTACAAATAAAACAGTGATGCCATTATTGACACTGGAATTTGTTTAAGGACAGCAGGGCAGAAAGTTGATGAATTGACACTTATAAATGTGCCATACTGAGACTCACCGGGGTTATGAAAAAGATAAGGTAAGATAAGGTAATCATTTATTTGTCCCACAATGGGGAAATTTACAGCTTACAGCAGCAAAGAGATAGGGAAGAACATAAACAAAATGATAAAGATTAGAAATAGGAAAATGATGTACATAATGTATTACACATTAGTATTACTGAAATAGCAGAGATCAATAATTAGAAGGGTTGTCCACAAAAATTTGCCATATAATGTAGCTGCATAATATCACTCATCAAACTTCAAGGTGACCAAATCAGAGAGGCTCACCGCTGGGAACCAGTGCTCTATCGACTAAGCCACTCTGGTTTAAGTCCCAACTCTGATGAAGAGTTCTGTATGTCAATTATATCGTTGTGTTCTGGTTTACAAAAAGTCCTGGTTCTGAAATTCATAGACAACTTGAAATTCAGACTGCACTCTGTACAGTCTCATTGTGTATCTACCGGATTATCTCCAATGTCGCCAAGGGTGGGTTCTCGAGTTTCCAGTGCTGCTGGTTTCAGATGGGGCCTGGCTGTGAGGTTGTCATATCAGCAGACCACCAGCTTCCCCAATAAGAAGTCACTGCTCCCCTTGTGTGATTTCCTTTTCCTCAAATCAGCATTTATTTTAAAGCGTACTTAGATGGCTTATTTAAAAACCTCTACCCATACTGCTAGCTGTGTAAAAAATACACATTAATAATTAAGGATTTCAAGTCAAAGAGAGGGGCAGCTTGATAGTGCAGTGGATAACACTGTCACCTCACAGCTCCAGAGACCTCATGTTTAATCTTGGGTTCCCAAAGTTTCTTACCATGCCAGAGTAGGTTTTGTCCAGGTTCCCTTCACCTTCCAAAGTCAAGTGTTAGGTAAATTCATGTCTTAAATTGTCCCTATGGGTGTATGGGTGCATGCATCTGCCCTGCGATGGATTAGCACCCGGCACTGCTTCCGGAGTGACCCTGGACTGACCCTGACCCTGAAATGATGATGTATAAATAAAGTCAAAGAGAATGGAACAGATTGCATCCAGACAGGGCTGTGTTAGGAGAATGCATACATGTTTGTTGACCGTGTAAATTTGTGTTTTGAGAATAATGGTTAGCATATTGAGCAAGTTGTATAAAGAAACGTTTGGATTTTTCCCGATAACCCAGGCTTTGTGCATGACTGTCCTCTTCATTAAACATTCAGATCTGCCCTTGAAAGGCTCTGTTACATTACCTGCATAGTAGTCTACTTTAGCTTCATGAGAGCAATGTTAAATGATAATAAAGCCAGAAAAGGTCTGAAGTAGTAAATATGTTACCCAAAGAAAATTTGGAATGACATCTGGGATGTTTCAGACCGACCTTGTTCTTCTGAGGTATCGTTCGCAAACGAGTCGGCAAGGTGAATAGTTTTTTTAGTACTGACGTGCCGTTTAATGACCGAGCCGATTCTTTGTATCGACTCTTGTCATATGAACATTGTAATGAGCCGTTCATGAACGAGCCGTTTCTTTCATCAGACTGGATTTGGAATCGTGGAGCCTATAGAGAGCCTATTTAACTGAACAACAAGACAAACGAACAGCGCTGATGTCTCTAAGAAGTGGGCCTAATTACACTGGTTATTAAAATGACAACAATGGGCGTGGCATGTGTAATTGAATTCATTCAGCAGGTTTATTTTTTATATAGACATATCGCTTTTAAAATTATTTAATTAATTTTAAACAGACCATTCAGTATCACTAACCAGAAGAAGAGAGTTAGTGCATTATAAATTAAAATATTAGGAAGGTATTTAACACTAACGATAATTGCAAAAAAACATTTGTATTATAAAAATGTTATGATAATTAATACACATGATGTTCCATGCTACAGCCTACCTCTTAGCACAAACCAGACTAATCATGACTCAAAAATGTAGCCTAATCTTTAATGTTATAATCCTAATCAATATTTGTAGAACGGATTATTGACCTTGTCACTGCTCTACACGTGATCACGTGATGTCTGCCTTGTGATAATCTATCCATTCATTTCTTAAAAATATACCGACATAAATGTTATTTTTTTTAAATAAGTTTTTAACGTATTATTATCTTAGTGTTTAACTGCACACGGCAAATTATTTGTATTTAGAACATGATTAAATTCCCTGTAAACAGGCTAGTTCATCTATATGGACCGGTTGGCCTGGCATTTTGAAATACAAAAAATGTTCAAATTCAGTGTTATTTTGTTGTATTTTAAATGTTTTTACATAACGGAGATGTGGAGGTTTAGTTTGCTATTGATAAGCTAGCTACATTCTGTTTGTATTGCTGTCTAGCCCTTGTGTTTTCTCTGACCTGTTATTGATGGAATTGCAGAATTAATCAGGTTACATTTGTTCATGTGTTTGTGCTTTCATTGCATTGCTAACAGCGCGTTAGTAGAGTACATTCAATAGCTATCACTTTTTCTTGGTCACTTCTACACACCCAGTTTTTGGGGTCACAATTTAAAACAAGAGCATCCAAGTTATAATTTTTAAAAACCTAGTATTTTAAAAGTCTGTTTTAAAGAAACATTTACAATGCCGAAACAACACTCACTGTTCATGAAAGCCGAAATGTGTGTAACTGAAATAAAGCGGCCAGAAATGTCATTCGTTCCTGCAATAAAAATGGTTAGAATGAGGCATGAATTATTAACAGAGGTATTGCGCTTTTGGATTCTGGTTTAGAGCGCCTGTAATGTTTGTAACAGTAAATATTGCTTGATACACTGGTAATATTAAAACGAATAAGAATATCAGTTGCCATTTTTATTATTATTATTATTATTATTATTCCTTTTGTCGCTTGCACGTGTTGCGTAGCGGCCCAAGACGCTAGTCCACCACTGCAGAGACCAGAGCTCGAGCTCCAGCGGTGCTCTCCGGGTCGAACACCCTATTCAGACAGGTTTGCCTGTCAGAGACGGGGGAGTCCGTCCGGGGCCCCCACCGGAACCTGCAGAAGAGTGGAGTCTCATCCAGACACGACTACGCCTGCGCCTTATACTCTCTGGGAATAGAATATAGAGGGAATACATATACATATATATATATATATATATATAAGAGAGGAGGAGGAGAGAGGAGGGAGAGAGAGATGAGAGAGATGAGAGAAGAGAGACAACGACAGAGAGAGACAAAGACAGGGAAGCAGACAGAGAGAGAGAGATAGAAGATATAGAGACAGGACAAAGGACGAGAGATATAAGAGAGATAGAGAGGAGACAAAATACATATATAGATAAAGAGAGATGAGAGGATAGAGATAGATAGATATATAGTGAGAGAACTATATATTATATATATATATATATATATATATATATATATAGCGTTTCATTAAAAGCTCAGTACACATACGAAAAACAGGTCTGTTACATAACAGACAACAGAAAGTTTACAAATACCATTTTAGTTGGTCTTTTATACTTATTCCTTCTCCATAATTAATCATCTGAATAAAGCGTAACGTTTTTAATAGCCAAATTTCATACTCGTTTGTAATAAAAGCTCAATTTAGAAATAATAAACTATCTGGCCTACATTTGTAACACACACATTTAGCCAGAACAATTAATCTTAACAGTCAGAAATATTAGTAGGTCTATAGGCTATTATGAAAATATTTTAATTGTTTTAAATTCAAATGCTTATTAACTCTAAAACTTAGGTGCCGACCACAGAACGATGAAATATATTCTAGGCCTGGTAGATAAAGTAAGATGTCTTTCTATAATAACAGACCGGACATTGTCATGATAAAAACCGAAAGATGTATTATACTGACAGTTTAAGCTTTTGGTCTGCATAAACATAATTATTAATGTCCGTATAATTTATACGTAGATTAAAAATATTGAAATTCTCCTGGTCTACAGGAGAATCCACCAAGATCATCAGGCTATTTTTAAGAAATCAATATATTATATGTCATTTCACTCGGAATAGTCACAGTCCTGTAGAGAGTCAATCTGCTTGAGTGGTCTGGAGCCTCTGCTGATATCCAAACACTGATGCATCTTCTGACATGTAATCAGTCAAATTCAACCACCTGCGTGGCATTTCAATCACACTGAATGACCTTTGTTAGCGAAACAAATATATTAATTACAGTCCACTTTTCAGATGACAGCTTGATTACATGCTTAGTGCGTGATTTATGTAACATAACAAACGTGTTACGCAGAAGACCTACAAAAACAAATAAACTACCAGCTGATTTCTTACTAGAACTGAACCTCTGAAACTGTTATAAAATCCAACGCTGTTTTACTAAGTATGGATTACTTGAATCTGACTTTACTAGCCACTGATTTTTAGTCACTTCCATGCTTCGTTTTTATTATTTATTTTTTAATGTTTGCCAAATGTATTATCCGCTATAGCCTTTCATGACACACATATTTTGATCTGAATGGGGATAAGATAAAAAGTCTAAGAATGATACTTTGGGGATAATAATATTTTTAGGCTATTCTAATAAAAATATGGTTATAGCTAGGGACAGTTACTGCTGTTTAGATTTGGAGTTTCAGTGTAGATGAACGGGAGGGACATGGCGCACTGCTGGCGGTGTCGCCTCACAGCTCCATGCAGAGACAGGGCTACGAGTTCCGGCCCAGCCGCTCTCTGTGTGGAGTTTGCATGTTCTCCCCGTATTTGCGTGGATTTCCTTCCACATTACAAACACAAGAGTTAGATCAACCGGCGTCTCTAAAATATGTGTGTGCCCTGCAATAGACTAAATAATAATAATACAAAAAAATCATGAATTTTATTATATTAAAAAAAATTAAATTATATAATAATAATAATAATAATAATAACAATAATAATAATATTATTATTGTTGTTATTATTATTATTATTATTATTATTATTATTATTATTATTATTATTGTTATTATTATTATTATTATTATTATTGTTGTTGTTATTTTTGTTAATATTATTATTATGTTGCACATTACAGATCCTAGTCCATATATTAAAACATTATTTGAATTTTGACGAGGCTAGTTTTGTCCGGTGTTCCCCAACGAAAGATGTAAAGAACACAAGAAACACTTCCACAAGTAATTTACGTTGTTATAACATACGTGCTTTTGACTGACTAGTACAATGACGAAAGTTTAAAATTGAATACATTTAAGACACAAGTAAATGAACATTAAACAATCCCATAAATATTCGTAATGCAGGTCTAAGGTTTTCAAAAACGTTGTTCTGTTACACGATTTGCTTGAATCCTCGCTGGTTTACTGGCGGTCACTCAGAAAAAGTTCACTCAATGGTTATTTAGTTACCTTTGTCCTTTGCACCTCTCACTTTTGTCTTTTGTTGGGTACAAACACACAATATTAAGGTTTGCTCTACAAGGACACATATGGATGAGACTCCTGAGGGCATGGTATTCACACGTTTGTCCCTATGCAGCTGGGACCGCATTCAACACAAATGTTGTAAGAAAAAGAACTTTTAAATCCCATTTTAAATCTGGAGAGACTGAGGACAGGGTTTTGTCCGCATAGTTGAATGATGCTGTGGCTCTCAAATAAAATTGTGTTTGTCTAAAAACAAAGATCGCTGTTACTTGTGAAATGCGCCACTAATAGAGAGCATAGAGAGATACAGCATCAGAAACAGCATTTGTTATACATTTAATAATTTTTACATGGAATAGGGTGAAATCAGCAAAGAGTGCCTAATCTGATAACGTACGTTAGATCAACATGTTACTGACAGACAGGGTTACCCATTTCACGTTGTGTGGAACAGATGCAAATTTTCAAAAAGTTACTTAACGTGACTGGAGAAATTAATCTGGGCAAGTATGCCAATAACGATTAATTTAAATTCAATAGCTTCATTTTAAAGTTTCTCTGTTCATTATTGAAAAGCCTTTGGTCAGTGACTTTTTTTTAACCGTGGAAGACTAGATAATTGAATGCAGGTACATTTAAATTAAACACCTCGAACACTTATTTACATTAATTTAATCAGCTGACACAGATGCGATAAATGAATTTAAAATGTTTCAAATTTATGCAAATTATTTATAGAATTATCAATAACAATGGAAATACCAGCATATACTGCACATTTTCTATCCAATACGCATGTCCACATGACCCAGTACACACAGCACAATAATCAAACGTGTACAGTTATGTGTGTTCTTAACAGCAACGAACAAAACAGTGCCCTGAACCCCCCTATTATACACAGTCAAGCGTTTTTAGACATCAGACCTTAAAATGAATCATTTTAATATAGTCCAGGGTTCGGAAACACTGATGTGGCTTTGCGTAATGCAAATGAATTGACTTAATGACTAAATAAAATGGTATGTTGTACTTCACCAGTCACTTTGTCCCACATTACCTGCAATAGGAGAAAGCATGAATATAAGGGTAACCCTAACCCTAACCCTGATCACCACCAAACCAACATCTTATACATCAACCCACTTTTGCTGACTGCATCCCAGTGACATAAACAACCTTCCGGATAACGAAAATGTTCATATCATATTTTACCAAACTTACAGTGGCTTTAAGAACAACTATAAACCTCAGTAAATAGTATTATTATTAATTAAAGTTTTGCATGCTTATGTATTATATAACTACGCCTGTAATATTTGTGTGTATTATTCCAAGACATGAGTCTATCAGTGGGACAATGGGTAAACTGTTACACTTAAGCTTGAGGCTCTGTATTTCAGTAATTTCAATATAAACCTAAGCAGGTCAAATGAATTACTGTATTTATCATTGGGAATGAAATGCCAGTCGGTAGTGATGTCACTTACTGGAGATTGGAGATCTATGAAAGAGCAAATTTAAAGTTTGTAAATGTTATACTGTCTACCCAAAGTGGGATGTAAAATCAGAGCAGAGGAAATCTAGAAATTTTTATTCCAAAATATTTTTCATGTTTTAACGGGAGGTATTTTACAAAGATTTTTAAAGATGTAACACATTAGCAGCACAGGGCAGAATATTAGCTTGAGGTGCCCACCCTTTCTTTTAAGGGTTTAAAGATGATTATTCTATTTTATGATCATTAAGTTATAGGCCTACAGTTCAACCATCATGTTTACTATTTTAGTATTATTATTAATTACACTGATCAGGAATATATTTATCTCATTATTATATGTAGTGCTAAATAAAATGGTCAGACAAATACAAATAGATCTGTGAATAAAAAAGTCTAATGACTATGGAGTAAACAAATTCAGTGACTGTGTGTGTGTGTGTGTGTGTGTGTGTGTGTGTGTGTGTGTGTGTGTGCGTGTTTTCAATGCATTATGACCTTTTAAAATCCAAAGAGGATATTCCAAATGTACATATTTACATAAAAGTGTACATATGTTGTTTTTTTAAAATCTGTCAGTTTCTTTCAGAATTATTGAAGTTTATGCTGTGCTGCAATACAATTTTATGAACAATAACTTCTATATGATTAAATGTGTTTGAATAATTATATATTAATAAACATATGGACATAATTGAAAAGTACATTAATACAGTATAGTATTGTTTAAAACAAAATGATTGCCACTTAATGAAAATATTTTGATTTAATTATAGCAGCCCCTGCCAAAAGTGAATTCTTTTAACCTGATTATTAAAAAAAAAAAAAAAACTACAGTCCCACTTTGACAGTAAATGCTTTCCATTATACATGAAAAAGATAGGCAGGAGAATCATTCTTCTTGTGTTTGATATTTCTTATTTTTTGCTTTTCGATTAGCAGAAATGTGTTTAATAAAAAGTGAATGGAAAGGGCTGGAGTGTCCACGTTGGCAGCAAGCCTCATGTTGAGCTGTACTAAATGCAGGTAGAAATTATATTTGGTTTAAATTTAAAAGAGATACATTTCAAAATGATTTAATACTAACTGAATAGTTATCAGGTAAAACTGTAATTTACTGCCACCACTGTGTGCTTTCTGAAAATTCTTTATGGAAAGAAACTATATGAAATAGTCTGTTTTCTGTACTATTTGTACAGGAAAACAATAACACTAAAATCATTTCAGCTTAACAGATTTTTGTGAACATGCCTCTGGTTTTATACCCTCTCCTATAGCCAACAAATATCACATCACCCAAACAACAAGACATATAGCCTAAGCTCAAACATAAAAATAAACCCATATATTTGGCACAAAACACAAAAATGAACCTCTCAATTGACAATGGCTGCATTAAAAGCATCTTCTTGAATTGGTTGTTTTTGTTTTTGCTTTATCAGTTTGATTTGGCTGCCTTGTATCAATTACTTGGACATGAGTGTAACAAAAATAGCAAAATATGACATGTAGGCCTACGTAGTCCACAACTTACCGCTGTCTAAATTTTAGACTACTACGGAATGTGAAAATAATAAGGCATATGCGTATTATTCCAATGCATTGGCGTATTATAAAAAGTGCATTATTTCAAAAGGCTGCATTTATTATCCTTTCTATTTATTCCCTCAGATGCATTCAGTGCCATACAGTTTGAATACCACTTTAGAATGATTTTTTTCTAATGGTGTTGGCAATGAACACCAGATCCTTTTCTTTTTGGAGTTCAAGAAATTGCAATAAACTTCAAGTGACTCTTTCTGATCATCAAGGTCAAATCCTCTAGTCGGGAAAAACGTAAGCATTCTGATTGCTTTAGAGAATTTCGTTAGAGACCAACTCTCGTACGTAAATGTACAAACAGATTAGAATAAACATGAGTCTGATTGATGTGTCTTGGTTGACTTCTAAACAGATTTTGGGCCCATATTAACTTTTTTAGACGACGTATTACCATCTGGTAGATGTTCCCAAGGTCGTGATGACAACAATGAAGCTCTCGTTCAGTGGATTTTTGGTTGAGTTTGTCACTTGTGAATTCAAAGCAACACTTTTTGACAAGACAATAATCCTGGAATAGGCTTACATGGTCTTGTTCTGGCCCCATACGTCTTTTGTTCTTGTTTAAGTTTGACTTAACGGCTAGACGTAGCCGACTGACGCCTGGAAGATGTTCGTCTTGGTACTCACTGGGTGATATCTCAGTGAGGCTGTCACTCCTCAGCACTTCTTTTACCAATTCAGTGGAGCCTTCAGTTCAAGTATGAGTTCGGAGCAACTCTTTTCTGATTAGACAATACTCCGGCAAAGTCTGATCCTATGGGAGAGAAGGAAGGTAGGGTGGATCTGAGAGTGTCCGAGAGATGCGCTGACGCAGAAGTGGTTGGAGAGCCGAATGAGGTCTGCTGTTGATGGCTTCTTGAGACCAAATAACCAGACTGGCTCTGTATCAATCCGACTGGAGATGTGTTTATCCCATAAGAGTTTGTAAACCCAATATGGGCTCCAGAAGCGCCCAGGATGGGTCTGGAAAGCTCCGTGTTGCTTAGCTGCTCCACACTGGGAATCAATGAACCGTAGGCGTGGGTCTGATTCAGGAATCCGGGCGATGAGGCGTTGTAGGGAGGATGATGTAGCGATAGAAAGGGCGAGATCTGCCAGTACAAATGATGGCTGTTGATCGCCCTGTCGGTTATTCCCAAACCTAGAGGCGTGAACCTAAGTCCGCGCTTCATAGCCAGTTTGCCTCTGGACGTAGCCGAGCGCCGGCGCAGCTTCCCTGTGGTTCCTCCTATAAAAACCTCGTCGCTCGAAGGATCCAGCATCCAGTAATTTCCCTTCCCAGGATCATCATAATGCCTTGGGACTTTGACGAAGCATTTGTTGAGGCTCAGGTTGTGTCGGATGGAGTTTTGCCAGCCCTGTTTGTGCTCCCGGTAATACGGGAAGTTCTTCATGATAAACTCGTAGATGCCGTTTAGCGTTAGCCGCTTCTCGGGACTCTGGCGGATGGCCATCATGATCAGAGCATTATAGCTGAATGGAGGCTTGTCTAGTTTGCTATTTTTAACAGATTGCTCTTTATCATCGGACTTTTTGCCCTCGGCTTTGTTCGATTTTTCAGTGTCAACGGGATCATTTTTATCCGAATCGGAACCAAACGCGCTCTTCTCCTGTACTCCTGCGTCCCATGGGTCACTCCTGGATGGAAGAAGCAGACTCTTAATGCTGAATGATGTAGATCTTTGGACCAATGTAACTTCTTTCTTGTCCTCCATTGTTAAACCAGGGCACTTCATGAAACTGGTAAAACAGACCAGAGCTTGGACTTAGGTCGACATATCAGAAATCAGTTACTAAAGGAGGTCCTGAGTAGGAGGAGTTCTGTAACATCAAGTAAGTCTCTCTCTCTCTCTCTCTCTCTCTCTCTCTCTCTCTCTCTCTATCTGTGTTCACCTCCTGTCCATCCCCAGGGTGGGGCAAAACAGCACAACTGTACATGGGACGCATCGCATTCTATTCCACTTTTTATCTGGAGTCTAAAGATCCAAAAACAATAATTTCACTCTTGTTATATATCACAGACAAAAAACTCATAACATCAAATTTGGCTAGAATGGCCACTTTCAAAGTCTGAAGGTGTTGGATTATTTCTATTCCGGAATAAATTAATGGGTTGGTTGACACGCATTGGCACAACATTTAAATATTCTAAGACTGAAGGAGTAAATGTAAAAAAAAAAAAAAAAAAAAAAATTATTTAATTACTGGATTGTGAGATGGACTATTCATGTTTAATCAACTGTTTGGATTTAGAAATTTTGAGATATTGTGTTGTCTATTAAAATGTGTTTCAGATGTTCAAAAATGAATTTTATGAAAAAGTTACAGATTTGTTTTATGTTGACACAAAATTATTCAAACAGGTTATGCTGTAGAACTGTGTTTCCAAAATGGTTTGAATAAACTGCAATCCAAAACTACAGTCTTATTCTCTAAAACTAGAAGGTCCGAGGTTCAAATCTCAAGTCTACAAAGCTTCCACTGCTGGGTTCTTGAGCAGGGTCTTTAACCCACAATTGCTTGGATTAAGATTTGTTTCAGTGTAGGTCATGCTGACTAAGGACATCTGCACAATGACTAACTGTAAGAATAAGAATAATTCTCACAAGTTAATTAACCTAAAAACACAAGTAGAGATCATTCATGATCCAAGCTGTGCGTCAACACATATTTGAGTTACATGTGACTTGACATAGCAAGTGCTGCCATAGCTGTGGGGGTATAGTGGTTAAGGTACTGGACTTTGAACTGGAAGGTTCATGGTTCAAATCTTGGGAGTTCTCCCCCATATTAAGTACAGTCCTTAATGCACAGCTGCTTGGAGCTGTATAAGTTGCTGTGGGTTGGAGGGTCTGCTAAATGTCATTTTCAACAAAACAAAATTTTTACCCCCACTGTAACATATTCTGTGCATATTCTTAATAAAATCAGTGAATAGGCATTAAGACCGCAAATATATATTAATGTTACAGTCTGTGACAGATTGCCAGTGTGAATATAGGACTGCATATATACAATTTATATACTGTGGTAACCAAATCTCATGGACACCTAACCTTCCCCTTTGCATTTCACTCATTTGTATAACTGATAGTGTACTTTGCAGGGTAAATGGAAAATGCACTGGAAAATGCAATGGACTGCCAAAAGTGAGCCATAACATATTGTCTAACATCAGAAGCTGATCTCACAGTCATGTTCCAAAATCTAGTGGATTTTATGTGGCTGAACATGAGGCAGTACATTTAAAAAGCAATTTATTTTTCAAAAATACATCTCATTAGTTTGTTGCAGTTACTCTCAAAGGCAATATATCTAGCTTTCTAATTAATACATTTTTATTTATTCATTTATTTATTTTCTTTATATTTGTTCATGATTACTCTGGTTAGTCCACAGTAGCTCACTGTATGGACCACAGTAGATCTTAATGGTTGGACAGTCCTGGTACTAGTACTGTACAAACTATTGTTAATCTTTATTGCGACACTGGCAGAAAGGTGTAATGAACCTTCTACTCATTAACTATATTTATATTAGCTTATTTGCCCAATCATTTTGCATAAACATTATCCATAAATCTTCCTACCACATAACATCCAGGAACCCAGCTCATAACCACTGGTCCTGGTTCTCCTTTCTCTATTCTTTATTATGTTTTGTCACATATGATTGTGGGCACAACAGTTGCGGAACAAAACAAAGACATCATCCGGGAAGGTTCTGTCAGATGAAAGACTTCAACAAACACCAAACACCTTCACAACATGATCCCAGCATGAAGTCAACATGGATTGCGGGTGTATCTCTCATCACCTTCAGACATGATTACAAACATGTCTCCACAATGTCAAGCACATTCCTTCAGAGCCAAACTCAGTCTGGCATGGTCTGTCAAGGAAGCGTCAGTGCTTTGGGCTAAACTGAGGTTGGTCAAGGCTAATGAAGAGAGCGAGATAATGCAGTGTCAAAACATGGCCTGAAATATCACACTATTGTTTTAAATAGTGTGTCAAAATAGCACAACAACAGAAGCTGAACCAAATATAGGCAATGTTTTAGGCAAAAGTTTTAGGCATCAGACACAGCACTGCTGTCCAATCATACCATAACTCAACACGCTACCACACCACCACCACATTGCAGTGCTGAGAATGATCCATCACTCAAACAGTACCTGATCTGTGGGGGTCCTGACCATTAGAGACCAGAGTACAGGGGACTAACAAAGTATGTAGAGAAATTGATGGACTACAGTCTGTAATAATAGAACTACGAAGTGCAGTGACCACTAACACCTAATATAAAAATATGTAGACTATAAATTGAAAAAATACAATGACTATAGAAAGTCTTTGCACAGTACTTGATGCATTTGATAACACATGCATAAGATACAATGAATGAGCTACTTTGCAAAGATTAAGTGCATAGCGTAGTTTTGTACATAGCATTGTTGTCCAGATTTGATGCTGATGTTCCTTTTTACAACATATACGTTATACAGTGGGGCAAAAAAGTATTTAGTCAGTCACTGATTGTGCAAGTTCTCCTACTTAGAAAGTTGAGAGAGGTCTGTAATTTTCATCATAGGTACACTTGAACTATGAGAGACAAAATGAGGAAAAAAATCCAGGAAATCACATTGTAGGATTTTTAAATAATTTAATTGTAAATCATGGTGGAAAATAAGTATTTGGTCACCCACAAACAAGCAAGATTTCTGGCTCTCACAGACCTGTAACTTCTTCTTTAGGAAGCTCTTCTGTCCTCCACTCATTACCTTTATTTATGGCACCTGTTTGACCTCGTTATCTGTATAATAGAAAACTGTCTACAACCTCAAACAGTCAGACTCCAAACTCAACCATGGCCAAGACCAAAGAGCTGTTGAAGGACACCAGGAAGAAAATTGTAGACCTACACCAGGCTGGGAAGAGTGAATCTACAATAGGCAAGCAGGTTGGTGTGAATAAATCAACTGTGGGAGCCATTGTAAGAAAATGGATGACATACATGACCATTGATAATCTCCTTCGATCTGGGGCTCCACGCAAGGTCTCATCCCGTGGGGTCAAAATGATCATGAGAACGGTGAGCAAAAATCCCAGAACTACACGGAGGGACCTGATGAATGACCTGCAGAGAGCTGGGACCAAAGTAAACAAGGCTACCATCAGTAAACACACTAGAATTCTGAGTTGCACCATACCTACTGTGAAGCATGGGGGTGGAAACCTCATTCTTTGGGGCGTTTTTCTGCAGAGGGGAAAACCTCCTTTTATCAGGGTGGTTGTGAGAGCATTGAAAGATGGAACGTGGCTGGGTCTTCCAGCATGACAATGATCCCAAACCACACCGCTCGGGCAATGAAGGAGTGGCTCTGTAAAAAGCATTTCAAGGTCCTGGAGTGGCCTAGCCAGTCCCAGACCTCAGCCCCATAGAAAATTGTGGAGTGAGTTGAAAGTCCGTGTTGCCCCAAAACATCACTGCTCTAGAGGAGATCTGCATGGAGAATGGGCCAAAATAACCAGCTACAGTGTGTGCCAACCTGTGAAGACTTACAGGAAACGTTTGACCTCTGTCATTGCCAACAAAGGTTATGTTACAAAGTATTGAGTTTGAACCAAATTTATTGACCAAATATTTTATTTTCCACCACAATTTACAATTAAATTCTTTAAAAATCCTACAATGTGATTTCCTGGATTTTTTTTCTCATTTTGTCTCTCATAGTTGAAGTGTACCTAAGATGAAAATTACAGACCTCTCTCATCTTTCTAAGTAGGAGAACTTGCACAATCAGTGGCTGACTAAATACTTTTTTGCCCCACTGTAAATGTATAGAATAGGAGTAATAAATTGACCAGACGGAGACAGTTGAGGTTGGAGTAGAGATGTGCTTGTTATGGAATATTTTGACTGGAAGGAGTGTGGTGGAGGTAGTCACCCATGTCTGGGTGAGGAGCCTCGTGAGGGTGTGTGATCTCAGTGGTGGTCCTTGCTGTTGGACTCTGCTCTGTCCGACTCCCCAATGGCTGATGGCAGGGTCTGGATGGCTGAATATGGTCCTGCACCTAGGGTTGGGTTTCAGTGCCCTCTGTTTATCTATGCCTGTGTTTCGCCTCACCAGACGCATCCATCTTCTGGGTTTCAGAGCTCCTAGAATCCAAGGGGCTAGGGGTATGACACCCCATATGACAGCCTGATGCTGATTTGTTATTGAAATGTATTTTATTTGGAAATGAAAGAAAGTGAGCAAAATGTTTAAACTTGGGATGTAGAGCACAAAAAACCCACACAGAGAAAAAAGAGGAAATGATAAATATAAACACAGTTATTTTACAGTATAAGGCTGAGCTATCACCAATAAACACTGTTGCTATCAATGTATATGCACACTATGTGGCCAACAGCATGTGAACACCACATTCTGATGTAGTGGGCTCTGTTATTTCTGCCACATCCGTTGCTAACTGGTGTATAAAATCAAGCACACAACCACGCAACCCCCATAGACAAACAATGGCAATCGAATGAAGTAAGCCAAGCAGTTACCACACCACACAGGGCTGGACTGCCAAGTGCTGAGGTGTTTGTTTAGAAACTGTGTGTTCAGTCTTAGAGCTCATTACTGTGTTCCAGTCTCTGTAAGCAACATCCACATAAAAAAGTCTTGCAGGCCCTGTGCTGTGTTCACTCACTCACTCACTCATCTGTCTATGTATAACTTAATAGGTGACAAATGCACAGACAGTAACGGTGGAGTAGTGCATAGCAATAAAGCTGATATGTTCTATAGTAACACTCCCCTTTAACTAAATACATGCTGAATGGAAAAAATTAAACATAACACCCCTGAGACAGGACAATAATTTCAAGTCTTACACTACGTCATTTCACCAATATTGTCTGGTTTGTCTTTGAGTGTGTTGTCAAATGCTAAACTGCTAAATCATCCACAACACACCCACAAACAACTTCTACATTGTCTTTCACAGCATATGAATAATACTGTTAATATGAGACGTGGTTCTAAACCTGTTTTGGCTACAGGACTCATTTCCTTAGCAGACTAATTTAGTTTATTTAGAAAACTACATTTACAGCAGACACACTTATTCAGAGCTACTTAAGCTCAGCAGTTGAAGGTTAAGTGCCTTCACATACCAGGATTTTAACTCATAACCTTCCAATAGTAGTCCAAAGCCTGAACCACTGAACCATCCCAAATAAATGCACCCATTTAGTGTTGGATGTAGCCATAGACATATATATCTAGATGCCACACAGGCTGCTTCAGCTCATTGCTGCGTCCACCGTATTGGTCCAGACAAGACTGGCTTGGAAACAAATACAAGTGAATGGAGGAGCTGCGTTTTTAGAATAGTATAGAATCTTTATTGTCATTAGACCAAAGGTACAACAAAATTGTATGTAAATTTTTCTTGTTAAAATAAAATTTTTTTTGCACAATAACCTAATTATTTCTCAACCGATTTTAATGAGTCGTTTTTATATTCAAGGGTTTTGATCTACTTGGAGAATAAAAAAAAACAAAACATTTTGGCTGTAGTTACTTCGAATTTCGATAGAGAGGTGCGTGTATCAGTGTTATGCAAGTTAATGTGGTGGAAAATAATTCCTTGTCATAAGAAACTGTAAAAACTAACGTTTTTCTAGCGCAGATTTAGATTATTTCTTTTGGTTAATATGTGTGGAAACGCCCCCTTAAATTGTAATTGTAAAAAATGTAAATTACATTTTTGCAGTGTAAAAGGTTTTTCTATGTTCTCTCTATGTTCTTTCTTTTTGCCCCAGGTCAGAACTCGACTCATTCACTCTGAAATACTGAAGAAAAAAATCTAAATTGTGCATGTTTAAGTTCTTATAATTGACCAGAATTGACAAAATTATGACAAAATAAACAAATAAATGATACAGACCTGTATAGAGGTAGTATACAGTACAGTACAGCATATTATTAGTCTATGAATACAATAAGATGTAATCTAATAAATAATATAATTAATGAAATAATAGATTAGCAATAGTATATAGAGTGTAGTATAAAAATAGTATAATAGTGGTATAATACAGAATATAAAATAGTGAAAACTGTATTATACAACTATAATATTACTTTTTATACTACATATACTATGTACTATTGCTAGTCTATTAATGTTTTATCATATTATTATTTATTAGTCTAGAACCAGGCATGGTTTTCCAATACAATCTTTGGAGAATTATGAGAAGTTGCCTGTACCAATATGGCGACGACGTTTTACGCATAATCCAGCATCCAAAGCGGCGTCTAGGTATGTCATGTCTACGGATGTACCCATTATGTTGTGGAAATATGGCGCTTGTGCAAGACTGCCTCCTTCAGGGTGATGCCTGCATGTGCAGTGAGCTTGAGCACCTAAGGTGCCAGAGTGGATTACACGTCATTGCTTCAACTCCGGGGTCAGCATGAGGTTAGATTAGGACAGAGGCTCAAGAGATGCTCTTGTGTGTGCTCAGGTTCCAGTCATTCAGGGACTGTCTCCTTACAGCAAGTCAGCACTATGAGTAAGTGCAGAAAAAAAAACATGGAAGCTGTTTGTTTTGATTTATTTAACATCGCTATCAGCATCAGTGGCCATGTCCGACACACACTAGGTTATATCTACATACAAGGTTGCCTCAAGACAAGTCACTCAAGTCAATGTCAATTTAGCATAATCAATTAACCTAACATGCATGTCTTTGGACTGTGGGAGGAAACCGTAGTACCCAGAGTAAACCCACACAGACCAGAGAAGGACATGCAGACTCCACACAGAAAGGACCCAGGCCCTTCTTGCTGTGAGGCAGCACTGCTACCCACCGAACCACCCCCATGGAAGCTACTGGTAGCTTCTCTTTGTTTCTCACTCTTTCTCACACACACTCACTCAATCACTTTCCATAGCTGCTTAATCCAGTTCAGCATAGCTGGAGACAGGGTACAGCAGTACAGGGTGAAAAGCAAGAACCACCTTTGGACAGAGTGACTGGATAGAGATGCCAACTGACCTAATGCATGTCTTTGGAATGTGGGAGGAACCTGGAGTGCCTGGATAAAACTCCCACAAACACATGGAAAACATGCAAAATCCACACAGGCAGTGACCGGGATGGAGCTCAAGCTATCAACGTAACCACTCCTCCTATATTTCTGAGGTTATCCCACTGACCACGTATTACTGCAACTAACTAATAATCATTTTCCTTACTTAATTCCTCTTTCATTATTCAATCAATCAATCAATCAATCAATGATCGATCAATCAATCAATTATGTAATTAATAACTCTTTTCCTCTAAAATATTACACGTTCATCATGGGAGGGCATGATGAACGTGTTCAGCCAGAAGCACACAGGAGCAAGGTGAAAACTCACTCATGAGGCAGCACCCAGGCCAAGACCTGACCACTGAGCCACCATGCTGTCAACTGTATAACACCATAAAATGGAATTATGAATTACTAACTTCGTAGAGAAAATGCCATGCACACTGTAAATTGTCTGAAATAGCTACACCCATCAGCAAATTTGAGCCTTCCAAAAAAGAGGTAAAACACAAATACAAAGGTCTTTGTTGCGGAATGATGTACAATGTAGCAGTGAAGGACAATGAACCTTAACTGAAATGGTAATCCTCCATGGAATCTAAATGTGTTTTAATCTTTCACATCCACTAGAGGGTGATATTGTTGCGCAGCAATTACCACTACCTGCTGAAAATGAAACCCAAGCATCAGAATGTGGACGAAAGGTGATTGAATTGAGGTTGAACGTGTCATACTCGCTGGTGCTAGAGTATTTCAGAAACTGCTGATCTACTGAGATTTTCACACACAACTATCTCTAGTGTTTACATAGAATGGTCCAAAAAATAAAAAAAATCCAGTGAGTGGCAGTTCTCTGGGTGAAAATGCCTGTTGTTGCCAGAGGTCAGAGGAGAATGGCCAGGCTGGTTCAAGCTGACAGAAAGGGAAAAAGGTAAAGGTAACTCAAATAACCACTCCTTACAGCCAAGGTATGCAGAAATGGTCTTTGAATGCACAACAAGTCAAACCCTGAAGTTGATGGGCTACAGCAGAAGAAGACCACATTCATACAGCCTCACCATTGGACAACAGAAGACTGGAAAAACGTTGCCTGAACCTCATTTGCAACATTTGGATGGTAGGGTCAGAATGTGCTGTACACACCACATCCTACCTTGTATCAATAGTTCAGGCTGGTGCTGGTTGTGTAAAGGCGTGGGGGAAATTTCTTGGCACACTTTAGGCCCCTTAATACCAGCTGAGCATTGTTTAAATGCCACAACCTACCTGAATGTTGCTGACCTTGTGCATCCCTTTATGACCACAGTGTATCATCATCTGATGGCTACTTTCATTTACATTTACAGCATTTAGCAGACGCTCTTATCCAGAGCGACTTACAAGTTACAGTCTTACAATCCGAGCAATTGTGGGTTAAGGGTCTTGCTCAAGAGGTGGGATTTGAACCTTCTGGTCCATAGCCCAGTACCTTATCCACTAGGCTACCACAGTCAGCAGGATAACGCACCATGTCACAAAGCTCAAATGATCTCAAAGTGTTTTCTTGATTATGATAATGAGTTCACTGTACTCAGGTGGCCTCCAGAGTGGTGGAATAGGAGATCTGCATCATGGATGTTCAGTTGACAAATCTGCAGCAACTGTGTGATGCCATCCTTCTAATATGGAACAAAATCTCTGAGGAATGTTTCCAGCCCCTTGTTGAATATACACCACTACTATGTTACTGGCAGGGTGTGCCTAATAATACTTAATGGTCCCTTGTGTGTAGGTTGAGAGTTCTCCTATGCCCAATGGTCTCTTTTATTTCACTATAGAAATTCAGCTGTGGCTGAGCATGGTTCCATGGTGTAATGGTTAGCACTCTGGACTCTGAATCCAGCGATCTGAGTTCAAATCTCGGTGGAACCTATCCAGGCTCAAACTACAACGTGTTAAACCTTTAAAGGTATGTTGTAGATCCATGCTCCTGTGCTTGGTGCACTACATGATGTAAGCAAGGCTCAGGTCAGATTCCCTACCAAGCACTTGTAAAAGTGTGAGGAGTTTTCTTTCTGTGAGCCACTCTCCTGCCGAAATAGCTCAGTTGGGAGAGAGTTAGTTGGGCCTATTGTGTCTGCCCTATTCTGCACATGCCGGTCCCGGGAACTGATGGAATTTTTCCTTTTTTACTATTTGTCGTGCTTTGTATTTGTGGAAAACCAAAAGATGGACACTCCATGTCCTATTTGATGATGGGCGGAGCTTCAAGTAGACAAAAGAGCCACAGTCGGTTGAACAAGTCAGTCTAGCCTTGACCTAGGTAGTGGCGGCAACTCAGGTTAGTCTCAGCATTGGGCATTATGTTTGGATTGAAATTTTTTTGTTCCCTGCCTTTGCTTTGTTCTCCTAAGAATTGAAATCTTTTTGTAGATACTTTTTGTATTTGCTCCTGTCACTGGTGATTCTTGTTGCATCACACATTAGCTGCTGTGTTGGTGCAGCCATGTTCTACTGTGGTGGTGTAGCCGCGGTGTCAGGACATAGAGGCTTTTGGCAAACTTATTACTGTTAGTGTTGGTTCCATGGTGTAATGGCTGGCCCTCTAGACACTGAATGCAGCAATTCGACTTCAAATCTTGGTGGAAGAAGTGGAGTGTTTGGTCACAAACCAATTCTATTCGACAAGCAGTACGTAATACCTTTTAAAGTCTCTTGTAGTTTTATGCTGCAATGCTTAGCATGCTCCATGATATAAGTGGGTCTCCAGTGTACATTTCCTACCAAGAAGTATTTAAAGTGTGTATAATTAAATGTATCTGAACCACAGACATGCCGAAATAGCTCAGTTGGCAGAGCGTTAGACTGAAGATCTAAAGGTCCCTGGTTCGATCCCGGGTTTCGGCAAATGCGCCACATGTTTCTTTGTTCCTAGTTGATACATGAGCCTTTGTTGTTGAGAGAGCTTATCAGCTACAAGTGCTACAGTGCCAAAGATTTCCAAAGATAGGCATCAGTTTGTCAGCATTCCAGACTCTTGCCTATGGTATCCAGACATCTTGTCATTTCTGAAAGTGGATATCCCCAAGGAAGGGCAAACGTCTTAACCTGCTTTTGAATATTTCTAGCCAAAATATTATGCCTGAAATGTACCTGAAGAAGGAGCGGGTTGTCCATAAGCAGATTTCTATCTTGGAGGTCTGGGGAATGACCAAGCATTGTCCGCTCTGCAGATACCCTTACATATCTTAGTCATTAGGAAAGCATGTGTTTGATGTCAGCCATGTTTGTTGTGGGAATAGTTTCACAGTATGGAAGCTGACCAGGGCCAAAAATACTGTGAGAGTGTGGGCTGGGTATATTGTGTCAGTCCCATTCCGCACTCGGATGGAGTTTTTCCAGTTTGACTTTCTTGTCGTGCTGTGTATTTGTGGACAGCCAAAAGAAGAAAACTGCATGTCCAGTTTTCATGATGCTGTAGCAATGAATAATGATAATAATATAGTCAATCAAATAGTACCGCCAACACTGTGTTTGTGACGAGATCCATTTGTTGACTCCCGCTAGTGGTAATGGGAGGTGGAGCTTCAAGCAGACAAAGAGCAACAGTCGGGGTAACAAGTCAGTCTAGCCTTGACCCAGGTACTAGTGGGAACTCAGGTAAGTCTTAGCACTAGGCATATGTTTGGATTCAAATATTTGGTTCCCCTAAGAATTGTAAATCTTTTTGCATTTGCTCCTGTCACTGGTTAATCTGTTGCATCACACATTAGCTGCTGTGTTGGTGTATCCACTTTTTAGTGTGGCGGTGTAGCCATGTGGTAAGGACCTTCAGGCACCTGGCAAAGGTATCGTCTGTAGGCTTGGTTCCGTGGTGTAATGGTTAGCACTCTGGACTTTGAATCCAGTGATCTGAGTTCAAGTCTCGGTGGAACCTTTTAGGCGTTTTAAGCTT
Source organism: Ancistrus triradiatus (assembly GCA_025084515.1). NCBI lineage: Eukaryota > Metazoa > Chordata > Actinopteri > Siluriformes > Loricariidae > Ancistrus > Ancistrus triradiatus. The sequence continues at coordinate 166,093 of JAJAGP010001473.1, forward strand.
TTAATTAATATCATTTGGTGTGTTACTTCGACAGGAAAATCAGTGGTATCGCTTGAATGTTGTTGATCCAGTAAACGTGCGTTCTCAACAGTCTATGGTTCTACCAATACTTCAGTCCAGTATCCCAGAAGTTGAATCTGTTCATCTGGACATAAGGTCTTGTTGGAGATACATTTCATCACTCATCTAAGTGACTTCTTCAGTCTCAGCAGTTGGAAAACTTCCCCAATCTTATATACAGCACCTTTGCATAGCAACTGGTACCAGCATCATTACATACCAATGTGACCGGTGATCAGTCCCATGCAGATTGACAGAGCCATTAACAACAAAGGCCACGCGTGCCATTCACACAGGATTGGGGAAGGGCTGCGATGGCTCCGTTGTAAGATGGTGAGAGGTGTACTCTGAGGCCCCCTCCTCGGTTCAGGGATGGACGCTCCGTTTTTACAAAAAGGGAACGTGAACATCCATCAAGACGTTCAGTCCAGTAGTTGGCGCTAACACATTTGTAACTTCTCCGGCTCAAGGCGAAGACGAACAGCAACAGCTAGAGAAGAAGGTATGAGTTCAGTGAGAGAGTTGCTGGACGTGAAGTTATTATGAATACTGATAATTCCGTCGCCTATCTCCTGGATCCTTTACGGAATGTGTGTAACACGGTGAAATGTATTAAAGAGCGGGTGAAAGGTAAGAATGCTGTGTGTTGATCATCCGATTATAAAAGCCTGAAGTACTGACAGCGTGTGAGATCTCACTGCAGTTTAGAATCGCCTGTGTAACGCAGCGTGTGTATAAAGGTTCACTAAAATCGATGCCTGTTTTTGATTTAACACTTAAATGCTATGCACCGCCAGACAATGATGATTTAGATAATATCTGGGCTTATTTGAAGTATCGCGGTATTTGATAATATCGATGACCCATATGTTATTATAGTGCGTCTAAGTTCACACTTAGCAGGTTTGGTTCGATTAAGGATGCGTTTATAGTTCGTTCTACTTGGTTCAGACCAGAACTTAGAATGATACATTGGTGCAATTTAGTCCTGATTGGCATAGCGTTCACATTTGACAATCTCAAATTCGAACCAAAATATGTAAACAAAAGTCACATGAATAATGTACTGTGGTAGCCTAGCGGTTAAGGTACTGGACTATGGACCAAAAGGTCCAGGGTTCAAATCCGACCTCTGCCAAGCTGCCACTGTTGGGTCCTTAACCCACAATTGCTTGGATTGTAAGATTGTGCTCTGGATAAGGTAAATGTAAATGTAAACGAATCTCCTCCTGCCAACTGTCCACCTAAACGTGCACCTGTGCCACCAGTTAATCGAAACAAGTGGGATTGTGGTACCCTAGCGGTTAAGGTATTGGACTCTGGAGAAGGTCCAGGGTTCAAATCCCACCTCTGCCAATCTGCCACTGTTGGGTCCTTGAGTAAGGCCCTTAACCCACAGTTGCTTGGATTGTAAGATTGTTGTATCAATTGTAAGTCTCTCTGGATTATCATCTGCTAAATGCTGTAAATGTAAATGAATAAGGTCTCACACTGATCGGACGGCTTTTTGAAGTTTGGGGGCCAGACGTGCCGAACACAACAATCTGTGATGATCTACATGATCCTTCATAAACTTTGTTTTCATCATGTGTTATGTTTTCAGATGGAGACTCAAGTGAAACTAATGAGGCCTTTAACTTATCAGACTTCTGGGAGGCGCTGAGTTGAGTGGCTTTGTTCAGATGTGGTTTCAAAATTTCCATCTTTACACTTTTGTTATGATTGTGTTATAACATTGGCTTGTACTCCACAGCTCAGACAGCAAAGGCCACTTCACAAGAAGCAACCAAAATCAGTCTGGCCTTCTCCAAGCCCCCATTACCTTCAGAGCAGGTGAGTCAGGCTACAGTTTTTAGGTACCACACCATGCCAGTGTAGTGCATTCGATTTTTAAACCTGAGATAGACTCGGTTTGGTTAAATGGTATGACTCTCTTTTTTTATTAAAGGACTGTGCAAAGCTTGCTGAGTCCATTCAGAAGAGTGTACTGGCATTATCCACAGTCTTTTACTGGCTGCCAAAGAGTCAAGGTAAGCTGCTGATATCTATATTCTTTTTGACACAATAACAAATGAGTGTGAGTGAATGAAAGAAGAGTCATGAGGTCATATGTTGGAGAGCATTTGTGTTTGTAGAGTAGAGATCAGTGTAGTGGGTGTGTGTGAGACAGAGCTTAGTAGTATGGGTGAGGGTGTGTGCATGTAGTAATACCAAGGAAAAGATTTTGATAATGTATGGGGTGGGGTTCATAGTGCATGTGAAAGCATGATAGCATATGTGTGAAAAACTGATAGTGTGTTTTTGTTTTGAGAGGACATTTTGTTCATAATTGAAACGATTTTGCTTGGTGGGCTGACCTGCTACTTACTTGATGACTTTACAGACTGATGTTAGTTGGTTTGTATGTCTATAACATTTAGCAGACATCCTTATCAGGAGCAGCTGGTGGTTTTTAATATTATAAAAGTGTATGTCTGGCCACTCATTAATGCAAATATGTAATCAGTGTATATTATGCTGGCCATTAACCACTGAGTCACCCCTGTTTGGGTGGGAGCAGTTCAATAGAATAATGGTCCTTCATTCCAGGTTAATTTTCCTTACAGGAATTATTATATTTGTTTAATTGTTTTAGATTTAACTGCTGAATATCTATATTAGAGGTGAATTCTCTGTGCGCTGTTCCTCTGCACCCACACATCGACCAAAAATGCTGCCGGTCTGTTTCAGTTGAAAGCAATTCTAATTCATTAGGGTTTCCCTGAAACAGACAAGCCATTATCACTAATCACCAAATAGATTCTGAAAATATGCATTAATATTAATGTAATTGCGGTGACCCAAGAATCAGATACTAAAATTCCACTTGTATATCTACCTATAAAAATTTGAGCTACCATGGTCCATTAGCAATTACAGTGGGGCAAAAAAGTATTTGGTCAGCCACTGATTGTGCAAGTTCTCCTACTTAGAAAGACGAGAGAGGTCTGTAATTTTCATCATAGCTACACTTCAACTATGAGAGACAAAATGAGAAAACAAAAATCAAGGAAATCACATTGTAGGAGTTTTAAAGAATTTACTTTTAAATCATGGTGGAAAATAAGTATTTGGTCAATAACAAAAGTTCAACTCAATACTTTGTAACATAACCTTTGTTGGCAATGACAGAGGTCAAATGTTTTCTGTAAGTCTTCACCAGGTTGGCACACACTGTAGCTGGTATTTTGGCCCATTCCTCCATGCAGATCTCCTCTAGAGCAGTGATGTTTTGGGGCAACACGGACTTTCAACTCCCTCCACAAATGTTCTATGGGGCTGAGGTCTGGAGACTGGCTAGGCCACTTCAGGACCTTGAAATGCTTTTTATTGAGCCACTCTTTTGTTGCCCGAGCGGTGTGTTTGGGATCATTGTCATGCTTTAAGACCCAGCCACGTTCCATCTTCAATGCTCTCACTGATGGAAGGAGGTTTTGGCTTAATCTCACTATACATGGCCCAGTTCATTCATACCTTAACACGGATTAGTCCTCCTGTCCCCTCTGCAGAAAAACAGCCCCAAAGCATGAGGTGTCCACCCCCATGCTTCACAGTAGGTATGGCGCAACTCAGAATTCTTCGTCCTCCAAATACGACGAGTTGAGTTTTTACCAAAAAGTTCTATTTTGGTTTCATCTGACCACATGATATTCTCCCAATCCTCCTCAGGACCATCCATATGCTCTCTGGCAAACTTCAGACGGGCCTGGACATGTACTGGCTTAAGCAGGGGGCACGCCTGGCACTGCAGGATCTGAGTCCTCCTCGGCGTAGTGTGTTACTTATGGTAGTTTTTGTTACTTTAGTCCCAGCTCTCTGCAGGTCATTCATCAGGTCTCTATGTGTAGTTCTGGGATTTTTGCTCACCGTTCTCATGATCATTTTGACCCCACGGGATGAGAACTTGCGTGGAGCTCCAGATCGAGGGAGATTATCAATGGTCTTGTATGTCTTCCATTTTCTTACAATTGCTCCCACAGTTGATTTATTCACACCAACCTCATGGGGAGGCACACTGCTGCAGTGGTTAGCGATGTTGCCCCGCTGTTCCGGAAACCTGGGTTTGAGTTTCAGTTTAGTCCCTGCCTGTTGCCTGACTCCACACAACCCATGGCCACTGACTCACTGCAGATGGTGTTTCTATGGTGAGAATGAATGTGGAAGAATGGACTAAACTCGGTGTTTGTCTGCTGATGGAGCCATGTTTTTTCATGCATCTTACTCCAGCAGTAAGTTAGGTTCCTTTCCAGATCCTTCTTTCCTTTCCAGGTCTCCTGCTTCGAGGAGCCCAGCACAGCACACAGAGAGACTTAAAGGGTTACTGAGATTTACTGAGCTCTAATTGTTTCCTCTAGGTACTAACTTGCGTAAGCTGGTCCGAGAAGCCACTGTGGAAGTTTTGGATGGGGTGGTTGTGCTGCTGGACATCCTCATTTCCTCTCCTTTACAGAGGTATTGCAGTTGTGCTCTTGCTTGGGCTACATGTTGATGACTATACCTTTAACTATGCCTGTATAACATGCTGTGTGATATGCAAAATTCCTTTTAAGCTAAGACAAAAGAATGAATCCCCACAGCATCTTTTACAATAAATTGTTTTGAATCCTTATGATCACCATTTCGAGAAGGTTCCGTCAGCTTCTCTTGCAGTTTAATGGATGTGAGCAGCGTTCATTATCCTTGAGGGTGTTACTGGTATTGAAGAAATTGAATGACCAGTCATGAAATTAAAACCACCGGCCTAATATTGTGTAGATCCTCCTTGTGTGACTAAAGCTCTGACCCTGTGAGGCATGGATTCCACAAGACCTCTGAAGGTGTTCTGTCTGGCATCAAGCCTAGTGGTTGACGGATTATGGTTTTTTAATTAACTAATTTCATTAACAATTATTGCCGTTTGGCAGGCACATTATCCTACAGAAAGAAGCCACCCTGAGTGTCACACTGTCAGTGTTATTCACTTCACCTGTCAGGGATTTTAACATTATGGCTGATCGGTGAACAATCCTTTTGCCTTTTTCTAGTTTATCTCAAGAACAGCTAACGTCCACAGGAGGTGTCTGGGCATCATGTGACCAGTTTGCTGAGTTACCAAGAGGTAAGTAAGGCTGTATTCTCAGGGAAGTACACTCCTGGGCAGAAAAAGGGGAGAAGCCCAAAATTGCATACTCAGTGTTGTTCCACGCAATGGAAATTGCATCAAACAGCTGATGAGTAGCTGAAAAATGTTTCTCAGTTAGTTTGAAGCTTAAGGTGATGCCAGATGTTTGACCAGGCCAAAACATGAGCCTGCTGGACAAACATTTAAATCTTTTCATGATTATAACTTTGTGTACAGGAAGACTATGTAATTGAATATCCCTGTTTCCAGCTTTTATCACCAGTAGTTCACTGCATTACATCACCAGGCAACACTTTTGATGGGAATTAGTATTTAAAATATTACTTCATTAGCCCTCCCTTCACATTAGCATGGTGTTTGTAGGAAAGCAGTAGAACTTAAGTGTGACTTTGGTTCATTTACACCCATGTTTATATATCCATCTTTAAGTAGTCATTGGTTTGTGACTGAGAGCGTGTGTGTGTGTGTGTGTGTGTCTGAGTGTCTGAGACCTAGAGCAAGCGAGTGAGGGAGCGGTGTGAGCGAGCGAGCGAGCGAGCGAGTGTGTGTGATTGTGTGACTTTGAGTGTGTGTGAATGAGAGTGTGTGTGCGAGAGAGAGAGATTGAGTGCGTGCGTGTGTGTGTGTGTGTGTGTGTGTGTGTGTGTGTGCGCATGCGAGAGTGTGAGTGAGTGAGTTAGTGTGAGTGTCAGTAAGTGTACCTTGTCCGGCATCTATTATTTTTAAAGTGGTGGGAGCTGATCATATTAGTTCAGTTTGGACAGTTGTATCAGTCCAAGTTATCTATAATAATTAAAAATGCATTTTCCTTTATTGTTGAAATCCTGGATGATGTTTGCTGTGATGTAAAGGATTGGCTGGTTTGGGCAGTCAGACGTGTCTTTACTATGTGGCTACGAGCACCTGTTGTAGTGGTTTGAGCAATTCAACTCAAATCCAGTATCAATTGGGGTGCAATTACACACAGTTTCTCAGGTACAATCCTGATGCCCAAGATGCATGAAACGACCTAGTGTAAACGGACTCTTGGAGTCATTCAGAGTCCTTGTGTCAGAAGTCCCCTAACGTATAATACCCTTTTCACAAGAACTGTCTGTGCCATGTCGCTGTGTGTTTCCTTTACAGATAATCGTGCAGCAGTGTTGCATATGGTGGCTTCATATGGCAGAATGGTGAAAGATGCTCTACAGGAGCTTGAGCAGGTAAGGCTAGCTAGGCTCAAGTGTACTTTGGAAAATGATCTGATTTTTTTTTTTGTTTCGAAATCCTGTTTTGATATCTGTATTGTTCATCACGTTTCTCTCTAGGCCCTAACTGAGAACGAGGACCCTTTCAGCGACGTCCTGGGTGATGATATCGATGCCCGAGGCAACCAGGACACGTATTGGTCCCAGGGCGACCGACAGCTCATCTCTAAATGCCTCGGTCTTATTAAGGCATCCGGTGCCTGTCTGCGCAAGTTATCCAGTGCTGTTAAAAACAACGGGAAAGTAGATACAGCCGAAAACATCGCTCAGCTGGATGATCTTGCTGATGCTACAAGAGAAATGAGCCCATGGTCAGTCAAGGTTTCCTCATTTTTTAATGGTCTTTCATTAACCCACTTTGTGTCAAATGTGCACTGTGAATAATGTTCTATTTTATTTGCTGTCACTTTATTTCCGGTAGCTTTGTTTAATAAATACATTTTCTAAGTGTTTTCTCTGTTTCTTTCCAGCATTGATGATCTGGTCCTGAGTCTTTACCCACCTGTAGACTGCACTGCCGTCGAGCAGAATGTAAGGGATTTGAAATATTGAAGTGCAACATGTATTTGTTTAAAACAAGCCCATGATTAATCTTGTACGTGCAGAGGGATGTTCTGTATTCAGGTCAGATTTTGGCAGTAATTCGTGTCATGCATCCTGGATGTTACTCAGTCCTTAAATGTCTGGAAACATTGATGCCATTACATTATGTCCAGAGCGACTTACAACTGATACAATCTTACAATCCAAGCAACTGTGGGTTAAGGGCCTTGCTCAAGAACCAAACAGTAGCAGCTTGGCAGAGGTGGGATTTGAACCCTGAACCTTCTGGTCCATTTTCCAGTTCAGTACCGTAATTGTTAAGCCACCACATTCCACATCTGTGCAGAATATTGTATAGAATGGCAAATAAAATATGCCATTGGTGCTGTATGTATTTGACATGCTACTTGCTTTGCTTTCTTTAATTTATAACATTGCTCTTGTCTTAACATGTCCCAATATAATCCCAAATAAGTGTTTACCATTAAAATGGCCTTCAGAGATGAGGTATCACAGTATCACACGTCAGGCTCACACCAAAGCTCTGCCATCTAAAAAAGGAGGAGTTACAGGGAACAGCTTTACGTGTCCTGTGAAAGTGCATCTGCCCTGTGTTGCTCTGTTTTAATAAAAATAGCTTTGTGATACTATGCTGTCTAAACTCCTGCTGTCCAATTTTATGGCGTAGCAGGAGATTTTAACACTCTAACACACTATTGGACCCACTAGTTTACTCCATAGGGAATGGCCATCCAAAAACTAGATCATACATTTGTAGCCCAGTTGAAGTGGATGGTGTTCCAAATGGCATCTTGCCTACATCTGCACCCTCCCTCCTGCCACTGAGTAGCTTAAACTCTTACTTGATTAATTAATTATATGGTTAACACAAACGTACAGAGAAATAAGGAAAATGAACAGGGTAGAGAGGCAAAGTGCCATCAGATACACCGATAACATGCAAGGAGAGCCAGTCATAAAGTCTCCAGTGCCACATGCTTGACATCAGTTTAAATAGGTAGAGTGAATAGTATACAGTAGGGCTGGGCATTTCATCGACCGACATAAACCCATGTCGGCTATTTTTGGTTTTATTTAAATTCTGTTAATACGTTTTAAAATTCTGTTAATAAGTTACTTTCCCCACCATGCGTGTTTATGTACCATTCCCTACACCCCGTGTGTATTCGAGTGACTCCGTCCTGGAAGCAAATATGGACAGTGCAGAGTCTCTAAGAAAGACAGGCACCCAGCAACAAAAGCCTCCACAAAGCAGCTATCAATAACACAAACATTTACAAAAGCTACACATTATGAAAAGGATTCAAGAAGATGGAAAGAAATAGCGGACACCATTTCCTACTGTAATGTGAAGGATCTGGCTCCCATAGCTATGGTGGAGCTCAGTGGGTTTAAACATCTCGTTAAAACTCGTTCGTTCATTCACTTTTTTCCACTTAAACTGCACATGGCAATATATTAAATAGTTGTTTACAAGTTTACACCTAGTTCATAAGACATTTTCATTTCAAGTGATGTGTGCTTTGATTTCAGTTGGTTGAAATGTTCAGTAAATAACCATAAATAGTTCATTGATGTGTGTTTCCTCCTCCTGTGATTTGTAAAAGCACAACAATATGCACACTTTCATTAGAAAAAAAATAGTCCAAGCTTAAATAGTTGAACATGTGCAAACAAATCTAAAATGTTACATTAATTGTGATATTGATTTAAGGTCATATCTCTCAGCACTAGTATGCAGTGTTTGTTGAAATGAGGTAGGGATTTACCTGTAATGAATAAGTGCTGCTACCACCATGTTACTGTAAAGCTTTACTAAAACCACCTGACTACTACTAAGTGACTCCTGCAGATTTGAGTTTTCTGTTTGTTGTAGTTACTAGAACATGTTGCATTTTTTAAATATGAGCCTAATCTCTTAAAATAGGTGATAGTAAAAAGCTTTTCCTGAATGTGTTGGGCCCTAAGGGCAAGGCCCTTAACCCACAATTGCTTGGGTTGTAAGACTGTGCCAATTGTAAGTCGCTCTGGATAAGGGTAAATGTATAAGTAAAGAAAAGCTCCTGTGGCTTGTAGGTAAGAACCTGCTGCTGGAAAGTGCAGTTAGAGGGCCTGGGTTCAAACCCCAGACTGAAGGTCAGTTGGTGCAGTTACAGAGTGCTGAGATAGACTTTCACCCTGTCCAGGATGTACCTCTGCCTGCCTCCAGTGAGTGGATAAGCTCGGATAGGGCCTAATATTTATGGTTTACGTTTTTGGTTTTCCTTCTGACACTGACACAGGGGTGGCATGGTGGATCACGCCGCACTACTCCACAAATCCCTGGTTCCATCCCAAACTCGTACCCCACCTATGTGGAATTTCTTGCGCGTTTACTCCAGGTACTCTGGCTGCCTCAAACATTCCGAAGCCGTACGTTAGGTTAATTGGTCTCTCTAAATAAAACCTACAATCACTGGGACAGCATTAACTCAACAGTCTTAATAGAGTACAGCTGTATTTCTAACTACCACTCTCCTGAACAGTATTCTATATTAAATGTAAGGCATCCTGTTTTAACCCTACTTAATCTGGTCAGGGTCACTGCTGAGTGTCTGGTTCCAGAGGCACACCCTAGACAAGGGGTCAAAATTTCCCAGTCCATCAGGAACTGCTGTTTCCAGCATGTAGCACTTCTGCACCAATCCGCTGGAGCTGCACCAGTCTGTTGGGTTACTCTAAATGGTTTATTAGCATGTTACTGGAAACTGCTGCGGTATTAGTTAGTATAAGGAGGGATAAACACACTATTTTTCAATTCCATATATAATATTATGGTTTTGTTGATTCTGTATTATTGACCATTTGTTGTAAAGTCATAGTCATATTTAATTGTAAAAAACAAACTTATGACTTTGTTTCAGGTATGTAAGCTGGCTTTGATATTAAAGAAAACACTTGAGATTACCAGGTAAGGAAAACCTTTTTTCTTCTTTGTATTCTGTGAAACTTCACTTTTTAACCTTTTTAAGCTGTTCTTGGTACTACTGTATTTTACGGACCATAAAGCGCACCGGGTTATAAGGCGCGATATCAATGATCGACTGCTAACGTATCTATTTCATACATAAAGCGCACCGGGTTATAAGGTGCATTAAATGAAACAAAACTCTTAAGTTCCCTCGGGAACTCAGTTTGGTCTTTACCTGGCGCAGGGCATCTTCTTGCTTTCTCCACTTCTGTACCATTGATTCGTTAATGTTGAATTCTCTCACAGCTGCTCTATGTCCATGTTGTACTGCGTGACTGATAGCGTTGTGTTTGAAATCCGCTTCGAAAATAAATGATTGAATGAATGCACGTACCCTAATGCTGAAGCACATACCGTATTACTCCGCGATGTTTCCTGACTACGGTGGCCGTAAGCTTCGTAACTTATCAAGGCCGTGCTAAAACATTTTGACAGATTTATGAGCGCCGTGTACCATCTACAATCGGTTCTAGGTCAGAAAGCACAACCAGAATTAATTCATACATTAGGCATTTAAAGGCGCACTGTCGATTTGAGAAAATTAAAGGATTAAGTGCGCCTTATGGTCCGAAAAATATGGTACTCACATTCCCACGGTAAAGAGACAAGACCTTACACACTAAAAGTGTGTAGAAACCACTTATAATTTGAAGAGTTGGCTATTCTAGCCACAGCAATGCTTTTGCTAATAAGTAGGTTCATAAATGTTTATCGACATAGATTGCTAATAAATTGAGAGCTTACCGTATTTGTCGGTCTATAAAGTGCACCGGGTTATAAGGCGCGATATCAGTGATCGACTGCTAACGGGTCTATGTTCATACATAAAGCGCACCGGGTTATAAGTTCCGTCGGAAGCTCAGTTTGGTCTTCTTTACCTGGTGCAGGGCGTCATACTCTCTCAAATTCACTATCATACTCTCTCACACTCACTATCAAACTCTCACATTCACTATCAAGAATGCCTAATAGTTTGATGGTGTGTGAGAGAGTGTGATGGTGTGTGTGAGAGAGTGTGATGGAGTGTGTGAGAGGTAAGTTAAACGGCCTCTCATTTATGTGTGTCTATCCATCTATCCATCTATCTATCTAATATATATATATATATATATATATATATATATATATATATATATATATATATACACACACACATACACACACACACAGTGGGGCAAAAAAAAGTATTTAGTCAGCCACTGATTGTGCAAGAATCTGTTCCTGCTGATGCATTTTGTCTGCGATCACATGCATCTTGATAAAAACCGTGTATCATGAAAATGTGTCACTCAACACTCATTAAGGGCCTTGCTCAGTGACCCAACAGCAGCAGCTTACCAGTGGTGGAGTTTGAGCTCTGGACCTTCTGGTCAGTAGTCTGGTACCTTACCTGCTGCTTCACCAAAGTCCCACCAACACATTAAGATCTACAGTGGGGGAAAAATTATTTAGTCAGCCACTGATTGTGCAAGTTCTCCTACTTAGAAAATTGAGAGAGATCTGTAACTTTCATCATAGCTACACTTCAACTATGAGAGACAAAATGAGAAGAAAAATCCAGGAAATCACATTGTAGGATTTTTTAAAGAATTTAATTGTAAATTATGGTGGAAAATAAGTATCTGGTCAATAAATTTTGGTTCAGTTCAATACTTTTGTAAACATAACCTTTGTTGGCAATGACAGAGGTCAAACGTTTCCTGTAAGTCTTCACCAGGTTGGCACACACTGTAGCTGGTATTTTGGCCCATTCCTCCATGCAGATCTCCTCTAGAGCAGTGATGTTTTGGGGCAACACGGACTTTCAACTCCCTCCACAAAATTTTCTATGGGATTGAGGTCTGGAGACTGGCTAGGCCACTCCAGGACCTTGAAATGCTTTTTACGGACCCACTCCTTCGTTGCCCGAGCGGTGTGTTTGGGATCATTGTCATGCTGGAAGACCCAGCCACATTCCATCTTCAATGCTCTCACTGATGGAAGGAGGTTTTGGCTTAAAATCTCACGATACATGGCCCCGTTCATTCTTCCCTTAACACGGATCAGTCATCCTGTCCCCTCTGCAGAAAAACATCCCCAAAGCATGAAGCTTCCACCCCCCATGCTTCACAGTAGGTATGGTGCAACTCAGCATTCTTCCTCCAAACACAGCGAGTTGAGTTTTTCCCAAAAAGTTCTATTTTGGTTTCATCTGTCCACATGATATTCTCCCAATCCTCTTCTGGATCATCCATATGCTCTCTGGCAAACTTCAGACGGGCCTGGACATGTACTGGCTTAAGCAGGGGGACACGCCTGGCACTGCAGGATCTGAGTCCCTCTCGGCGTAGTGTGTTACTGATGGTAGCCTTGTTACTTTGGTCCCAGCTCTCTGCAGGTCATTCATCAGGTCTCTCCGTGTAGTTCTGGGATTTTTGCTCACCGTTCTCATGATCATTTTGACCCCACGGGATGAGATCTTGCCTGATTAACCAAAAAATGGAACAGAGCATACAAGGTCTTAAAATTGATCTATTTCGCAACATAGTCGAGTTATCCCTTCCACATTAGCGTTACAGCGAGTGCTTAATTTGAACTGGATCCTGCTGGAACAAGATCCGGTACCTGTCATATTTGGAGCATATGTGTTCTACTCATATATATCCAGCACCTCTGTGTTTTTATATTTAAAATAAAATGAAAATGAGCAATATTAATAAACAAAATTGAATTAAATGGTACTTATTTGTGTGAAACCTCCTTTCCAAAACCTGATACAGTGATGGCAAGGTTTGGAAATGGCAAAAAAAGACAACTGATAGAGATGATGTAAGTCATTTTAATTGATATAGATATTTTATTTTGAAGGCTACTGTATTATGTATTGCAGTTTGAGCACTGTTGCATTCTAGAACCTTTTCACTCAAAGCTCAAGAATCAGAAACAGTGCAGAATAAAACAACAATAACAAAGGCATTTGAAAGATTTATGCTGTTACATTTGACCTCTCCAAGGATATGATGCCAAAACAAAATGGTAGAAAATGAGGGTTTTAAGCAAGTTCTATAACGAATTGATCCTTGTTACTACTTACCTAGTCACAGAATTTTGTAATACCTAAATTCCACATGAACAGTGCTCTGTGTTTTTGTGTGTTGTTATTTATGGTGTAGCTACACTTCAGAACCAGAATTATTATTGTTATTATTATCAACACCTAGAGCATGGCAGTTATACTTAAATTTTGAAACTGTGTTCATTTCATTGAAGTGTACTTTTGTTTATGTTTGTTTTAAAAGATTCTACTAGCCTAAATGCTCTGTTATTTCTGTTTTTTTGTTGATGTTGTTGTTCATTTACATTTTTATTAGTGGAGAAATTAGTTTGCCTTCTGTCTTCTGTTGCAAATTAGTTTTCAAAACTTGGATTGTGATTAAATATCATGCATCAATATACTGTATTATTGGCAAAGCAGCCACTCCTACTTCCACGTTGTGCCAGCAGTTTGGGAGAGCGTTTTTATGGTAGCAGATTTGGAGAGTTTTTGTATCAGCATGTCAGACAAGGGCCATAAAGAACTGAGTGAGGCAGCCCTGATCTCCAACTCATCCACCACCTTTGGATGAATGGAAATGCTGATTAACATCATTGCTCCATCTTTTTAATGCTTTGTGAAATGAAATCTGAAAGTCTAGTGGAAAGTTGTCCCAAACAATTCATTAAAGTGTGCAAAAGTGATATCTTAATCCTCTTCTTCGCAATATGACCACTGCCTTTTTCTAAGAATATCTGTTTCTTCTTTCAGGTCGTGTCATGTTTGTTTGGAGGCGGACATGACATGGGTGCAGTTTCTAGAAGGTGCTGTAGATCACAACTTGCAAGAAGTGAGATCCATATTGTGTCAAGGCAGCAGCTAGCAAGAACAAAAAAAAAGGTTTAAACATACCTGTGGCTTCTGGTGTGTACATGTGTAATATATGATATAATGCTTATAGGCCATGTTGAAAATCTGAGGAAATCACCATCAGCAATCAATAGAGAAGTGTGTCTTAATGCATGTGTAATGTCTGGTTTGTTTCTGTATTAATGTTCTGTTTGGATTTTTAATGTTACCTGCTTTCAAATTTCAAACACACAATAATGATTTGTGTTGGTTCAGCCAAAAAAGGCTAGCTGAGCCACTGGTAAATTGGATTACCTGTTCATACATGTAAAATAAAATTTCAATGCATCGTATGTGTTCAGTTTCATTCCATACAGTTTTAATTTATTACTGTTATTATTATTAAAAGGCAGTAAAAGCAGCTATTTTGGACAACAGCAGTTCTAATTATCAGTAGATCAAATGTCGATGAGCTCATAAAATGTATTTTGTGTGTGTTGATTGCCAAAAAACCCCCCCATAACTTAAAAAAAATGGATTCATCCACTTTTGTATGTGGATTGAAATGCAGCTTAAATCTGATTTCTGGACATGCAACTAAAGCTTACTGTTCGTGTCTTGGTTGTTGTTAATGATATGTTAATGTTAATAACAACAAAACAAGTAATTAATTTATATAGTGCCTCTCTCAGTCTCAGGATTGCTTTAGAAAACCAGGTCAGCCATTAAAATAATAAGACTTCTCCAGCTTTGTGATTCATGGATGCTTACTGCCAGAGGCTGGGGTGGAAGTGTATCAGTTTGTAATGACATACATCTGTTGTCGGTATGACAGAATAAACTAAGATTATGGCTGCAGATAATTTAACTAATGGTAATACACTTAATGAAAACCTTAAGACCAGAATTTGATCTTTGAGGGACCACTTGGGTAACAAATGGAGTACACAATCTGTTTACCAATAGCAAAATGCTATTACGAAAAGCAAGCTAAAGCTTTTCCTGAGATCCCAGTGAAGAAGAAATGTGAGAGAATAATGATCGAAAGCTGCTCTGAGATCAAAGAGGGGAAACATTTCAGTGATGTGACTCTTAAGTGTAAGTGAGTAGGGTTGGTTTGATGGTAGAGTGGGGGACCTGGTCTTCTATCTTGATGTCGATAAACATCAGTAATATCTAGAAAGTGCAGTTCCTGCAGAAACTGAGTGTGTTGCGGCGGTGCGTGCCTCTGCGACTCCCATCAGGGACTGAGTATGTAGGTCGAATGCCGACTATAGTCACTGTAGTCACCTCAGGGTGCACACGGGACCAAGCCTGCTGAACTACAAAACGTTAGGTCTAAAACTGACTGAGTTACATTCAATGACCTTCCAGAGGCCCCAGTGACCTCAAGGACAGCAAAAGCATGGCATGTCACCTCAGATTGCACCCGGTATCAAGCCTGCTGAATTTCGTTGCTGTACATTGACCATAACTCAGTTGATTTTCCATGACCTGCCAGGGGCCTCAGTGCCGATCCTGGGCCCTCAGGGGCCCCAGGGGCATGACATTTTACCTCAGATTGCACCCGGGACCAAGCCTGCCTACAGTCGGCATTCGACCTACATACTCAGTCCCTGATGCACGTCGCAGGGGCACGCACTGCCGCAACACACTCGCAGTTTCTGCAGGAACTGTACTTTGTAGTTATTACTGATGTTTATCGACATCAAGATAGAAGACCAGGTCCCCCACTCTACCATCAAAACTGTCCTGCCAGGTACCTCTGTGCCCTCTGTGGTACTATGCAAACAATGGACCTAATAATCAACGAAACGCGCACAGAGCTGAAACGCGCTGCTGCTTTGGAACGTACAGTTGTTGCTGTCGCTCGATTTAAAGTCATTTTCCGCTGTCGTTTCTGATTTTTTTGCTCTCGTATTAAAGATAGTGCTGTCACTCCATACTAATGGGTGTAATTTGAGCTCCGAAGTGCCCATCTGTTTGAATGAGAGCAGCTGTGAGTCTGTGGGCGTGGCCTGCGAGTGTGTGTGTGTAATAGAGGGGAGTCACAGCGTCTGTCCTCAGCCATGTTTAATGTAAACTCTCTGTGTCAGACCTTTCAAACAAACAGTCATAACTCAAAAAATAATTAACCTATCGCTTATCTGAAAAAGCTTGTGTCGGAGAGGACCCCTTGCTGATCGCTCTGACCTAAAAAAGGTGTGGATTGATGAGAAAATGGCCGAGTTATGACAAGTTAAAAACGATATGAAAATGAAAGTGAATGAGAGCCTTATTACTACGTAGTCCCGAACAAATCGTCGTAACTCGAAAAATAATTTGTTGAACGACGAGATATTTGGGTGTGTCATTAAGGGGAAGTATCTGTACCATTTGAAGTTGAAATGGTCTCTAGGTGAAAGTATAATGATTTTACACACGTTTGTTCCGCGAAAAAGTGACTGAATGTACGTGTACAATGTCAGTTTCAAGCGATTTTGGACCTCTCAAACAAATGGTCATAACTCGAAAAATATGTAACCAATCAATTATCTGAAAGGTTTGTGTGAGAGAGGACCCCTTGCTGATCGCTGCGATCTAAAGTGATGTGGATTGACGAAAAAGCCTCAAAGTTATGACAGGTTAAACACAAATTAAACTTTGGATAAAGCCGCCTCGCAGTTCCGAAAATTAACATGGCTGTCAATGAGGGAAGTTTTAGTCCCGAACAAATCGTCATAACTCGAAAAATAATTTGTTTAGCGATGCAATCTTTTGATGAATTATGAAGGGGAAGTATCTCTACCATTTACAGTTCAAATGGAGTGTCTAGGTGAAAGCATCAGGGTTTTAGACACATTTGTTCAGTGAAAAAGTGCATTAATCGATTTTCACTCAAGGCTAGAGTGTGCCACTGTACCTAGTGGCATAGAGAATGAATTGAGTGATTTTTAAAGAGTGCTAGAAAGTGTTCAAAGAGTGCAATCTGTGTGAAACTTGACCTGAGAGTTGTTGGTGAACCCAGGTCTGAGCATGCTGAGTTTCGTGTCTGTAAGTCGAAAATTGACCGAGTTATGGCAGTTTTAAAAACAATCCCATGCAAGTGAATGGGAATTTTTTCCGCACAAATGCAAGTGTAGCGTGCGAATGCAACAACATTTCTCTTAGCTATGAACAAGCACACTTCTCCGGAACATCCCGGACGTTTTGGTGTTTGTCCCGTGTCGATATCTCGAAAACTGTAGGAGGAGATACGTACCGAAAATCAGGTGGAAAAATAAAAATCAAAGAACAATAGTGTGTCGCTTGCGCAACACACTAACTAGAAAGTGCAGTTCCTGCAGAAACTGCGAGTGCGTTGTGGCGGTAACAGGATCTGAGCCAGTGCATTTTTGTGATTATAGCTTGATAATTGACACTTGACAATAACAAAATTTTAATTTCAGGACCATTCTGCCATTAGTTTAAATGGTAGACCAAGTACAAATCCGTGTTGTAGTCGCTAGAGCCCAGTCCGAGGCAAGACTGTTTTTTGATAAACCGTAGACTATTGAATGTTTTTTTATATACCACATGCTCGGTGTCTGTTTAGTATTTGCGCCAAACCACTAGAATGTTCAGTATAAATACAACGTTTAATACACGTGTGGTAGCATGTGATGTTTTCACATTTCATCTTTTTAAATTCTTAATAACTTTAAATATTCTTAATACACAGTCCAAATCACCAACTCAAAATATTTAATACTATTATGACTACCTGCAAACCGATTTTCAACCGTCTGCATGCAGCCATTCGCCAGAATTCACATATCAAACACAGCTGTCTGCCGTGTTTGTTTACATAAACAACCACACCTCCCCAACTATTTTGCCTTTTAAAATATAGTTAGGATGTAAAATAACTTTTGATTTTGGTATAGAAAATTCACTTACTGTCTAAACAACTCCATGATACTGTTAAAACTGCAGATCAAATGTCAAGTAAAGTGTCCTGTTTTTTAGCTTACTCACATCATCCCATAAAAATTCCATTCATTTCCAATGTAACTGGAGCTTTATGTTCTTTACCCGTGTACTCCCTACACAATGCGAGAGTCCGTGTAAAATCCACTGAGATTTAAGGGAGGGAAGGGAGGGCTCTTGTAAATCTTCAAGCTCTAATTTGTTCGCGATCCTCCTATTTTCATTGGTTAGCGGTTTTAGTCAGCCTGTCACAGATAGAGGAGCTCTGCTCTCACTAGGGAGAACAACAGCAGGTGGGCTCTGTGTGAGAGCAGAGTGACTGATCCCCCTTCCAGTGGAAAGCAGACACCCAGAGCTTTGGAACGACACGTCACACCGCTTGCTGCGGCTCACAGAGAGCAAGGGGGAGGTGTTTATATGGCCAGCACACAGCTCACTGATAGAGAGGTGTCTTTTTCAGGCCGGTTTATTCAGATAAATAGCAAAATAACTCTGAAATGTGACGTGAGTTATAGTGACAGGCTTGTTTTTATTTGTATTTTTAGAGGTTATGAACAATTTTGAAATGACTGTTGATCAATACTAAAAAAGCTTTGTAACTCTTGAATACTTTGTATCTGTTCCAAATTTTGGATTTAGCTTTCCTAGCATCCACACAGACATTTTAAACCGCCAAAATAAAATGCATTTTTTGTTTTTTCGAAATTTTTTCTGTATTTGATGTTCTTAAATGGAACCTAAATTATGAAACTATAAGCCTATATAAAGTCATCTGAATATGGCAAACAACATAAATTCTACCCATTCTTATTATTAAATGTTGAAATATAATAATGATTCTGGATTTTGCAGACAAGCTCAAGTAAAGCGAGCGGGTGAAAATGCACACTTGCATTCTTGATGTCAGACTTTTCAAAATAAAACTATTTTCATTGATTTCAGTTTATACAGTAGAAAATAAGTATTGGGTCAATAACAAAAGTTCAACTCAGTGCTTTGTAACATAATCTTTGTTGGCAATGACAGAGGTCAAATGTTTCCTGTAAGTCTTCACCAGGTTGGCACACACTGTAGCTGGTATTTTGGCCCATTCCTCCATGCAGATCTCCTCTAGAGCAGTGATGTTTTGGGGCTGTCGCTAGGCAACACGAACTTTCAACTCCCTCTACAAATTTTCTATGGGGTTGAGGTCTGGAGAATGGCTAGGCCACTCCAGGACCTTGAAATGCTTTTTTTGGATCCACACCTTCGTTGTCCGAGCGGTGTGTTTGGGATCATTGTCATGTTGGAAGACCCAGCCACGTTCCCTCTTCAATGCTCTCACTGATGGAAGGAGGTTTTGGCTTAAAATCTCACGATACATGGCCCCGTTCATTCTTCCCTTAACACGGATCAGTCGTCCTGTCCCCTTTGAAGAAAAACATCCCCAAAGCATGATGTTTCCACCCTTACCTTCCATACCTTCACAGTAGGTATGGTGTTCTTGGGATGCAACTCAGCATTCTTCTTCCTCCAAACACGGCGAGTTGAGTTTTTACAAAAAAGTTTTATTTTGGTTTCATCTAACCACATGATATTCTCCCAATCCTCTTCTGGATCATCCATATGCTCTCTGGCAAACTTCAGATGGGCCTGGACATGTACTGGCTTAAGCAGGTGGCCTGGCACTGCAGGAACTGAGTCCCTCTCGGGGTAGTGAGTTACTTATGGTAGCCTTTGTTACTTTGGTCCCAGCTCTCTGCAGGTCATTCATCAGGTCCCTCCGTGTAGTTCTGGGATTTTTGCTCACCGTTCTCATGATCATTTTGACCCACGGGATGAGATCTTGCGTGGAGCCCCAGATCGAGGGAGATTATCAATGATTTGGTATGTCGTCCATTTTCTTACAATTGCTCCCACAATTGATTTATTCACACCATCCTGCTTGTCTATTGTAGATTCACTCTTCCCAGCCTGGTGCAGGTCTACAATTTTCTTCCTGGTGTCCTTCCACAGCTCTTTGGTCTTGGCCATGGCTGACTTTGGAGTCTGACTGTTTGAGGCTGTGGACAGGCGTCTTTTATACAGATAACGAGGTCAAACAGGTGCCATTAATACAGGTAACCAGTGGAGGACAGAAGAGCTTCTTAAAGGAGAAGTTACAGGTCTGTGAGAGCCAAAAATCTTGCTTGTTTGTTGGTGACCAAAGACTTATTTTACACCATGATTTACAATTAAATTATTGAAAAATCCTACAATGTGATTTCCTGGATTTTTCTTTCTCATTTTGTCTCTCATAGTTGAAGTGTAGCTGTGATGAAAATTACAGACCTCTCTCATCTTTCTAAGTAGGAGAACTTGCAAAATCAGTCGCTGACTAAATACTTTTTTGCCCCACTGTATATAGTGCAGAAAAGGCTGGAATGCAACTTATCAGCATTCCATGCTGACCTGATATTACATCACTCTGCTCTTCACAAATGGCACGCAGCTCGGAAAAAGTTTGCCAAATCCACAACTAAATGGTTAAAAATACATTTATTATATATTAAGTGTATTTACATAAATTATAGCAAGTAAATTTTTTTTGTTTTAGAAAACATATCCAAAGTCTCAGAAGGTATCATATACAGTGCAAAACCTGCATGTGCGTGAGAAAGTAATTGTTACAATTCTAAATTGTAACAAGTCTGTTAGAATGAAGTATGCATATATTGTTGTATCTATGTTTAAGGTGGTTACACCTCTAAAGCAAATGGTCATAATGCAGAAAATATTTTACATTTCACTTGAATGAAATTATTTTGTGGGAGATTTACATGGCACTCTGTGGGAGGAATTTCAGTACGTAGTCCCGAACAAATCGCCATCATTCAAAAAGTCATGTATTAAACGTTTTGAGGATTCATGAAGGGGAATTATCACTGAGTTTCTAGTCATTGAGTTTATAGGTAAAAGTATAACGATTTTAGACAAGGTTGTTCAGTGAAAAAGTGAACTAATCCGATACTCAGTCAAAGTTAGAGTGTATCAGGGGCCAATTTTCATGGCTTTAGATCGAAAACTGACTGAATTACAGTCAATGCCCAGCCAGGGGCTTGTGAGCCGTGCCAGGGATGTCAGGAGCCCCAAGGACATCGCATGTCACTTCAAAGTGTATCTGGGACCAGGCCTACCTAATATTGTGGCTATAGGTCGAAAACTATCTGTATTACATTCAATACCATGCCAGGGGCCTCTGTGCCCTACCAGAGACTTCGGGGGACCCAGTGGCATCAGAGGCCGAAGAACAAAAGCTGGGTAAAAAGTTACACTCGTTCTTGATTCTTCTTTCACTGAAATTTTTTTTTGTTCGCCCCCTTTTTGCACGTTCGATAGATTTACAGACAGCGGCGTCTTGCTCTTGCCACAGGCCACAACTTGGGCCGACAGAAATGGACTAGAGTGGCACAACGGGTAGAGCATCGGTCCCCACTGGTGCCGAGTCCCTGCCTCCGAGTCGTGTCCATGAGTCGTGTCAGGTTCCTTTCCAGTTCCTCTCTGTCCATCTGGGTCTCCTCCAAACAGGAGCTTCCCAGTTTCAGGAATCCCTTGGGTCAAGGGAGCTGGGTCGATGCTGGGATTCTCCTTCTTGACTAGTCTATGGGGCCGGCGTTGCGACCATTGGAACCTTGTTTGGACTTGTAGTCAGTTAATAAATAAATACACAATGCAATTTTTGGCAGAGTTTATTGTTTTTTAATTGTTCTTATTTTTGTTTACATATTACCCTCATTCTTTTAGCTGCTGGACCCCGGAGCCTCGCCACCATTCCCCCAGTCGGTTTAGGCGTGCACTCTGTACCCCGTAGGCCCAGGTGCACTGCCTCCCTCCTGTCCTTCTGTCCGGGGTCCAGCCAGCTTCCTCTCTAGGCTTTGATGTTGTAGTGGGCAGGGCCTCTGCAGAGGTCCGTCCCATTAATATCACCTGTGCAAACGAGAAAATCATTCAGAATCAAAACATCAACGTTTAGACCAAGAGAGAGATTACAATATAACAGATGAGCAGGGTTCTTACCGGTGTTCTTTTTGTAGTGTATTTTGCGCCCACGCCCTCTGGTCCCTCTCCTGACCTGCTTTTTCTTCTGGCTGGGAACCTGTTCGGGCGTAACGGGCGCGTCATTCAGCTCCTTGATGATGATGCCTTGAGCTTTGAGGACGGTCATTACTGAAGCGTCAGTTGGACCTGGAGGATCTCTGGAGGCTTCCGGCTGAGCTCCAGCTCTAGCGGTCGCCTCTGCCAGATTGTCTCCTCCGGCTTCAAAAATATCAGCGCTCACTTCTAGGTATGCATTATATATTTGTCATATACAGTCCAACATTTCTGAAACTGGACTCACCTTGGTTGTGCTTCCTGCACTGTATTTTATGTTCTCGCCCTTGGGTGCCTCTCCTGACCCTCTTCCTTTTTGGATCTGTAACAAACATCAGTATGAACAGCCGTCCAGATTTGGCATTACAAATCCTGAATACACCCGAATTGCTTGCGGGACTCACCTAGGCGTTGGGCAGGAGAGTCCGGGCCATCTCCGTGGGCGATCTGGATGTTCCCCGCAGCTTCAGCATCAGCTTCAGCACCAACATCCACGGAGGTATCATCTGAAACAAGCAAATAGGTTTAGAAAAGCTGCTTTTTCTCATGAAACGTGAGAATCATATTTATTTCTTACCCTGAGAGCCAGAGGGTTCCTTCTTAACCTGGTACTCCACAATCGCTGGATCATCCCGCCGGATGTCCCAGAGTTCTTCTTTAGGCTCAGCTGCCACCTCCAACCCTGGATCATCCGGCTGGATGTCCATGGGCTCTCTAATGAGCCTGGGAGCTTCAGCGTACGCTTCAGCTCCAATTACGCTGGTGCTATGTCCTGATTGAAAAAAAAGAGAAGCAGAACAATTCCGGAAATATCCTTTAGACGGGAAATTATTTGCTTGAAATTATTTGTTTCATTTCATATATTGTTTCATTAAATCCTTACCCTGGTAAGTGGAGATTTCCTTCTCTGCCTGGGTGTCCTGCAGGGCTTCAGCTTTGTCCTCCAACTCAGGATCACCCAGCTGGATGTCACTGTCCTCCTGCAACTCAGGATCATCCAGCCGGATGTCCTCCTCCTCCTCCTCCACAGTGTTATCTCCTGATTGAAGCAAAGAGGAAGCAGAATGGTACAGGAAAAACGCCTTTAGATGGGAAACTATTTTGCTTTGCAGGCCATAGTGTCATTTCTAATAAAATCCCTACCCTGGGAGTTGGAGACTTCCCTCTCCACCACAAGAACATCCAGCCGGATGTCCTTGTCCTCCTCTTCCACCAATTGAGGATCATCCAGCCGGATGTCCTCCTCCTCCTCTTTCTCCTCCAATTGAGGATCATCCAGCCGGATGTCCTCCTTCTCCTCCTCCTCCTCCAATTGAGGATCAT